>BSBK01005921.1:0-335000 GCA_027943335.1 Chamaecyparis obtusa | reverse complement strand
ATGTGCAATTATTGTCCCATTTTCAGTTCATTCTTGGCTGTTTCTATTGTGTATGCCTGCAATAGCCAGTAACCTATGTTTCCTTGACAGATCATGAGCTGTGATCAGTGCGCTTTTTTTTCTTTTTGGCTGAATGCAATATGGAAGAAAAGTAATCTACGTACACTAGTACAATTATTTTCCAAAATAATATTGGAGGTAGTGCTTATTATTCATCTCAGTGGTGATCTTGGTCCTTCTGAAACACCACCTGTCCACGACAGAAATAACTTGGGTAGATACTATGAGTGATGTAGATAAAAAAGTAGCAAATTTCATGTAAATACAAGCGGAATGATGATAGTTTGGAAAAAGATTACATGATGAAGAAGATGAGCAATAGGAACATAATAATGTATAGACTGGTCATATTCTATACAAAAATTAATAATGTTGAGAATCAAGAGTAGATAAATAAATAAGGAAATTGTTAGTGGTTTGCTATTAATGGCTACATCTAAGAGAAAACAGGTTATTTACTCTAATTTTCACGTTTAGTTGTTACAATAATATATATAGATGCATATTATATTATCTATTTAAATTGCAAAGTCTATAAGAAGAAATGAACAAAACAATTAAAGAAGGGAATGACAAAAAGTTGAACAGTCCAAAGAAGGAAAATATAGAAAGTGTCATGTATTAGTTAATCTAATGTAATGCATAAGGTGTTCAAGGAAGCTAAATTAGATTTGTTAATGTCAAAGTTGATTAGACAATTAGTATAATAAGAAGTGTTGTTGATAATATTCTATTAAGAAATTATTATTTTATTTCATGTGTTTTTTCTAAATAAAAGCTAGAAGTCATTAAATATATTAGTAAGTCTAAAAAAAGTTACAAATTAAAGAGGAAGGAAAAAGACACCTCTAAGAAAGAAAAAACAAAGTCCACTAACCAAGCCAAGAAAGGGAGAGGAGAAGAGAAGCCAAGAGACTAGTGGAGCCAACTCAGAAGAATCGAAAGACAAAATTACAATGAAGAGGCCCTATCCCCAGAGAAAGAATAGTCCAAACTATTAAGATTAGAGCACCGCCAAGTATTGGTGCTAGTTTTGAAGCCATTGTTTCAAGATTATTAGATAATATGTTCTTTGAAAAATTTTAAATGGAGATAAGGGAAGATGAGAAGAGTTGATCTAGACAGGACTATGAAATTCAAGTAAAAAATAAATTTTAATATTTATTATTGTTGATGAAAATTATAAATTATAGTGAAATTTCATCAATACTTATTTTCATATATCAACTTTTAATTAAAATAAATTGTTTTAATTTGAAAGAGAAATGTTTATCCTAATATCTTGCCATATTTAAGTAAATTAAAGGTTGATTATACTCTATTTAACAAGATACACTAAAAATAAAGAAAAATGTAATACAAAGTCACATTCTAATAAAACCCTAATCAACAAATAAGATTCACAAATTAAAAAGTATCTTATATAATATTAATTGCAACATATTCAATCATAATGGTCATGTACAAATTGACAATAACAATAATTTACACATAATGTAGTTAACCAGTGATGATAGAAGTTTGGGCTAAAATTGAATTCCTAGATACTAGCCCAATCAAAATTCTACCAATTTTCAAAGAAAATGTAAATGATTGCCGGAAGTAATGAAAGTCACACACTATTTAATTAGTAGATTCACAAATCAAAAGCACAATACATAGTTCAATCTTCCAAGAATAAATGAATTATGAAGAGAAGTAATGAAGATAATATTTAATACATTTATTTAACTCTTCAATCTACATAAATTTCACTATTAAAGATTTATTTTGAAACATACAAAGCATTTGCATCTTACTTTAATAAATTACAGTGGGTATGTGCAAGATCATGGTATGGCAAACTAGGCCCTTAGGTGGCAATGAAAATTCAGAAAATTGGGTTTAGGCAAGTTGACATAAAAATTTGAACAAGTTATACATATTATATCAAAAATATGTAAGAAGAGAATATGTATAAAATTTAATTTAGTTTCTAAGATACTAGGCTTTTTTTGAAAAACAATTATTCTATATGTCAAAAATTTCAAATTTCAATGTAATAGTACAAAAATTTCAGGAAAAAAATAAGAAGTAGGTGTATGTCTGACCACCTAAAACACAATCAAATGATAATTTTTTTTACAAGATTCTAGATATAAGTAGTATACTCATGTCTAGATGTGACACATTTTTTTGTAATTTTTTTCCAAGTAAATAATTAATGATAATTTTTCTTCTACAATTTTTCCAGAATACAAAAACTCTCATGTCTGACCACGTTAACTTAGTCTAAACTTTATCAAATTCAAAACTTTTTTTATTTTTATTGTAGTAGGAAAAACATAGAATGTGACACATATTTTGTATTTAAAAAATGTTATAATGTTTGAAAGTTATAGTTATTTTTCAATAAGTCTATCAATCAGTACTAGAAAGATAACAAGTAGGTGTATGTCTGACCACATTAAAAAATATCAAATGATAATATTTTTTTATAAGATTCTAGATAAAAGTAGTAGACTCATGTTCGGATGTGATGTATATTTTTTTGTATTTTGTTTCCAAATAAATAATTAATTATGATTTTTCTTCTATAAATTTTCTTGAATATAAAAACTCTCGTGTCTAACCATGTTAACTTAGTCTAAACTCCATCAAATTGAAAGAATTATTTCTTATTATTATATTAGGTGAAGCATATAATGCGATGTATATTTAAGATTTCAAAAATGTTATATTGTTTGAAAGTTATAGTTATTTTTCAAAGAGTCTATCAATCAGGACTTCTTTTTCACATCGCCACTTTTTGGCATACCATGATCCTGCACATACCCCAGTATTACAATATCATTATTTAGTTTAGAATTTAAAAAAATTAATAGTCAAATATAAATTTACAAAATATAATAGTCAAATATTCAAATATTAGTCTAATATAATAGTCAAATATAAATTTACAAAATATTAGTTTCCAAATTTTTACAATATCAATTTAAATTTCTAAGATAAAGACCATCTAAATCATCTATAATAAAGTTTAACTAAATTTTAAATAAAAATAAATCCTTTTATGATGAGAAATAATTTTGTAATCAATGACCTATAATAATTTTTAATTAAATTCTTTTTAAGAAAAATGTATATATTTTTTCAAATATTAGCTCCATAATCAATCATCTAAATTAGTCTTCATTTAATAATGTCAACCAATCAAGTTCGATACTTGAATAATTCAATGATATACACTAAAGGTATCTGTGAAATCAATAGCATGTTACTGACACTTGTTTAAGATACTTTTATTAAAAAAAAATTTAATAATCCAATCTACTAATCAAAATCTTACAAATAGAAAGAAACATCATATTCTAATAAAATATTAAAAATTATCTCTAGTGAATTTTTATGTGAATTATTAAATGAAATCACAATGGTACTATCACAATCAATAACAAAAAAATATTTAATAATGATGTATTGATTATTTCTCTTTGATTTTGTATAAATGGGTCATAATATATTATAAAAAAAATTACTTTATTTCAAAAGTTCATATTATTCTAATCTAATATGGTATCCATTGAACTAAGAGGGAGGGTGAATCAATATAACATTTAAATTATTAAATCTTCTAAAGAACCATTTACATAACATAATTAATTGTTGAAAAGAAATGACAACATAAGAAGCAGCGCACAACAGATGCAAGAGCATCCAACAGTGTAAGGGAAATCCTACATCACCCAAAAATATTTCCTTTTTTCTAGTTTCCTTTTGATAACTTTTTCATTTCTAGATACCCATTTGGGAAAATAAGAAATTCCAACTTTTAGAATTGCTCTGCTATACTTTTAGGTCAACCTTCCATTTTTAGTAAGTTTAATTTGAAGTTAGATGGGGACAAAAATTTATACGAAGCTTCAAAATAGAAAATTGAGAACTCTGGCAAAAAAAAATGCCAAAATCATTCACCCTTGAAAGTTATTAAGATTTCACTTTCCTAAAAATCCACTGAAATCTCTTTCGAGTTAGGTTTGAGGCATTAAACGGTCCTATAGGGCCCCCAAAAATGGGGAAATGGGTAGTCGATTCAAAAGGACATAGTTCACTCAAAGATCTTTCCAATGCTTCAAAAAATGCATCAATCACACTAGTACATTTGAGACCTTTTTCCAACAGCAGACCGTTGGAATTCTGACAATATATTGGCGATTAAGAGACACCACCAGCCATCGCAGTTTTGTTATAAAAAAAAATGATGGTTACGATGGGCATCGTAATTACGATGACTATGGTCGTCACAAAAAGGGGGTGCCAACATGGTGAACATACCGTCGGGCCTATTTTTGGACATCGCAATTGTGACTCCCATTCGAGGCAAACAACTACAAATGACAGCTACTCGTCAGAATCTTCCGACGGGTACCTATTGTTTGTAGTTGTTTTCCAATGGAGATGTTGTTCATGCGATGGATACTCATTGGACGTTTACGACGGATAGCCATCATTTGTAGTTTTTTAATGACAATGATGTTGTACATGCGACGGATACGCGTCAGAAGTTTATGATGGATATCCGTCATTTGTAGTTTTTGCTGACAATGATGTTGTACATGCGACGGCTAGTTGTCAAATTTTTTTGATAGATAGCCATTCCTTTTGTTTGGCCGTCGTAATTGCAATGAAATTAAGTATTTTTTAAAAATATATATATATATATTTTTTTCGATCGAGTTAGTATCGATTCAGAATGGTGTTCTTGCAAATTTGGTTCCAGCTGGTTGTAGATCTAGTTCGAGTTGGTTGCATTACTTTCAGATCTTGATCGACTTGCAAGGTGGTTTGGTGAGTCGAGGTCTTTTATTCCTACTCATGATTTGGTTATGTAATTCAAAGATGACTTTGCAGTAGATTTAGTAGCATCTCGTGGATTATTGAGTCGACTCTCTAGAGACTTGGATTTGGAATGGATCCAACCAAATCAAGATTTGTGACAGTGACTGCTCCAGCACAAGAAGCTAGTGTGGCGATCAGAGATGCATTCTTCCTAATGTGTTCGTGGGATATATGCGGACCTAATTGCATTCAGATCTGATTCGAGCAACTTCTTGACTTCTTTGGTCCAAATTGGATGTGCTTTGTTCCTATGGAGTTTAGCAGTGACTTGACTTGGAGTTTGAGTAGACTGTGCATTGATCGGCTTGAAGACAAAATTGAGCTACTCTTTGCATTGTTGTTGAGATCAGGTTGTGATGGATCACTGGGATCATCTACCATGTTTTCCATAGTTTCGAATGAGTTAGATGTGATGTCGAGAGATGGACTTACAAAACTTGCACATTGGAGATTCGTAGATCACTATGGTGTCTGTGATGACTTGGGAGAAGTCTTCTTCTTGGTGAACTGAGCTGAGAGACTTAGATTATGGAGAGACTTATATATTTTTTGTACATGGATTGAGATCTTAAATTATTGAGCTTCTCTTAGTTTCGAGAATAGTTTAACATTCTCTACTTAATAAAGCCAGCCACGTGAAGGTGAAAGCTCATCTGACCCCTCCTAGGAGCCTCTTATGACCCTTTACGATATTTTAAGACCTCTAAGATGTATTCTTAGGGATTGTAAAGGGTCGTAAAGGGTCATAAGGAGTCTTGGGACACAAAAATTGAGAAACATAAATGTAGGCATCATGGTCATGGGTTTTTGGAAACACAACATAATTGAGTGGTATACCCAGATGATGCAACGCAACCACTACTCCTCTAGTTCCGAGTTGACACTCCAGTAAAAAAAACCCATATAGATAAAGAATAAATTTAGAGAGTGAAGGAGGAGGTCCATAACAAATGAAATAATATAAGGACCCTATATTATTTTGGTCATTACAGCCCTCCTCCGCTCTCTAAATTTATTCCTTATCTATAGATTTTGGATCCCGCAGTGTCAACTTGGAACCGGAGGAGTGATAGTTGTGTTGCATCATCTGGGTATACCATTCAATTATGTTGTGTCTCTAAAAAATTGTGACCATGATGCCTAAATTTATGTTTCTTAGCTGTTGTGATATCTACATTTATGTTTCTCAGCTATCGTGTTTATGTGCATTTTCTTTATGTGTATCTACTAGAAATTCTAAAAAAAATATCAGTATCTACAATAGCCCTCTGTTAACCATATTTACACATATGGTCCCAACAAAGTAGTGCACAAACTACACAAAGAAGGCATCGTAGAAATATAATTTTTTCTTTCACCATTGAACCAATCTTGGCAGCACTAGCTGCCTCTCGAGCCTTGCACAAGTTGCACTCTTTTCCTACATCAGGTATAGATGTAGATGGGGTAGATGTAAATGTGGTTTCATCGACCCACTGAAAGTATTGAAATCCACTATTTACCTACAATACCAAATGTACATCAATTCTTCATAAAATGATTAGTTGTAACATTATTTTTAAACATAAAATATAATTACGTATCCAGACCTTTTTCCTATTTGGGAAAACCCAAAATCGACACCTAGAATTACTTGTTGTACGTGACTTCTTCAACATGCATGGGCCAGTTCACCACATTGACACATAAGCACATTGACCAAAGTCATCGATGCTATTTCAACAAATATTGCATTATCACAAATATTGCATTGTCATTATTTTGTTCATTCATACTAATTATAATTACAATAAAAAGAAACATACTAATGTAGACTTGCACATTTTTTGGCTAAGTCAAAGTCTTTGGTTTAAATCACTAGACACTCAAAAAAAAATGAAAAACCAAAGACAACCATGCAATAAAAAGTAATTACTAAGGAACCAAGGAACTAATTATAATTGCAATAAAAAGTAACATACTAATGTAGACAAAATCTCAAATGGGAAGACATCTTTCTAGAAAGGTAATTTTCTTAATCACGTCACTATTTTTTGCATGTCTAAATACTAGTGTCTTTCAAGTGATTTGATTCTTTTCATGCCCACTACAAATGAGAACAGTCTTAACTAGTGAGGTTGTTTAAGCATATAGAGATTAAATACACTCTTTTAGAATGAAATTTCTCTTAACAAAAGATCAAAGATATAAGAAGGACATATAAAACAAGGTGAATAAGAGTAGTAAATATAAAAAAATTGTTAGAACATGCCAAACATCTGGCATAATTGTACATTTCATTCATGCCATTGACATTCTTCTTCATCTATCTCATCATCAAGATCATCATCATCAATGACATCATCACCACCACTATCGTATTCATCGTCATCACCATCAACATCATCATTATCATCATCATCATCCTCAGCATCATCATCATCATTAGTAGCATCATCGTCATCTTCTTCTTCATATTCTTCAACTAGCTCTCGATTGTGATCATCATCTACATCATCTTCCACTTCTTCATCTTCCTCGGTATCTTCTTCCATCGTATTATACTTTATCAGCCTTCCTCTTGGATCATGTCTAACAACAAATGACCAACTCGGTTGATGTGGAACCTCTAACTAAAATGCCTGCTCGCATTGGCTTGGAAGAACATAGGGCTCTTCTCCAACTGGCTCAAACAACCTTGTATTAATCATTAGAAATTCATTATCATGTTCAATAACAGTTCTATCAAGATAATTTTATTGAGTCATAGTCTATACCATTTCACAACGAAGAGAACTAATTTGAAGAAATTAAAGTCACAGTCAAGTATATCAACCAAAATACCATAGTATCAATTTTCTGACTGTCGAGGATGTAAGTTGTTTCTAGATGAAATATTAGTCACCTGGAACACTACACTTATCCTAGAATCACAAGTTATCTTCATGTCATCCAACTTTTTGATGTGAAATTTATAACCATTGCATAAAATAGCCTTGTGGTGTTTCACCTGCAATAAGGTCAAACATGTATAAATTATTGCATCATGAGTTGAAAAACATACGGTTGATTAATTAATAAATTTATAATTACCCGGTGATCTCTTGAACCATATGCTAAATCTATTTCCTTTTGTGTAACATTGGAATCTCCATTACGGTGAGCTTGTATAACCAATGAAGATAC
Source organism: Chamaecyparis obtusa (assembly GCA_027943335.1). Classification (NCBI taxonomy): domain Eukaryota; kingdom Viridiplantae; phylum Streptophyta; class Pinopsida; order Cupressales; family Cupressaceae; genus Chamaecyparis; species Chamaecyparis obtusa. The sequence continues at coordinate 326,897 of BSBK01005921.1, read as the reverse complement.
AGATTCTCATGTTAATATATGACCATCATGTTGACATCGTTCAATCCATACCATCATCCAATCTTGATTGTTTTCAATAAACAAATGTATTACATCCCACTCTTTAGCAGCTGTAAAAAAGTAAATAGATGACTTACAACAGATTTATTTTGAAGATTAAGAATTAATTAACTACAATAACATCTCATAATTTATTACCTTTTAGTTTCCTAAATCTACCGTTTCCCACCAAGTACTCCCCTTCAAATTTTTTAATAGAGTCGAGATCTCAAATGAAATCTATATGGGTCTTTGCTACAAGATTAAGAAGATATTGAGCAACGTACACCATCATCCGGTATATCATATATCCCTCAACCATAGAACCCTTGGGAAGTTCTCTTTTTCATACCAAACCCTTCAAAAATTTCAAGAGTCTCTCAACCATCCACATTGACCTAACATGTGCAGGTCCACACAATTCAATCTCCTCAACTTGGTGTATGAGGTAGTGTTCTTATGCATTGAAAAAAACTAAAGGTAAACACTTTTGCATTTCACACATTAGTTGACAAATTATTTTCTTCCAATATTTTATATATTCTTTATGAATTTCTTTAGATGACAACCACATACAAGGGATTGAAGACACATAAATATACAAATAAGAGACTTTACAATATATTACTTGTTAGATATTGAACAAATATCACTACTTACCTTATATATTTTCCAAGATCATGTATCACTTGTTTGATATTATTGTCTAAGTTCTCTAGGAGAGATAGGGGTAGAAAATACTGCAACAATTGTCAACTGATCATTTCATACAATGAAAATTGATTGCAGTTACACAAATATATTGTAAATACAAAAGACTATGACTTACCTTAATGAAGGTATGCCAATCATGCATTTTCATCCCTAACCCAAAATTATTTTTCTTTGATATGAGATTGCTTATATCCGTAGCAAATCTTGTAGGAAATCAATTTTTTTGGATGACTTCTTTTAAGACATTACTTTATTGCTCTGTTAATAACCAAGGAAGAGCACTTGCATTAATCCAATCTCCATTGCTATTTGATTCAATGATATTTTTCATTGTATGATTGGAATCATGAATGTCACTACAAATTTTGCCAAGTTTTTTTTTGTCACGCCTTCCGTCCAATATTTTCCATAGTGTCTCTATTACATTATTTCCAATATGCATAGTATCAAACAAATGTACAATTTGTAGCTGCTCATAGTAGGGCAGCCTACTAAATTCTCTAGGATAACATTTTAGTCCCTTTGGAATCTAGTCGATGATGCCTTCACGATCTTCAAGATCATCAACTGCATAATTAGCCAACAAAACACAATCAAAATATATAATTTTCAAACATCGACCATTAGGTGGAACAATATTACCTTGAATTTTATTATATTCCAACTGCCATAGGTGAGGTGTCATTCTTCAGGGCTTTGATGTAGTCTCTTTTTTTCCATGGAAAAGATGTCTTTTCACACTTCGATACTTATGATTTCTGGGGAGGAAGTGCCTATACTCATCAAACACCTGCTTTCTTAAAATTTTGGATTGATGAGATTTCATCTTTGGACCACACATTGGACATGCAAATTTTCCCTTTGTTTGAAGACCTACAAGATAACAATACAATTGGATTAAATATGTATATTTTAGAATTTGAATTATCGCGTACAACTAGAATTCACCATAACATACGACAGAAATGTGTCAACCCTGGAGTATCATGAATTGTCCACACAAGCATTAAATGGAATTGAAATTGTCTTTGTCCAATTGGTCTAGAGATGTCATACATAGTGAAACCATTCCATAACACCAACAACTCATCGATAAGAGGCGCAATATATATATTCATATCTTTCACTTGGTACTTACCTAGTTGAATTAACAACATTAGATAATTATTGTAGCCATTTCACTCAAAGATTTATAATTACATGTAGATAACTATAAAATAATAAGATACCTAGAACAGTCATTGCCAACATAATGTGCTTCCTCTTTATTGACATGCATGGAGGAAGGTTATTGTTTATAACAAAAATAGGCCACACCGAGTAAACAGATCTCATCTCTCCATGCAGATTGACACTGTCTACTACCAGAGAAATCTTGAGATTTTGAGGTTCTTCTTTAAAGTGTGGCCAATTTTCCTCTATGTCCATAAATGATGAACCATCTGTAGGCATTCAAATAATGTCATCTCAACTCCTACTGCGTGCATGATAATCCTTAAATTGTGCCAAGCTATTGCACCTGAATAATCATTTCAGACGTGGAATAATCGGGATGTAATGAAGAACCTTGTGAGACACCTTTTTTTTCATTTGATCATCTTGATATCTTCTCGTATGGTATTCAGGGCATTCTATTGCATTTTCATGTTCTTTATGATAAATAGTATGATCTTCGGGACATGCATCTATTGCTTGATACTCCATTCCAATATGTTTCATAGTGGCACATAATTCTCGGTACAAGTGAGGGAGAACATTTGATGGTGGTAATAGAAACTTACATATCAATTTGCAACAAATAATATTTTTTACTATAAACGATCTTAATGGTACATGTTTCACTTTTTATAGACTATAATGACATATATGACAAACCTTAGCATACGTGACATTGCTATATTAGATAAACCATTCATTACCTTCAAAATCACCAACAACAATACAAGAGAGAGAAGAGTAGATTGAGAGCCTTCCTAAAGGGTCGTGCCCACCTTCTCAAGTAGAGGTATATCATGGACGATGTCAATGTCATCCTGATCATAATCATCATCATCAGCAGCAACACCAACACTAGCACCAACAACTCCAGTACCAAATGTGTCAACGATCAATGCATTCATACCATCATCTTCAAATGTGTTTTATGGCGCATGATCGTCATCTTCCATGGGATCATGATCTTCAACTTCAATACTCACACCTCCATGTTCCTCTATATTCACAAGGGGAGATTGACCTATATAAAAAAGATGATAATCAAACCCCCCTTCAATGCGATAATCAAACCTCCTTCCATGGTTCATATGTATATTAATTATGAAAATAATATAACAAACAACTTACCACTAGATGATAATCAAACCCCCCTTCAATGTGACCATTCTCCCTATAATGTCTCTTTTCTATTTTGATTTTGATTCTTCTTGTCTTTAAGCCATTACAACTCTTGCATGGACAATAACATTTGTCATCACAATCTCTTTGAAAGTTAGACAACAATCTAGCGATTGTCTCCCTATTTTGATCAAATTCCCTTGTATTATTTGGCATGATCCTTAATGTGTATATCTGCAAAACAAATTGGAGATGCCTCCTTTCATTAGCTTCATGTCACCTTCTCATAGCTTCTCATAGCTTCCTATGTGTTTCATCCTTCATTTATACACTTACTTCGACCAAAATTTTAATTTTTTGACAGATTTTGCCAAAGGCTTTGTAGGAAACCAAGTAAGGGGTATTCTTGAGTTCTAACACATTGAGCTGCTACAACTAAATTATAAATGATGAATTCACTATAAAATTAATTCACAAAAAATCAAGGGGCATTATAAATCATGAATTTGCTATAAAATTAATGTATTGCTCTAGATTTCATATGGACATTTTGTCAAATGGTTGGCATGTATGTTTATTCAAATGGAGTTATATCATTTAGAATGGATATATGATAGGTTGATATCAAATTCTATGTCAAGATTTACAACATTAAATTAATCATAGTTAGAAGAGTCAGACCTGCGAGCCTTGAGAGCTAGGGCATCATTACTATTACCTTCAAGGCATTGTGTGAAGTGTTTGATCTCTCTTTATTTATTTTTTTATTGATATTCACTATGTGGCACTCCCCGTTTATGATCATTTCATAAAGAAATATCTTGATGGCTCGCGGGTTACAAGATAGGGCATCATGCATTATTTATGAGCTCATTGTTTGAGCACCGGCCAATCAAATAGGGACATGAGGTGCTCAAATAGTGAGCTCATAAAAAATGCATGATGCCCTAGCTTGCAGCCCGCGAGCCATCAAGACATTTCCTCATGAAATGATCATAAACAGGGAGTACCACATAGTGAATATCAACAACAAAACAAATAAAGAGAGATCAAACACTTCACACAATATATGTTTTTTTATAAGATTAAATTGGTGAGTTTGTATACTTTCTCCATTTTAAACTAACCTATGACTTTAAAGGAGGAATTATGAAATATAGTTGTAGGTAGTTATCTCTTCTATAATGATGGAGGAGTGAAAGGTAATGATCAATGAGATTGTTGCTATTAGATCATACATTAATACACTTACTATTTTGAATTTGAGATCGGGTATCATGCAATGTTATTGTTGTCATTGCATGCTTGTTGTTTTTGTGCACCATATACTATTTTATACACTATTTATTTCATTGAGACTGTGAGCTTGGCATTTTTAATGTATTTTTTGTTATTCGATCAATGTTCCCATGTTGTTGAGGTTGTAGATGCATTGAATCAGCATTGCCATTCTATTTTGATAAAAGTAATATAACAAATAGAGCACCGGCCAATCAAATAGGGAAATCAGTAAGACATTTAATGTATTATTACTTCATCATGATGATAAAAATTTCATTGGCTCAAATCACATAGAGTGTGGGTAGCTTCATTATTTCATTAGATCTGTACCTTTGTTAATTTCACTAGCATCATGTAGCTTTCTTACGTATCTTTTAAAATGAAAATTCAAATATACTCCATGCCATAGCATTAATGTATAGATGATGCAGATTTGTGTACCTCTTTGTGCACCATATATTGTTTTATACACTATTTATTTCATTGAGACCGTGAACTTGGAATTTGTAATGTATTTTCTGTTATTGGATCAATACATTGAATCACCACTTCCATTGTATTTTGATGAAGAGGAACTATGTTATAAAATTTCAAGGCATGGAAGTTTATAACTGTACATATATTTTGAGTATAATTGTATAATAGAAGATCACCCACATGCCTTGGTTGTTATTGGTCTATGAAAAGTTTTGGTTTGCCTTTCCCAATTGAGATGTCATCCTAAGATTCAAAAGGACCAAGGTAATAATAAGTCTTGAACATAAATGCATGATTGTAGATCCTCAAGTAGGAGTTGTGATGCAAAGGAAGAACACTTATATGGATTTACCCACATAAGGACAATGGTTTCATTCATCTTTCTTTCAAGTGCTCTTGGGTACTTTCCTTGGCCTCTAGGCTTGGATATCCTATAGGGGTCGAACCAAAATTACAAAGGCAATAAGGACACATAAAACAATAGGTTTGGAGACTTAGACTTATGTTCAATCCTTAGTAATGGTTTGGGGAACTAATTACTAGATGAGTGACTACAGTACCCTAGTTTTCATTATTAGATGATCTTATTTAATTTGTGTTCATTTCATACAAAGATACATGTAAAGGAAAATAAATTTTTGCATCTAAACATTACATGTATATATATGAAAAATAACTTGTATATACTATACAAGGAAAATAACTTTCAGAAGAAAATGCAAGAGTATAGGCATACATAAAAGGATGAACATAAATAATAAGGGTGCCAGATATTGCTTGAAGTGATGAATTTTTGACCCGGGTATGAATCTAGTGTGCCCCTGTGTGATCCAAAACCTATAAAGAAAAGAGAGATAGGGGTTAGATAAAAAATATATAAGCAATGAATAGCATCCTATTACTGATCCTCATCTACAATTATGCATGTGCATAGTCAAGCCATACACTTCTGAAATAAAAACCATGCTACAAGACATGTGAACTCAGAAGAATGTTGCAAAAAGTAAATGGTTGCATTTATGTCTACATGAACACCTGGTGACTCACTATTGTGACTACATCATTCAAATAGTGCAACAACAACACCAGATGTTGTTGTTTCATCTGGTGTTGTTGTGACATCATTTCTAAATGATGCACCCACAACCGTCACACACCATGCCCATTAGCACAAGACAGTCATGAGAAAGCATGAGTAAGCAATGGAAGGGGCATACATCATCATCAAATCAAAGGAGAAAGCATTAAATCTTCATATTAAGGGAGGAGTACATCATGGATTTCAAGTCAAGATCATAACATCACAACATGGTTGGCAGGCCCGAGGAGGCCCCATTGCATGCATTGAGTAAGCTACATCAAAACAAAGAGGTACAAAAATCTACATCATCTATACATTAATATTATGGCATGGAGTATATTTGATTCTGCATTTTAAAGGATAATTAAGAAAGCTATATGATGCTAGTGAAATTAACAAAGGTACAGATCTATTAAAGTAATGAAGCTACCCACATTTTATGTGCTTTGATCCAATGAAATTTTTATCATCATGATGAAGTAATAATGCATTAAATGTCTTACGCATGTCCCTATTTGATTGAATGGTGCTCTATTTGTTATATTTCTGCTATCAAAATAGAATGGCAGTAGTGATTCCATGCATCTACAGCCTCAACAACATGGTGACATCAATCCAATAATAGAAAATACATTACAAATGTCAAGCTCACAGTCTCAATGAAATAAATAGTGTATAAAATAATATATGATGCACAATAGCAGAAAGCATGCAATGATAACAATAACATTGCATGATGCCCGAGCTCAAATTCAAAATAGTAAGTGTATTAATGTATGATCTAATAGTAGCAACCTCATTGATCATTACCTTTCACTCCTCCCTCATTATAAAAGAGATAACTACCTACAACTATATTTCATAATTCCTCCTTTGAAGTATATATATATCAAGTATAATTATGAGTTTACATCATATATTTAGTCTTAATAAAATCTTATAAAATACCATAAGACTAACCCAAAATACTTTGTCTTAATAAAATCTTAATAAAACAATATATTTAGTCTTAATAAAATCTTATAAAATAACATACATTGTGTGAAGTGTTTGATCTCTCTTTATTTGTTTTGTTATTGATATTCACTATGTGGTACTCCCTATTTATGATCATTTCATGAGGAAATGTCTTGATGGCTCACGGGCTACAAGCTAGGGCATCATGCATTGTTTATGAGCTCATTGTTTGATCACCAACCAATTAAATAGGGACATGAGGTGCTCAAACAGTGAGCTCATAAACAATGCATGATGCCCTAGCTTGCAGCCCACAAGCCATCAAGACATTTCCTCATGAAATGATCATAAACGAGGAGTACCACATAGTGAATATCAACAAAAAAAAAAAGAGATCAAACACTTCACACAATGCCTTGAAGGTAATAGAAATGATGCCCTAGCTCTCAAAGTTGACGGATCATCAAGCATTCCAAATGAAAATATGTAAATAATGTCAGTATTAAACAGTGAGCTCATGAACAATGTATGATGCCCTAGCTTGTAGCCTGCGAGCCATCAAGATATTTCCTCATGAAATGATCATAAATTGGGATTACCACATAGTGAATATCAACACCAAAAATAATAAAAGAGATCAAACACTTCACACAATATATGTTGTTTTATAAGATTTTATTAAGATTAAATATATTGTTTTATGAGCTCACTGTTTGAGCACCTCATGTCCCTATTTGATTGGTCAGTGCTCTATTTTTTATATTGATGCTATTAGATCAAATAGGGACATTAGTAATAAAATAGGGACATCAGTAATAAAATAATAGACTTACTATTTTGAATTTAAGCTCATAAAGATTAAGATATTCCTATTTTATTATGGATGTCCCTATTTACATCTTTTCATAAAATGACCCAAAAACATCAAGAATGGTCCTATATGGTCACTAATAGCTAGCTTTCATAAGAATATGAATGAATGCAAACATACATAAGTGGATAAAAATAAATAATGAAGCTACCAAAAATTGCGTAAACTAATGATGTGTTGACCCAGGGTTCAATCTAGTATGCTCTTGTATGATCCAAAACTTGCAAGGAAGGAAAATATGGGGTTAGATCCAAAGGATCTAAGCAATTTTTGGCACTCTATTACTGATCCTCATCTACAATTATGCATGTGCATAGTCAAGCCATACACTTCTAAAATGAACTATGCTACAAAACATGTGGACTCAGGAAACATATGCATGTAGTGAGTAAATCAAGACCAAAATGGAGCAAAAAGTATGATGTCAAATGTGTTATCAAGAAACACCTCATGGGTTGTGAGTCAACATGGTATATATGTTGTTTATACAAGATCAGTAAAAGGAAATCTACAACCTCAACAACATGACAATATTAATCTAATAACAGGAAATACATTACAAATGTCAAGCTCATGGTCTCAATGAAATAAATAGTGTATAAAACAATATATGATGCCTGAGCTCAAATTCAAAACAATAAGTGTATTAATGTATGATCTAATAGCATCAACCTCATTGATCATTACCTTTGACTCCTCCATCATTATAGAAGAGATAACTACCTACAACTATATTTCATAATTCCTCCCTTGAATTCATAGGTTAGTTTAAAATGGAGAAAGTATACAAGCTCACCAATTGAATCTCAAAATTTCATAACATTACATTCTTGTTGTTGTTATGGTGAAAAACAATAGCAAGCATGCAATGACAACAATAACATTGCATGATGTCTGAGCTCAAATTCAAAATAGTAAGTGTATTATTTTATTACTGATGTCCCTATTTGATGTCCCTATTTTATTACTGCTATCTCTATTTGATCTAATAGCATCAATATAAAAAACATAACACCAACCAATCAAATAGGGACATTAGGTGCTCAAACAGTGAGCTCATAAACAATGCATGTTTCCCATGAGTCATCAAGATATTTTCTCATGAAATGATCATAAACGGGAGTACCACATAGTGAATATTAACATCAAAACAAATAAAGAAAGATCAAACACTTCACACAATATATGTTGTTTTATAAGATTTTATTACTTGACTAAATATTTTTTTATTTGTTTTTATGACAAGCTTTTCAAAAGTGTATCTCCAAGTAGAGCAGCAAGAGATAATTCAAATACCAAATCTAGTTTAAATGGTTCTGAAAGAGACTCTACAGTCGTATAAGCCAAATAGAGAAGGGCACTTTTGTAAAACTCAGCAAACTCTTGTCTTGATTTATGATATTTCAATGAGACCCAATGTTAGCTTGCATAAATAGTAGGATCAATATGTGTCATACTATCTAGAGTGTTTTTTCCATCATCTAGTAACCTTTTACACTCTTTTTGTTCACCTTGCTCAAGTTTGAATGCAACGATTTTCATTATAACATATATGATAGGTTCATTAATCCTCATATGCCTTGTTCCATGAAGCTTCTCAATTAATCCCTCCAAAAAGTTAATAGCAGCCTCCTTTTCTATGTATTGGCATGAAACTATAACAGCAAAGTGTGCAAGCTTAAGTAGATTTATCTTTGTTTTAAATTCTATAATAAAATTGTGATATAGCTGAATAAGTGTATCACCACCATGGAGAACCACAAGGAGCAAGAACTGATCCAGTTTGAGGGTGAGTTGATGCCATAGCTTGCACTTGTAGAGATCCACCATGGTGGCATACCATTCTACAACCTCCAGTTGCAATGTCCTTTGCTACTCCAAATACTTCACACTACCCTCCATTCCTTTCACCTTGAACCCTCTCTAGTTATCTCGCACCCTCTTCTCCTTACCCACTCTTCCCTCTCCTACAAAAAATAGATTTATAGCCTGGGACTTGACTAAATATATTGTTTTATTAAGATTTTATTAAGACAAAGTATTTTGGGTTAGTCTTATGTTGTTTTATAAGATTTTATTAAGTCTAAATATACGATGTAAACTCATAATTATACTTGATATATATAATACAATGGTATGTAGTATAATCTATACATTTGTGAGATGTGATTAATTCCAGTTATATGATGTTTTCCAATATTAAACTGGTGAGTTTGTATAGTTTCTCCATTTTAACCTAACCTATGACTTCAAAGTAAGAATTATGAAATATAGTTGTAGGTAGTTATCTCTTGTATAATGATGGAGGAGTCAAACGTAATGATCAATGAGGTTGCTGCTATTAGATCTTACATTAATACACTTGCTATTTTGATAGCAATAACATTGCATGATGCTTGAGCTCAAATTCAAAATAGTAAGTGTGTTATTTTATTACTGATGTCCCTATTTTATTAATGATGTCCCTATTTGATCTAATAGCATCAATATAACAAACAGATCACTGGCCAATCAAATAGGGACATGAGGTGCTCAAATAGTGAGCTCATAAACAATCCATGATGCCCTATCTTGCAACCTACGAGCCATCAAGACATTTCCTAATGAAATAATCATAAACGGGGAGTACCACATAGTGAATATCAATAGCAAAACAAATAAAGAGAGATCAAACACTTCGCACAATGCCTTGAAGGTAATAGAAATGATGCACTATCTCTCAAAGCTTGCGGGTCATCAAGCATTCAAAATGAAAAGATGTAAACAATGCTAGTATTAAACAATGATCTCATGAACAATGTATGATGCCTTAGCTTGCAGCCAGTGAGCCATCAAGACATTTCCTAATGAAATGATCATAAACGGGGAGTACCACATAGTTAATATCTATAGAAAAACAAATAAAGAGAGATCAAAAACTTCACACAATACCTTGAAGGTAATAGAAACGATACAAAAACTCTCAAAGCTCACGGGTCATCAAGAATTCGAAATGAAAAGATATAAAAAATGCCAATAATAAACAGTGAGCTCATGAACAATGTATGATGCTCTAGCTTGTAGCCTACAAGCCATCAAGATATTTCCTCATGAAATGATCATAAATGGGGAGTATCACATACTGAATATCAACAGCAAAACAAATAAAGAGAGATCAAACACCTCACATAATGCCTTGAAGGTAATAGAAATGATTCCCTAGCTCTCAAAGCTCGTAGGTCATCAAGCATTCCAAATGAAAAGATGTAAACAATGTCAGTATTAAATAGTGAGCTCATGAATAATGTATGGTGCCCTAGCTTGCAGCCCGCAAGCCATCAAGATATTTCCTCGTGAAATGATCATAAATGGGGAGTACCACATAGTGAATATCAATAGCAAAACAAATAAAGAGAGATCAAACACTTCACATAATGCCTTGAAGGTAATAGAAGTGATGCCCTAGCTCTCAAAGCTCGGGGGTCATCGAGCATTCCCAATGAAAAGATGTAAATAATGCCACTATTAACATTCATATTGTGCCATTAAATCAACAAATGCCATCAAAATGAAATTGAGTTAATGAGAAGACAAAACTCAAATGCCTACCTCAAGTGCTAGTGTGCTCTTCCCACACAGTGCGAGCCTCTTTGCGCACGCCAAACTCGAATGCCCTCCTAGCACCACACAAAAGTGCAGTGTCATCTTCGTGGCAGCTCTTTGAATTCACAAAAATTACAATTGACACTTTCTTCTCTTTTTTTTTGTTTATAACCAAGTGGGTGTCACAATTACAATGTCATCATCGCTATTACAACACCGTCAGGGGCACTTCTTAAAAAAACACAAAAAACAAACACAAATGGTAGTGGCATCACAAATTGGCATTGAAATTGGACCCCAAATGTTATAGTGTCAGATGCCTTGGTAAATATTTATGCATCCTACAAGTTTGACAACTTTTCGGGAACTTCCCCATTTTTTAATTTGGCTCAGATTTCAAATTCCGTGTTTTGGCACCCAACCACAAAAATTTCAAAATTTAAATTGTACTTTTAGTTCTAAACCAAAAAATAGCTTATTTTGAGACCCATCTTCAAGGTTGGAGCAATAATTTTTGGGAGGAAGACTAGATTATTGAAAAGGGGATTTCTAGAACTCATGTAAGCTGTAAAGTGTTACAGCCTATAAGAATTAAAAATTTTCTTATTTGTAATCTCATTTTAATAGAAATAGATTTCAATCAAATAATAGAGAAAGTGGTTTTGGTTCCTTTATTGCATCCTTCTAAGTCTCAAGTTCTTTCCCTCATCGAGTTCAGAAGGTGATATTTATTATGTTGAGGTATGGGTCATTGTCCTATCTAATAGGGTAAGAGTGGAGGAACAACAAAGATTAAAGATTTAGAGATAGCTAAATGCTTTCATTTCCCTCATTTAGACAATTTTGCAAGATGACCAGTTAGTTCTTTAAAATTTGTCCATTGCAATACAAGGCTTATATTTTGATAAATTAAAGGAGATTAAAAGATGGAAAGATAATACAAGAACAATGATAAATGTGTGGAAAAATTAACTATTGATGCATTATTCTACATTGAAAAGGCTATGAGAGTATACAACCAATTTTTTGAAAAGGTGAAAAATGTGACTATTGATGGCGAGAATGTAACAAAGGATAGGAATAGTTTAAGATCTATTTTGGTAGAGTTAGGAGAATTGTCTAAACTGCATTTTCTAGTCATGGTTACAAAAGGAATCATCAACAACACCAAGGAAAAAAAACTATTTTATAGAAAAACATGTTGGAATGGAAAGTATCATTACTTACTGATCTAGAGAGTGAATAGAATCTAGCATTGATAATTTTCATTCATATTTGTGTGACTTGAAAGCCAAGTTGAATATATTAGAGGTTGATGTATTTCCAGGAGATGAAGAAAATATGGTCAACATTGGGGAGGTTAAATGGAATTTCTAAGCCAAGATTTTTTAACAATTCTTTCCTAAAGAAACCCTATATAGTCAAGCCTTTGAAATATCTTCTAGCGTAATATATCAACTTAATTATTTCAAAAATGATCTTGATTGTATATGTGTGGGCTTAGTCAACATAATGTGAAAGATTGGTAAACAAAGGATGAGGTTTACTATGACCAATTGCCCATGTGTGCAATTTTTATCTCCCATTATGTCAAGGTACAAATCTTACAAAATTGTCAGCACGAGGGAAACAAGAAGTAACAAGGAATGAAGTAAGAGAATAGAGGTGTATAGAAAAAGAATAGGTTCATGGTGATGATGCAATTATTATTAATTAATTTTACTTCATTGGTTTAGATGCTTTATTTATATGGTTTCAAGAAAGATGACTATTCACTCTAGAGGGCCCTTTATTTTGTTTTATAAATGACTTCTAAATTGTGAATTGAAATGGTTTTTTTCAAGATCCTCTTATTGTCATGAATAGTTATTGTTATATTGGATAAATATGTCACATAGTTGCCCTTTTATATTTTGGTAGATATTTATTGAATACAATTTAATTGAATTCTACAATGATTGAGTTTTTTCTTGTGGTTCTATCCATTTTCTTATCTTCATATGTTTTTGTGACTGATAATAACTTAGTTTCGCTAGCTTCTGTAATATATATTGAATACATTTAAATATGATATTTTTGTTCTTTTAGATATATTAAATCATTGGAATTTGATTAACAATTTTATATTGTCAACTGAATTGCAATGGTATCGTGACCTTTTCTTCTCGATGCATGTTTTATTGGCTTCACATTTTTATTTGCATACTTCTTTATTTTCAAAAAATTAAGGATTGGATCGATAACTATGGATATGATCATCTATTTCTTATGTGAGATTTATAATTATTGCATGTTTCAATAAATAGCTCAATCATAATAGGCATATGTTATCTCATAATGTGTGCATTGTCTACTATCACTTGCTAATTTTTTATACGATACCTCATCCTTGCATACCTTTCTTTGAGATATGACCTTATCTTCTCCATACATTTGTGGCACATTTGAACTCCTTTATAATAGCATTTTTCTCTACACAATTGATGTGGGAGCATCTTGGGTGTAAGGGCAATCTTGCATCACCCAAAAATATTTTTAGTTTATTTTCAATAAGGGCTATCTTGTGGAGCTTCTATTTATGGAAACTTGCTATTTTTAGTAAGTTGGTCATACGAGCTAGGGATTTTTTGATTTCATAGGTGGAGATTCATCTTAGTCACATTGTCTGTCAGTTGAGTTTTATTGCCATATCATCTGTATTGGTGAAGTTATTGAGGTTTCTAGGTACAAAATATTTGAGCTCAATTTTGAAGGCCTTAGAGGCTCTAGATCATGATCGAACCCCAACTAACGGAAGCTTGTGCTAGTTAAGTGTTATAGATCAGGACCCGACATTTTCGAAAAGTGGTTATAATAGCCAAACAGAGCTACGATTAAAAAGTTATGGCCTCCGAAAGTTGGGCTACCTAAAAATAAAATTTGTAATTATTTTGAGCCTACCCTAATGTAAAAAAAATGAAAATAAAATAATTCTAAGAGTGGTACACCTTCATGGCTAAAATTCTGGAACCTTCTCAGGCGGTGGAAAACTGGCTATATAAGGAAGACCCGTAGTGTTTTCTAGGGAAATTATGGATAGTTATTCAAGGCTTTGTCATACATAATATTGTAAGGAAAATGCCCATCTAGCTTTGCATATTGTAATTCTAAAATTTGTAATTCCACACTTGTGGAGATAATAAGTACCCCATTTTCTATGCTTGCAAATTGTTATTGTGTCTCTATTTCTTTTTTGTTTGTGGTATTAAGGGGAGCACCCTTCATCAAGTGATATCAGATCAGGAGTTCCTAAGTGTGTAGACAGATCACCGACTGTGAGGTAGTTTTCACTAGGACCATGGTTTAGGGTTTCAATGATAAGCATAAAAATGCATGCACGAAGGGAACGTGGCAAAAGAGCTAGAGGTGTGTCACCTGAGGTTAGAGCCCCCTAGAGATAAGTGCAAGCATTGAAAGAAGAGATTTGCAGAGACAAGAATCTTCCCATAAGAGAGGAAAGTGAGGATGAAGCCCAAGAAGCAAGAAATTTTGATTAGGAAGGAGAAGGCAAAATTCTAAACCAAGAGGAAGAAAGGCTTTTCCACGCCATTTCCAAGATTGGGAAAAGACCTAAGATTGAGGTTCCCACATTTTCAAGAAATCTTAACCTAGAAGAGTTGATCGACTGGATCAATGAATTAGAAGAATATTTAGATTATGAAGATATTGAGGATCTTGATAGGGTCAAGTTTGTGAAAGCCAAATTGAAGGTTCATGCAAAGATCTGGTGGCAATAGATTCAATTGGAGAAGAATAGAAGAGGAAAGGAGAAAAACAAAAGATGGTATCAGATGGTGGATAAATTGAAGCAACAATTCCTTCTTGTTGATTATGAGCTTGATCTACTAAAGAAAATGCAAGGTTTGAAGCAAGCAGGGAGATATGTTCAAGAGTATATAGAGGAATTCTATTGAATCCTCATTATAACAAGCCATTTGGAAACTGACAAGGAGAAAGTTTCATGTTGCCTTAATGGGTTGAGGTCAAGCATTCTAGAGGATTTTAATTTGGTCCAAATGAATAGTATTGAAGAGGCCTACTAGTTTTCTCTAAAAATAGAGGAAAATTTGAACAAGAAGTTTGAAAGCAAGAAAAGAGGAAGAGGTTGTGGTGGAAGATCCAATGGACAATCATATGGATGTTGAAATGAAGATCAGAAAAAGAAGGATGAGGCCAATAGAAGTCAAAATCAGAGGGAAAATAATTTCAATCAAAATAATAGAGAAAAGAGAGGAAGAGGACAAGGACAAGGATCAAGAGGAGGAGGCTTCTGTGGAACATGTTTTCATTATGAAGAAGAAGGTCATAGGTAATATGAATGTCCACAATTCCAAGGAAGGATACATAGGAGAACTAATGACCAGGATAGAGTTGTACATGTGGATCAGGATGTCAAATCATCACATTCTGAAGATGTTGAAAGAGGAGAAGCCATAATTAACAGAAGATTCTTGTTGAGTGGTGAGAATGAACCTGAGAAAAGGAGGAGCTTATTTCACACTAGGTGAAAGTGTGAGGGTAATTTTTGTGATGTGACTATCAATAATGGAAGTACTAACAATTTTGTATCAAAAGAGATAGTCACAAAGTTAAATCTAGAGAGTGGAAACACCCACATCCATACCAAATCACCTGGGTGTAGGATGACTACAAATTTATGGTCAATGAATAGTGCTTAGTAAAATTAAAGACTAGGGAATACTATGATGAGGTACTATGTGATACCATACCCATGGATGCATGTCATATGTTTTTGGGTAGGCCGTGGGAGTTTGATAGACATGTTGTACATGATGGTCATCTGAATACCTATTCCCTCACAAAGGATAAAGTGCGACATAAGATAAATTCATTGAATGAAATAGAAGAAAAGATATGTAGTAATGCACAAATAAGTTTTGGTGATGGAAGAAAATTCCTACAGGGTATGAGGCATGAGCATATGTGTTTTTATTTAATTAAAAAATCTTGTAAAGAGGAATTAGAATATTTACCTATAGAAGTTGTAGATCTATTGAATGAGTTTCAAGACATTGTGTTTGATAATGTGCCTGATGGATTACCACCTTTGAGGAAGATCAGTCACCAGATGGACTTGATCCTAGGAGCCAGTTTGTCAAATAAGGTAGCACATAGAATGACACTAGGAGAAAGTGAGGAGTTGAATAGATAAGTACATGAGTTGTTGCAAAAGGGATTGATTTGAGAGAGTTTGAGTCCATGTGTTGTACCAAAAGTATTGGTACCAAAGAAGAATAGAGAATGGAGAATGTGCATAGATTCTAGGGCTATAAACAAGATCACAATCAAGTACAAGTTTCCATTACTGTTGGATGATATTATGTATTGTTTGAGTGGAGATGTGTATTTCTCAAAGATAGATCTAAAGAGTGGATATCATCATATTTAGACCAAAGAAGGAGATTAATGGAAGACTAGTTTCAAGACAAAGGAAGGGTTGCATGAGTGGTTATTCATGCCTTTCGGGCTAACCAATGCACCAAGCACTTTCATGTGGCTCATGAATGAGGTTCTAAAATAATTTCTAGGTAAGTTTGTCATTGTTTACCTAAATGATATTTTGATCTTTAGTAAGACATTGGATGAGCATATAATGCATATTTGTAGGGTGTTTGAGAGGTTAAGGGAAGAGAAGTTGTTGATTAATTTGAAGTGCAATTCTGTGAAGGAGTTAGTGTATGTGGGATTTGTAGTTTCAAAAGATGGTCTAAAAATGGATCCAGAGAAAGTGAAGACTATCCTTGTATGGCCTACTCCAAGGATTGCTACTGAGGTAAGATCTTTTCATGGTTTGGCTAGCTTTCACAGAAATTTTATCAAGGGTTTTAGCAGTGTTTGTGGACCTTTCACTGAGAGGAGATAGGAAAGAGTTTAGTGGCCTACAGGGGAAGATAAGAGTTTTAAATTGTTAAAACAAAAGTTATAGAACAATTTGTTTTAGCAGTTCAAGATTTTAATAAGGTGTTTCAAGTATACTATAATGCTAGTGGTACTGAAATAGGAGCTATTTTGAGCTAATAAGGTAAACCTATTGCTTATTTCAGTAAGAAGTTAAATAATGCCAAGAAGAAATATTCTATTTATAATCAGGAATTTTATGCTATAGTTAAAGCATTGACAAAGTGAATACATTATGTGCTTCCTAATGAGTTTGTTTGGTATAATGATCATCAAGCTTTGGAATATTTGAATAGTCAAGAAAATTTGAATCAAAGGCATTTGAAATGGGTTGAGTTTTTGTAGAGTTACAAATTTGTTTTGAAACACAAGAGTGGAAAGTCTAATAGGGTTGTAGATGTGCTTAATAGAAGGAAATTTTTGTTGATAGAGATGCAGATTGAGGTGGTTGAGTTCAAGGAACTCAAGAGTTTATATCCAGAGGATCCTAATTTTGATGAAGCTTGGAAAGCTTGTACGAAACCTCTTATTTTAGAAAGAACGAAGTGGTTGGATTTCATCATCTAGGATGGTATGCTATTTAGATGGAGTCATTTGTGCATTCCATAAATTTTTATGAGGGAGAATATCATCAAGGAAAAACATAGTAGAGGATCGGCTAGATAATTTGGTCCAGATAAAACCCTTTCTTTGGTTAGTGAGAATTATTACTAGCCATAGTTGCAGCAAGATATCAAGAAGTTTGTACAAAGTTTCAGAGTATGTCAAATGGAAAAAGGAGAAAAGAAGAATACAAGGTTGTATCAACCATTACCTGTACCAGAGAAGCCATGGGAGGATATTAGTATGGACTTTGTTCTTGGTTTACCAAGGACTCAGCGAGGGCATGATTCAATTTTTGTGGTGGCTGACATATTTTCAAAGATGGCATATTTCATTCCCTACAAGAAGCCTAATGATATTGTTCAAGTGGCGGAATTGTTTTTCAAAGAAGTGTTGAGACTACATGGTTTCCCAAAGAGCATAGTTTTAGATTGAGACACTAATTTTGTTGGATATTTCTGGTGTACATTGTGGAAGAAGTTAAAGATAGATTTGAAGTTCATCTCATCACATCATCCATAGACTGATGGATATACATAGGTGGTAAATAGGAGTTTGGGAAATTTACTAAGATGTTTGGTTGGAGATAAGCCGATAGGATGAGATTTGATTTTACCACAGACAGAATTTGCATACAATAATTATGTCAATAGGAGCACTAGTAAATTACCATTCTAGATTGTATATATAAGTAGTCCCAGAAATGCTTCTGAGTTAAGGAAGACAAATAAAGGAGAGATAAGTAGTGCTAAAGCTAAGGATTTTGTAGAACATTTGAAGCACATCCATGAGGAGGTGAGGAAGTATATTACTAATATGAATATGCAGTATAAGGAAAAGGCATATGAGAATAGGAGGCATAAGGAATTTTAGGTTGGGGGTGAAGTCATCATTCATTTGTGGAAGGAGTGATTTCTAGTAGGTACATATAAAAATCTAAAAATGAAGAAGTTTGGGCCATGTAAGATATTGAAGAAGCATGATTCAGGAAATTCCTATGAGGTAGAGTTGCCTACTGAGATGAATATTTCACCAGTATTTAATATTTTAGATCTGATAGAGTATCATGAAGGAAGTGTTGAAGATGATATCATAGAAGCATTGTGGAGTATTCCAACAACTACTTCAGCTACCAAGGAGAATGAAGATATACTAGATATTCATGTTGGCAGAAGCACAAGGAACATGACATATGAAGAATATCTGGTCAAATGGAAAGGATGACCTATAGAAGATTCATCATGGCTGAAAGGGAGGAGGTTAACCATCTTGTTTTTCCTCTGCACACCTAAGACATGACTAGGTCACTTCTCAAATTAACCCAGGTGTCTAATGCAAGAGCATCCTGGGTGTAAGGGAAATCTTGCATCACCCAAGAATATTTATGGTTTCTTGCAATAAGGACTATCTTATGGAGCTTCTATTGATGGAAAATTTCTCTTTTTTGTAAGTTGGTCATACGAGCTTGGAATGTTCTAATTTCACAAGTGGAGGTTCATCTTAGTCATATCAGTCTACTAGTTGAGTTTAATTGCCATTTCATTTGTATAGATGAAGTTATTGAGGTTTTTGGGTACAAAATCTTTGATCTCAATTTTGAAGGCCTTAGAGGCTCTAGATTGTGATAAAATACTAGCTGATTGGAGCTTTCCCAGGTCTAACACTGTAGATCAGGACCTACTATTTCTAAAAAGTTGTTATAATAGCCAAACAAAGCTACGGTTGAAAAGTTATGTCCTCCAGAAGTTGGGCTACCTAAAAATAAAATTTGTAATTATTTTGAGCCTACCCTAATGTAAAAAAATTGAAAATAAAATAGTTCTAAGGGCAGTCGACCTTAATGGCTAAAATTCTGGAACCTTCTCAGGCGATGGAAAATTGCCCATATAAGGAAGGTTCGTAGTGTTTTCTAGGGCAGTTCTAAGTAGTTATTCAAGGCTTTGTCTTATAGAATATTATAAGGAAAATGCTCATGTAGCTTTGTGTATTGTAATTCTGTAATTTGTAATTTCACACTTGTGGAGATAATAAGAAGCCCATTTTCTGTTCTTGCAAATTTTTGTTGTGTCTCTATTTCTGTTATGTGTTTTTGGTATTAAGGGGAGCACCCTTCATCAACAATTCTTTATGTTCAAATAATAAAACATTAGATCTATAACTCTAGATATGATCATTTGTTTCTTATGTTTGATTTGTAATCATCACATGTTTTAATAAATAGTTCATTCAAAATAAATGTAAATGCTCCCTCTGTTTGCAAGATACTCAATTTGTAGAAAATGCACTTCGATTCTCAAAGAGGCATTTGGGGTTTCACTTGGCAAACAAAGTCAAAATTCAGGTTAATGTTGTGTTAGACATCATGGAGCTACCAAATCCACATCTTCCCTGTGTCTTCTCTGGTAGCCTGCGAGCTCTTTTGCGGGTCCCTGACCTTAATACACATCCGACTAGCTTGGAGTTTGGTGGTGGTTAGATGTATAAAATGTTGTTGTCATAGGAAAAATTCACACAATCAACGTATTGTACATGTCGCTGTCATTAGGGCACTTTTGAAGGCTTTTTGGAGTATGATCTAAAACTGGATAAGAAATATTGACATATTGCTAGAAATATGTAATATTTATGTATTTATATATCCTCGGATATATGCATGTATATAACTATGATCCCGGGGTTTCTTACTGGTTCTTCCACGGGGGAGTTATTGAACCAAATTAATAAAATATGGTGGTTACACCACTTTTGCCTAAAAAAATAAAATAATGTGTGCATTTTCTACCAACACTTGCTACTTTTCTACATCATGTCGCTAGCTTGCATACCTTTCGTTGATATTCCTTCCATAATATTAAAAAAAATTGCTGATATTCCTCTAGATAATTTACCTTCGAATATTTTTTTTTATTTCTTATTTCTAATCTTGTAGAGATTATTCATTATTTGGACACTAGTTTCAATTTGTGCTTGTCTGGATTCAACTGAAATTCTAGAAAATGGTTTAGGATTTTACACATCTTTTGTATCTTTTTAAATTTTTGTTTTTTCCAATTGATTTTGTTCCTACAATCCTTAACAAATAAATAAAACATTGTATTCAATGGGATTAGTAGTTTCATTTATCAGCCAAAATACGTTGCCATATTAATTCTCAATAGCCAACTATAAGGTCTTGTTTGTATTCTTCAATACATAAAAAAAGATTTTGTTGGAATCTAGACCTTTTTTGAAAGGAAGCTTATAACCTGAATCAGTTTCCCAATTCAAAAGTTAAATATACTATTGACTAGCTAACTACAACTACCATATAAAATCTTTTTATTAGTGGCCTATCTTGTTGAGATGGTTGAAAATCTCAATCCCAACATTGAAATAATTTATCTCATAAGTCCTCCAATAGGATTTCTGAAATGCATAAGAATAGGGGCTCACTCACTTTGTTGGTCACGTCTTCTATGTAATCAAATACATCTTTCTTGAAAGAGGAAGTAGTTGATTCCACTTTCATCTTCTTATTTTTTGATGCATTATGATTCAAAACAATCATTTCCATATGTGTTCTATTAGGATTGCAAATATTTTTCTGGCCCTCTATTTAAGTTGTATCTGAAATCTTGTTCTTATGAAGCCCTAGGTTTTATTTTTCTCCAATCCCTAATTGTTCATCTTTTTTTAAAACCTAAGTATCTCGTGGTTTTTATATTTCTTCGTTACTTTTTGGGAGTCACTTAAGTTAGTTTTAAAATATGTGTCTTAAGTTGTCATTGAAAGGGGCCAAATCCTTTTAAGTTATGTTTCCTAGCAGGACCTGTCTATTAATTTTTCCAAAGTCTAAAGTCTTTATGATGTTTTAAAAGAAATTCAGATTCATTTAGATCCAACGGTGAGCACGATCTAATGATCAGAAGATGTGAAGAGTTTACCCTTCAAGGAATCACACCTGAGTGACACATATCTAATGGTTGAACCTGGTCGGGGTTAAAGGAGAAGATAGGTGTCAAGCAGATCAATTTTGATCCAATGGCGGGCACGATGTCACTAACCAAAGATGCATACATTTTTGTCTTCATGAGATCACACCTGAGTGACAAGTGTCTTCCCTGAGATCATGGGACTGGTATTGAAGAAGATAAAGGGAAATCAGATCAAGCTTGATTGGACAGTAGGCGCAATCTCGTGATTAAGATTTTTCATTTTTTATTGTTTGAGGTATGGCACCTTGATGACACATGTCCTAGTTGACATCACATTGCGTGAGTTGAAAGGTGGTAAAGTATGGAGAGATCAATTTTGATTAGATGGTAGGTGTATTCCCATAATCAAAACTTAAAAGAAGGAAACTGATCAAGGCATTGAACCTTGGTGGCGCGTGTCTAGATTGATAAAGATAAATAAGGAAGTTTCGCATGGCGAATAAAGGTTTAATGATAGTCGCAAGGTTGTAGCATTTAGTGGAAGTTAATGATAAATGCTGACAAGTGAGAGAGAAACGGTAAAAAAGAAGACATCTCCAACTGACAGACGGTTAGTAAAGTGATAACAGATGTTGGTGCTTCAATGAAAGGTCATATTTCTTATGGGTCATTGGCTCATAGAGGATTGTATGATGACATGGAAACTTTGTAATGGTGATAATATGAGTTGAAAAGAAAGAAAGCAATCACATGATAACATCTGGTGATTCCTCATTAAAAATGATGACAAGTTAATGAAGTTGGCAAGCAAGGAAGATTGGATTTTTTATCTAATCTGATTTATTTTGTAGAGATGGAAAGGACAAAATTTCAAATAGAGAATTGATGACTGAGTGTTATATTTGTCGATCATATCTGATTTATTTTCTTTGATCCCTGATAAAATATGATATTGAAGGGACATTCTTCTAGAAGGAGATTATGGTATGGGAAATTTGTCAAATAAATTCAGGCCCTTGACACACAAAGGTAGGTAAGGTAGTTATGATATTGGTTGATAAGATGAGGGTGAGACATCATTTAATGAATAAAATATTATCCTTGTGGTTTTCCTGCTATGGTTACTCCTACAATGTAAATCGGATTTGATTCGGATATCTATGGGCTTTATGGCTATCCCTTCTGTAATAAATTTGTGTTGTCACAAGCTTTTTTGGTGGTTGAAAACTTTTCCTAAATGATCTGAATCTTTTTGCAATCCTTTCTCTATAAAAGGATTCCCAAGATCATTTAGAAGTGCTAGAAAACTCAGATAGAAAATTTTATAGGTTTCTAGTCAGGGATATAACAGACTATATTAATATAGAAATAGAAATTTTCAAGGCTTTGGACATTATTGTAGTAGTTCATATTTTGAAGAAAAGTGTATACAAGAACATCATTCAACATATATAATACAAATATTTCAGGTTAAAGTCTCTTCTGTATGTTCATTTCTTGAGTTATGAATATTGTGATTCATTACATAGAGTTTATATGTGTGTATGTTGGTATTCCTTAGTTTTGATCTAGGATGAAATTAAACTACTCTCGATAGAACATAACTTCATCTAGTTTCCACAAGGATTTTCATAAGTATGGGTCTGGATTGAATGGATTAATATTGTCATAAGGTGGGAGTATTGCAGGTCAAGAATTATTGACATTAGTTGGGTTCTATATTTTTCTTTTGCATTAGAAATATTCCAAATGGATAAGGCATTGGTCAGGAACAAGTATTTTCTACATTGATATATGTTTGGTTGGGTTTGGTTATATTATACAAATTATAAATAACCATTCAGAATTATTTAAGTATTTTGGTTATAAGGGTGTATGTTTCTTTATGGTAATTGAGAATCAATGAATGATTGGTCATCATTTAGTATTTGCTTACCATTTTCTTCTATTAAAATCTAGAGAGAATTGTAGAATGTTGTATGTTGAGCTGGAATAGGTGAACCCACCTTGGTCTTGCAGAACCAAAAGTGCAGAAGGCAGTCTTGTCCCTATAGTTGGTCTAATTGCCTTAGATTTCCCTATATTTGGAATTAACCACTCCTAAAAAATTATCTATAGGTATATTGGTGGCTTTCAAAGTATAAAATCCATTTTGTGAACCAACAAAATGGTGACTATACTAGGGAAGGAGATGAAATAGTCTTGTTGAAACTTTTCTAGGAGTCTCTAGTATTTCATATTGTCAAAATCATATTTACCCAACTGATAAAACCCATCCAAGTCACCAAAAAAATGACAACTCTGCTGAGGATAACAGTGAATGAAGTTAAATAATGCAAGTTCCAAGTAGAGTTGGCCTCCTAGCTTGCTTGTTTTTTAAATCCAGTAAGTTGACCATTGAAAATACAAAGTTATACTTTTCCATCCCATTGATTTGTTTCATCAGTAGAAGATTATCAAGTTTTTCTTAGTTCCCTTCTGGTTATCCTTTTGTCTTGTAATTTTCCTTATCACAACATTCATATTACTGAGAACCAGTGTTATATTTCCTAACTTGTGTTGGGTGGCGACTCAAATAAATATTTGTAGTAGTGTTGAGTAATAAACATTATTTTATGGATACTTTCTCAATATGAGTCATAGAAATACCAGATCCTAGAGGAGAGATCATCTTGAAATTGGAAGGTGAGCTTCCAAGTACCTCTAGAGTTGGTCAGCCAATGAAATTAAAAAATGATAAGAATGTATCTCAGACTTGGAGATAGAAGGAGGACACCAAAGAAGAGGACCCAGTCCAACCCACCCAAGAAGGAAATGCATTAGAATATGTAGAGGCTATGGACCTAGGATTGGGTGTGTATGAAGATTACTATTCTCCTTACATGAGAAAGGAGAGGATGGATCACATCAAAATAAGGACATCCATAATGAATCTTAGGGACATAGTAGGAGTTCAAGAAGCAAGTGTAGAGGTGGAGAGGCTAGGAATGCCACTCATGCTCCAAGTTCTTCACCCTCGGAGAGCCCTTATGTACCAAGAGACAAACAAGATAGATTTCACATTAAAACTTTAGAAGTTGAAACCACTCTCCCTGATTCTGAAGATATTTTTCAACAAGTTTATGATTTGGAGAGAAGAATCCAAGACCAAGTTGTTATCAAATGAAAAAGAGAAAAAGAAAAAGAAGATGAGATAAGACAAGCTCAAATTAGATCTAATCAGTTAAGAAG
This sequence comes from Chamaecyparis obtusa, assembly GCA_027943335.1. Classification (NCBI taxonomy): domain Eukaryota; kingdom Viridiplantae; phylum Streptophyta; class Pinopsida; order Cupressales; family Cupressaceae; genus Chamaecyparis; species Chamaecyparis obtusa. The sequence continues at coordinate 301,855 of BSBK01005921.1, read as the reverse complement.
GCAATTTCTGGACCTAAAAGAAACAAATTGTGTTGTGGAACCTAAGAAAAATGAGGGAGAACCTATCATTCATCAAGTTTTTGAAACTAAAAAACCTAAGGATAAAGGAAAGAAGGTGGCAAAAGGAATTTCAATAAATGAACCTGTGAATGACATAGTTCCAATGAATCAGATGTCCAAATTGGATTATGATCTTGAGAGGGCTAAAAGAGAGAATGAAACCTTAGCCAAGGAACTTGAGAAGGAAGAATTGGAGGCAACTTCTATAGAGATGAAGAAGAAGATAGATTTTCTCAGGTAGTCCTCAGGGATTTCTAATGCGACTACTTCTTCCTCAACACCTGGTGGGAATTATGGAAACTCTACTAAACAAACAACCATTATTCCACCACCAGATGGTGCTAGAATTGCTACTACATCAAATGCTAAAGAATATACTTCCCAAATTGATGGTTCATTCCAAAAGAGACCAATTCATTTAGAAAGGTACAAACAATTCTCTTTTCTTGGCATTCCTAGTTATCCTAATACAATTCCAAATGAAATTAGAGAGAAGCTTCCTAAATTTTCTAGAAATAATATCATTACATGTGAAGAACATTTAAAGAATTTTACTGACATCATGGATGACTATGAAATTGAACATGAAGATGTGGTTATGAAACTATTTGTCCAATCACTAACTGAAGATGCCAGGGATTGGTTTAGAGGAGTACCACATGATTGTGTAGGGTCTTGGGATGAATTTATAAATTATTATAAGGATCAATATGGTGAAAAGACCAATGAAGGATTCATGCTAAATGAATTCAACAATATCAAGAAAATGTAGAATGAGGAAGTTCTTGAATTCAATGTAAGATTCCAAAAGGCCATGCACAAGATTTTCCAAGTAGTGAGGCTTGATGAGAAGGTATTTCTTGAAACTTATTTAAATTATTTTGATGCCAAGATGGGATATCTTCTCAGGGACAAGAATCCTAGAACCATTAGGGAATCTTATAGGTTAGTTGTTAACATTGAGAGTAATAGAAGACTAATAGGGAAATTTGGTAGAAGGGAAGACTGGAAGCCTTCTAGGTTTGGTAAGAAAGAATCAGATAAGCCCTCTAATGTGAAACAATAAGAGGAAGATAAGTTGAAGTAGATCTTAAATGCTTTAAAATATTTGAAGCCTAGAGAAAATAGGAATGATAGGGATGTCAATAATGAGAAACCTTCATTTAGAAATTTTAACAGGCAGCCAAGGTTGCAAAATTACCCTTACAGTACCCAATAGAAGGATGGGAAGAATGTTCTCCCAATTAAGAAAGATAAATCTGATGATAAAACCCCTGATCCTTTACAAAATAACTCTATTAATATGAATTATGATGTTCCATGGTGTGTATATTGTCAATCCTCACATAATCTTGATTATTGTGTTGTTTCTTTGAATGTATCTACAAGTGAGGGACTAGAGCATGAAGAAGATGAATCATATGATGATAGTTATTGTGCTATGACTTCTTCACATGTGTGGGATGAAGTAGATTCTATAGATGAAGATGAAAACCAAGATGTGTCTAGCTCACAAAGAAGAAAATAAGTTTATCATCAACAAGTTTTTTCTGATGATGAAGAGGATGAAATTGATGATGTAAGATGTAATGCAGAAAAGGGTGAAGAACCCATTGTGTTAAAAAAACCCTCTGATGAAGAGATAGCACAAATTACTACTGAAATGGTTACTCAAGAAAGGAGTAACTATATTTTTAGAAATAGAACAGTTGGTAATGCAGATGGTAAAACAAATAGTTTTTTCATTAAACAGAATAAAGTAGACACCAAGTAGACACAAGAGAAGGGAAAACCTACTGAAGGTGTCAAGTAGGCCAAGGTTAAGAAAACCAATAAGTCAAATGGTGCAAACATTGTATATAAGGTAAAAGTGAAGACACCGGAAACAAATATACCCTCTCCCCAAGGAGACAATAAGAAACAAAAGAAAGATGAGTTGAATCTAGCGTTTCAAGCTAAGGATGGAAATGTTGTTACCGTGAAGATTTCTTTGATGTAAAGTACACCCCTATTGATATGGTACAATATTTATCATAGATTACTATCAAGGTACCATTATTGGAGATAATGAGAATTGGGGAACATAAGGAAAAGGCCCTGACATGGGTGAATGATGTACTTTCCTCAAAAATTCAGCAACCAGAAGATAATGAGACATTAGATAGGGTAGAGGATAAATCAAAAAATAAGGGGAAAGAATCAAAAGAAATTGTTTCAAAGATCCCTCAGATTTATTGGGATTCTAATATTGTAAATACTTCCTTGCGAATTGTAGATCCTTTTTTCTTCACTCTAGTTATAAATGGTAAGATGCTAAAAAATTCAATGATTGATTATGGAGAATCTAATAATGTTATGCTTGCAAAGGTAATGAAGTCAATGGGATTGCGAGTTGATACTCCTCATGGAAGATGTTAGGCAATGGATTCCAAAGAGGTACATGTCATCGGTACTATTAGGGCTCCTCCTTATAGGCTAGATACATACCCTGACAAATCATTGATAATGAGTGTCTTGGTTGGTGATATTCCTCCCCAATATGTAATGTTGTTATCAAGAAAATGGAGTGGTTCAATGGGAGGTAGTATTCAATGTGATTTGTCCTTTGAAACTTTTAATATCATTGGTGAGAATGTCAAAGTGTCCTAGGAAACTAGAACTTCAAACATGATTGAGGAAACTGAAGATGATAATATAAAAAAATTTCATGACACTGACATTGATTCTTCTCAAGTGTAAGATATAATGGTTGAAGTAAAAGATAAAACTATGCTTTTATTTGAGGTCAAAGATAACCTGACAAACCAAAGTGGCTTATGGACCTTGTATTTTGATGGTGCAAGCTCTAAGGATGGATTTGGTGTGGGATTTTTGTTGATAGCTCATAGTGGTAAGACTTTCAAGTTCTCTTTCCCTTTAAGGTTTACATATACAAATAATATTGTAGAATATGAGGCTCTATTGATTGGATTGAGGTTGGCCTCAAGACATGGAATAAGAGATCTTAGAGTGATTGGAGACTCTAAACTAGTGATCTCTCATATTAGATCCAAATATGCTTCTAAGAACAAAAGATTGAAGCAATACAAAAATGTTGTTTGGGATGAATTGGAAAATTTTGATGCATTTTTTATTGATTATATGGATAGAGGTCAGAATAGAATAGAAGATTTTCTAGGTAACACTTCTCTAAGGCCAAAAGATGTCATATTTTCAGGAATCTCTAAGATAGAGGTTCAATCTAGGCCTTTCATATAAGATAATGTTGAGAGATGGCAAGTTTTTGAAGATGATTTGGTTATTTTGAGGTTTTTTCATTTTGAGGCAAACTTTAGATATAAAAACATGGATTTTAGTGGTTATGTGGAAACCTCAAATGGTAAGGATACTATTTTTGGTAAGGAAGTTTTACAAATGAAATTAAACAGAGTTCCAAAGGGATTAGTTGTTCTTAAGAGAGCATTTGACAATAAAAATAAGTATTATTCTACAAAGATTGTAAATAAACTAGAGGACTTGGAAGAAGTGAACTTAGGAACAGTTGAAGCTCCTAAAAATGTATATGTTGGTAGCAAGTTGTCTCCTAAAGTTAGAAAGTCATTAATTGATCTTCTAAGAAAGTTTGGACATATTTTTGCATGGTCTTATGATGATTTGAAGGCTTATAGAAAAGATTTCTTTTAGCATGAGATTCCTTTGAAGGAAGGTACAAAACCTTTTAGAAAAACATTGAGACCTGTAAATCCAACATTGGCACCAAAGATGCAAGAAGAATTGAAAAAAATGAGAGATGTTGGTGTCATAAAACCCATCAGACATTCAACATGGGTGTCTAACTTGGTCTCAATGGGGAAAAAGAATGGAGATATTAGACTCTATTTAGACTTCACAAATTTGAATATTAATTCATTAAAGGAAAACTATGGTTTTCTAAACATGGAAACCATGCTAGAGAGAGTTACTAGATCTGAATTGATGTCAATGATGGATGGGTTTTTAGGATATAATCAGGTTAAGGTCAGGGAATCTAAGCAATTCAAAACTGCATTTACCACTCCATGGGGTACTTATGTATATGTTAGAATGTCTTTTGGCTTGACAAATGCTAGGGCAACTTTTCAGAAAGCCACAGATGTGGTATTTGCAAATTTCATAAATAGATTTTTAGTGATTTACTAGGATGACCTTATAGCTTATTCAGTGAAGGAAGATCAACATTGTGGTCATCTTGAAAAATATTTTTGTAATAGCTTTGGACTATGGGGTTTCACTTAACCAAAAGAAGTGTGCTTTTGGGTCATAGAAGGTAAGCTCTTAAGGCATATTGTGTCTAAGGATGGAGTTAAGATTGATCCTGAAAGGGTTGCTACTATTGATAAAGTGCCTCAGCCTAAGAATGTCAAAGGAATTTAGTCTTTCTTTGGGAAGGTAATTTTTTTAAGAAGATTCATTACAAATTTTGTTGAGACCAGTATTCCTATCTCTAAAATGTTAAAGAAGGGAGCTAAAGTAGAATAGAATAAAGAAGCATCTAAGGATTTCTCAAATATTAAGCAAGCTATCAAATATGCCCATGTCTTGAGGACACCTGACTATTGTAATTCCATGAAATTTTTTTCTTTTGCCTCCTTCCATACTATTGTTGCAGTCTTGTTAAAAAGAACCCAGAGGGTTTTGAGCAGCCTATCTCTTTCTTTAGCAAGTCCTTACAAGTAGCAAAATTGAAATATGATATTAATCAAAAGTAGGCATATGCTTTGGTCAAGGTTGTTAATGCTTTTAGATGTTACTTGGTTGGAGCGACCGTAGTTGCTTATGTGCCCATTAATGTTGTGAAGGATATTTTAGTAGAGTAGGAAGTTTCAAGAAGAAGATGTAGGTGGATGAACAAAATTCAAGAATTCAATATAGACATTTAGATCACAAATTTGGTTAGAGGCCTAGGATTAGCAAAACTAATGGCTTAGAGAAACTTAGGTGCAAATCATCTAAACATGCTTGAAGAAGAGAAAAGGCCTTGCATATGTGATCTGGATTGTTGTGAATGGTATAAAGATGTTATTGTATACTTGGAAAAAATGATGTTTCCTCCTAAGATGGATGATAGTAAGAAGAGAAAATTCAAGTTGTGTGCTATTAAGAATTCTATTTTGAAAGGTGAGTTGTGGTGGAGGAGCAATGATTGAGTTTTTATGAAATGTGTAGACCATGGTAAATCCAAGGATCTACTAGGAGAAATGCACAATGGTGTATGTGGTGGCCATTACATGGCTATGATCACTACACATAAGATCTTGAGGTCTAGTTTTTGGTGGCCTACTATTTTTAAAGATGCTCACAATTTGTCAAGAAATTTGATGCTTGCCTGAGATTTATAGGTAAGCTGAAGTTTGATGGAAATATGCCTGTAAATCCTATGATAGTTGAAGCACCTTTTCAAAAGTGGGGTATGGATTTCATTGGAGAAATTACTAATAAATGTAGTGGAGGCCATTCATGGATTCTGGTGAAAACTAATTATTTTACCAAACTGGTTGAAGCTATTACCACTAAGAGAGCCACCAGTAAGGTTGTAACTGATTTTGTATTGCAAAAAAGCCTCACCAAGTTTGGTTGTCTAGAATCTATAGTGGTATATAATGCAATGTGTTTTAGGTCTGAAGATCAGTTTAATAATTTCTACAAACTATATGGGATCCAAATTTCGTATTCGTCCCCATACCACCCATAGGGGAATGGTGAAGCTGAATCTACTAATAAAAGCCTGATAGAAATTTTGAAAAGAGTGTTGGATAAAAATAAAAGGGCTTGGAATTCAAAATTGTAGCAAGCATTGTGGGCTGATAGAGTAATAATGAAAAAGGCTATTGGTTGTGCACCCTTTGATTTAGTATATGGTATACATGCTAGGTTTCCACAAAATAATTTGTTGTAGATGTACAAGTTTGAAAAAAATTATTATGATGAATTGGATGATGAAATGAGAAACCAAATGGATGACTTGGTATAGTTGGATGAGTCAAGAAGGGAGGCACGTGATAGAAATATCAGGTTGCAGCTCTAGTGTAAGAATTTATGTGACAAAAGAACCACTCTAAGTTGTTTTGAGATTGATGATTTGGTTTTAATATAGAATGCCATACTAGAGGATAAAGGAGAACATGGTAAATTTGATCCTATTTGGTTGGGACCATATATCATTGATAGTAAAAGGGGTTTTGATTCTTACATTCTTAAAAATTTGGTTGGAAATATTTTAGAACTGCTAGTTCATGGACAATGCTTGAAATTTTACTTCTCCTGAAGTTCTCATTATCCATGATAGTAGGTTTTAGATGTGTATTTTTGTTCATAGTGTGTTTCCTTCTGTTGGTTGTTTGTTTCAGTTGTGTGTTGTAAAGTAGTTTTTTTTCTGTAGGTGGTATGTTTAACCCTGAGATCCTGGAGTCTTGTTATACCAACAAGAGACATACATCCCCAACTAGAGCCACTATTAGGACTGCAAATATTTTTTTGGCCCTCTATTTAAGTTGTGTCTGAAATCTTTTTCTTATGAAGCCCTAGGTTTTATTTTTCTCCAAGCCCTAAGTGTTCGTCTTGTTTTAAAACCTAAGTATCCCTTAGTTTTTATATTTCTTCATTACTTTTTGGGAGTCAATTTTTTTTTAAAACATGTGTCTTAAGTTGTCGATGAAAGGGGCCAAATCTGTTTAAGTTATGCTTCCTAGCGAGACCCTATATTAATTTTTCCTAAGTCTAAAGTCTTTGTGATTTTTTAAAAGAAAGTCATATCTGTTTAGATCCAATGGTGGGCACGATCCTGTGATTAGAAGATGTGAAGAGTTTACCCTTCAACACATTGCACCTGAGTGACATGTAGCTAATGGTGGGACCTAGTTGGGGCTAAAGGAGAAGATAGGTATCGAGCAGATCAATTTTTATCCAACGAAGGGTGTGATGTCGCTAACCAAAGATGCATACCTTTTAGTCTTTGAGGGATCACTCCTACGTGAAAACTGTCCATCCTAAGATCACGGGATCGATATTGAAGAAGATACAGGGAAATCCGATCAAGCTTGATTAGACGGTAGGTGCAATCCTATGATTAAGAGTTGTTCATTATTTATTGATCAAGGCATTGTGCCTTCATGATGCGTGTCCAGGATGACAACACATAGCACGGGCTGAAAGGTGGTAAAGTATGGAGAGATTAATTTTGATCAGAGGGTAGGTGTATTCCTACGATCAAAATTTGCAAGAGGGATATTGATCAAGGCATTGTTCCTTGGTGGCGCATGTCCAAATTGATAAAGAAAAATAAGGAAGTGCCAAGTGGTGAATAATGGTTTGATGATAGTCACAAGGTCACAGTGGTTAGTAGTAGTTAATGACAAATTTTGGCAAATGGGTGAGTACTGGTCAGAAAGAAGACATCACCAACTCGCAGACGGTTAGTAAAGTTGATAAAAAAAATGTTGGAAATTTAGTGAAAGGTCATATTTCTTATGGGCCATTGGCTCACAGAGGATTTTCTGATGACATGGTGACTTTAAGATGGTCATACTATGAGTTGAAAAGAAAGAAACCAATCACATGATGACATGTGGTGCTTCGTGGTCAATAATGATGACAAGTTAATAGAGTCAGAAAGCTAAGAACATTGGATGTTTTATGTAATCTGATTTATTTTGCAGAGATGGAAAGGAAAAAATTGTAGATAGAGAATTGATGAATGAGTGTTATATCGGTCGATCAGATCTGATTTTTTTCTTTGATCGCCGGTAAAATTTGATATTGAAGGGACATTCTTCTAGAAGAAGGAGATTATGGAATGGGAAATTTTTCAGAGAAATTCAAGCCCCTGCCACATGGAGGTAGGTAAGGTAGTTCTGATATTGGTTGAGAAGCTGAGGGTGAGAGTTCACTTAATGAAGAAAATCTTATCCTTGTGGTTCACCTGCTATGGTTACACCTACAATGTAAATCGGATTTGATTCTGATATCTCTGGGATTTTCAGCCATCCCTTTTGTAATAACTCCATATTGTCCCAAGTTGTTTTGGTGTTTGAGAACTTACTTGCCTAAATTATTCAAAGCATGTTGCAATCCTTTCTCTATAAAAGGATTCCAAAGACCATTTAGAAGTGTTGGAAAACTGAGATAGAAAATTTTATACGTTTTTAGTCAGAGATATAACAGACTATATTAGCCTATGTGAATATAGAAATAGAAATTTTCAGGTCTTTGGATATTAATATAGCGGTTCATATTTTGAAGCAAAGTGTATACAAGAACATGATTCAGCATATATAATACTAATATTTTAGGTTCAAGTCTCTATTGTGTGTTGATTTCTTGAGTTATGATTTTTTTGATTGATTGCATAAAGTTTATCTATGTGTATGTTGCTATTCCTTAGCTTTGATCTGGGATCAAATTAAACTACTCTGGATAGAAAATAAATTTATCTGGTTTGCACAAGGATTTTCATAAGAAGTATGGGTCTAGGTTGAATGGAAAAATACTTGTTAGAGTAATAAAGTGTTTTCTTATTAATTGAATCATATTGATTTAATTATTAAATCACTTATTACGTCTTTCAACTTAAGCTAAACTTTAGGCATATAATAATTAATTGCTTTATTAATTATTATTATGAAACCTAGGGTTTTACCTTTATAGGTTTTCTAATCTCCTTTTATAAGGATTGATCTCATAACACTTTGTAACCTTGTTTGACATTTCATTATTGATTGCAACTTTTGTTTTTGCACATCAAGGATTTCTCCTCTCTCGTGGATCCATAGGTTCAGGTCTCCATAGTTGTTTTCTTCTCTCTCTTTCTGTGACAAGTGTTTGCATGCAGGTGTTCGTAGGAGCTGTAGGTTATTTTTCATCAACTCCAATATGGTATCAGAGCTTTAGATATGTTTTCCCATGTCCTCTTCTTGAGAGCTTCGGTTGTGTTCGTTAGATCTAAGTTTTCAGAGAGGGTTTCATGTCAAATCTGGGGGGCACCTTTTTTTTTGGTCATCTTGGCTTCAAACGGACCTCACGGTTGCATTCACAACATCCAAGAACCTCAAGATCCATATAAATTTTTTCCAATTTGGACAAAGTTGGAATCTGTGAGAAATTTATTTTTGCAATTAGCTCTGACATGGATCCCAATGTGATCACTATTTTTTGGAGCACTTCTGGCCCAAATAGACCTCACGGTTGCATTTGGAAGGTCCGAGATACCCAAAATCCATATAAAACTTATCAATGTTGGACAAGTTAGCTTCTGAGGCAAAAACATTTTGCATACTAGGCTGTACGGCCTAACATGCAATTCGAGACACATGGATATCAAAAAAAGATTCTTATAGTGGCAGTGCCAACAGGGTGCCACTCAGAAGGCACTGAGTGACCACCCAGCAGCCACCGAGCGGCCACCAGTGGGCGAGCTACAGTTACTGCTTGGTGGGCCGCGATTACCACCCGCAGTTACTGTCACTGACTGGCGGGTGATTGTCGTAGTCACCACCTGCGGTCGGCCAGTAACCACGTCGGACCAGCCCCAACCCTAGCTCCTTCAGCCCCTGGTCATGTGGCAACCAGGGGACAGTATTTTTTGGCCCCAAGGGCCTATTGGTTTTTTGCGGTGATGATCATTTGGCCATCAAATTTAAGCCCACAGACTGGTGATGTCAGCACATGTCAACAGGGTTTTGCACATTTTTGGGCCTTTTTGAGCTACTTGTGCATTTGTCTAAATATCTCAGGCATTTGGGATCAAAATTGGGTGTGTGATATACCTCAGAAAGCTAGTTCCAAGCCCTATCCTTTTTTCTGGTATGGTTTTTGGATTTTTCCATTTTGATGCTATTTTTTTTGTCAAAGTTAGATGTTCTCTGTGATCTTGGCATTTCAGACCTCCTGCATTTCAAGATCTGTTTCTCTTGCATTTGGGCTCTATTTTCGGCAAACAAGATATTGTCGGAAAGCCATTTCTAAGATTTTATCAGATCTGGTGGTTTCATGTGTGATTTTGTCCATTTTCTAATGTCACCCATCCTCAAATCCTTCCAGACACCTTCTTTGGGCCCTCTAGCATAACTGTTGGTTGTTTGGTCATATCTTGAGCATACGGTGTCAAAATTTGGAAAACAAGATATCATCGAAAAGCTAATTCTGAGCTCTTTCCAGATCTACAGGTTTGATTTTCTTTTTTTTTCTTTTTTGATGGTTTTTTTCACTGTCAAAGCCAGATGTTTAGTTTTGCACTCCGGGAGCTCTATCTTGCGCATCCAAACTCTATTTTTGGAAAATGATATATTGTTGGAAAGCTTGTTCAAAGAGATTTCCATTGTTGTGAGTATTTTTTCTAGATTATGCTTAAGGTATATTTTATTTAGATTTTTCATTTTTGCAATCTAGTGGATATCTTGGATGTTTCAGGTCCTGGGATCTCTTCCCTTTGAGGGATGATTCATCTTAGGCTATTATTTTGTTTCACCAGCCTTCACTCTTCTTTGAGCAGTGTATACTTCACTTTTGTAGTATTCTTTGATGCACACACACTGAGATAAAGTCTCATTCTGTTGTATGTATGGGATCTTGCACATGTTCATACTCTTTGTACTCACACTCCATTATAAAGTGCCATGGGGGTTTGATGTTTTCCTTTGTTTTCCATTTTATTTTGTCATGTGAGAGTTCCTCCAATGACATTAGCCTCAGGTATCTCTATATGTGTTTGTACTCTATCTGCACATTCGATGATTTAGATTCTTTTTCATCATGCAGTTCATATTAGATGATCTTTTCAGTGTACCTGTCATTACTCCCTTGTCATAAATATGGGGGGGTCTCTACTATTGGTTCTACTACTTCCTTGGTTTGATAGTGTGAGCTATGTATTCAGTATTTGATTCTATGTACTAGGTGGTTGCAATGGCTGGGTACCTATGCATTCCGGTGAGATGGATCATTTACCATATGGACACTCTTTTCTTTCCTATTTTTGGATGCACTATTCCAGCTTTGATTGATCATCTCTTTAGACTTTTGGTGTTTATGCCATATGTATCTTCAAGTTCAGGTGTTTTCCTTTGTTTGCTTCCTAATTCGAGTAGTGTTATTGGAGGGCACTCGTGCAGATTACGGTCTTCTCTACCTGGTCATATTTCTATGGAGGATGTTTAGATCATCAGTTTCTTCATGAAAGAGTTTGCAGTTTCATGCTTCAGTGATGTTGTACATGTTCATCTCTATTCCTATTTTTTAGAACATTCCTATTTTTGGAGGCTTCTTCAGTCCTTCAGACTAGTATTTGTCTCCTTTTGGAGTAGACCTTTTCGCATGTGTTTTTCTCTATTTCTCCACTTTATAGAGACTCTCTTTTGTACTTGGGTACCTAATGAGGCCTTTTGTTGCTAGGACCCATTTTCTTTTAGTAGTTCTTTCTATGTTTTTAGCTTCTCCCAAAGTTTATCTTAAGAGGGGGTGTTCAAGTAATAAAGTGTTTTCTTATTAATTGAATCATATTGATTTAATTATCAAGTCACTTATTACCTCTTTTGACTTAAGCTAAACTTTAGGCATATAATAATTAATTATTTTATTAATTATTATTATGCAACTTAGGGTTTTACCTTTTTAGGTTTTCTGATCTCCTTTTATAAGGATTGATCTCATAACACATTGTAACCTTTTCTGACATTTCATTATTGATTGCAACTTTTGTTTTTGCACATCAAATATTTCTCCTCTCTCGTGGATCCATACATTCAAGTCTCCATAGCTGTTTGCTTCTCTCTCTTTCTGTGACAGGTGTTTGTGTGTAGGTGTTCTTAGGAGTTGTGGGTTGTTTTTCATCAACTCCAATAATACTATCATAAGGTGGTAGTATTGTAGGTCAAGAATCATTGACATCGGTTGGTTTTTGCATTCTTATTTTACATTATAAATATTTCCCAATGGATAAGGCACTGGTCAAGAACAAGTATTTTCTACATTGATAATGTTTGGTTGGGTTTGGTTATATTATGCAAATTTTAAATAACCATTCAGAATTATTTAAGTATTGTTGTTATAAGGTTGTATGTTTCTTTATGGTAATTGAGAATCGTTGAATGATTGGTCATCATTTAGTATTTTCTTGCCATTTCCTGCTATTAAGATCCAGAGAGAATTGCATAATGTTGAATGTTGAGTTGGATTAGGTGAACCCACCTTGGTCTTGCAGAATCAAAAGTGCATAGGGAAGTCTTGTCCCTATAGTTGGTCCAATTTCCTTAGAATTCCCTATATTTGGATTTAACCACTCCTAAAAATTTATCTATAAGTATATTGGTGTCTTTCAAAGCATAAAATCCATTTTATGAACCAATATGTTCAATTTATGTCACATACAAGGGTATTTTATATTTTCATTTTGATTATGCCCCAATAACAACATGCTAAACAAGACGGGTGTTGTCAAGATCCTAGAGCTAGATTTAAAATGATCTAAACTATGTTATACAATGAATATTAAAATAGAGGAATTCCTAAAATTTGCATTGTTATTGATTGTTGATATGTAATTAGTTGTTCAACATAAGGTCTATACATATATTCTTTGTTGGATATTGCTAATGCATGGGTGGTAATTGAGACATGTAATATGTTTAATCACTACGTTACTGAATGGGCACACATACTGTTGTCATTTGTGCTTTTTCACTGATGTCAAAATATTCTTTTATGAAGGAACCAAATTGGTAATCATAGTGTACGGTTAGTGTACGGATGTTTCAGATGCTGTAAAGTTAAATGAGAGTTCAGGTGGATGTTGTGATCTTATATTTGTGATCACATCATTAAGTATTTCATATTAAGAGAGTTACAACTATTTTGGTAAAGACTGGTCACTGGACTGTGACAATGAGAATTGACAGAGTTAGTCTCTGAGTTTTTGATATATCTTTCAAAGGTATTGGATTCAAGGTATGCGAACTTGAAGGATGATGGAAGAGATACTAACAGATGTTCATTGGTTAGCACAAGGTATAGAGTGATTGGTGATGTCATATGTGGTGTGTGCTCTGGCGATGGCTTATTCTGAAGCTGACTTAGGGAATGAAGTGTGTGTTGTGTTTGGAAAGCACAAATCAAGGATGTCGGTCCTTAATTGTTGTAAAGTAATTATTGTAAATTTTTTATAGATACCATGTGTATCTTAGCAAGGGTTTATGTAATTGTTTGTAATTAGGAAAGCCTTATGGGTCAACCTGATCTTGGTAAATTGTAATAAGGTATAAATGAAAGGTCTTTTCCTTGGAAAAGATATGGATGGAATATGTATGATATAAGGAGGTTGTGAAAGTTGGGAACTTGTGTCTGTTGTATGTAGAGAAGAGGATTACTGGTGGACTCCATTGGAACTGATCAAGAAAAGACAATTTGCTGGAAAATAGTTCAAAAGATTATGTATTTCTTCATATACACTTGTTTTGAACTAGTGAGTTCTCAAGGTGGATTTAACCTTCTTAGGGCAGTGAGCCTTGGGCAGTGAACCCTTTATTGTTCTTGACTCCTAACAGGGTTTGTCCTCTAACAAGGACTATGTTATATAATGTTTCAATAAGCTCCTAACAGGGCTATATCTTCTAACAAGGATTACTATACTCTCAGTACATCATTTGTGGGTGTTGATTCCCACCAGGGTTTCCCCGAAACCAAAATATTGTTTTATTGTTTTGGCATTCATTGTGTTCATTGGATCTGATATTAATGAGCTTAAATTTTAAATTTTAATATTCTATCATACAACTGATTCATCCCCCCCCCTCTTAGTTGTATTATGGATTGTTATTCCTAACAATTGGTATCAGAGCTTGTGGTCCTTAGAGAGAAAGCTTCACAGCTTGAGGTGATCTTGGAAATGGCATTCTAGAGGAAGGAAAGTCATAAGTTTGATCCTGAAAACTTTGACAGTTGGAAAAACAAGATGTGACCACATCTGCTATATATGGGCATAGACTACTGGATGATTGTGAAGAAGAAGGAATCTTTAAAGGCTGAGAATGACTTGGAAACAATCGATGATGATGAAAAGAAGTTATTTTCATGCAACATGGTGATAAGAGAAGCATTGTTCAACGCACTATCTGAGGGTGAGTTTACTAAAATTAAAGATCTAGATTTAGCACATGAAATTTGGAATAGACTAGAGGCACTTTATGAAGGAGACAAGTATACCAAACAAGTGAAATTACAAAATTGGAAGACAAAGATGGAGAAGCTACAAATGAATGAAGATGAAAGAATTAGAGCCTATGTTCAAAGGGTTATAGAATTTGTAGTTGGAATCATAAATTGTGGAGGTACTTATGATGAAGATGAAGTCATTGCAAAGATTCTTAGATCTCTAACTCCCGCTTAAAAATTCAAGGAAATGTCAATTTAAGAAACTATACCCCTGACTCCAAACTTTAGTAGAGAGATATTGATTGCAAATTTAACTACCTTTGATGTTGCAAAATTAGGAGAAGCTGCACCTAAAGTTGAATCTGCATTTAGGGCATCCACACACAAGAAAATATCTGCACTTCTGAGCATAAGAAAAGAAGAGCTTGGTGAGTATGCTAAGGAATGGAAGAAGATAATGGAAGAAGAAAAGAAGATGGAAGAACTTGTTGCACCGATTGCTAGAAGAGAGAAAAGAGGTAAGGGAAAATTTGAAGGCAAATTACCTTTGAAATGTTTTTCATGCAATAAGATAGGTCATTTTGCATCTAGATGTCCTACAAGAGTTCCTAAATACAAACCTGATTATGCAAAGATTAGAAGAGACAAAGAATGTTATTATGCTAGTGAAGGAATCTCTAATGATGATGATTTAGACAATGAAGAGATTGGATTTATTGCTATTAAAGATGAACCAGTTCATGAAGAAAAAGCTTTAGTATCTCATGTTGATAAGAAAACTGAATGGATAATTGACAGTGGATGTTCTCATCACATGACTGGTGATAAGAATAAATTTGTTAAATTAGTAAATTATGATGGAGGTGTTGTAAGGTTTGGGGACAATCTCCCAAAGTCCATCATAGGTGATGGATCCATCACTTTGGAGGGAAAGACTAATACAGACAATGTACTACTAGTTGAAGGATTGAAGCATAACTTGTTGATTGTTGGACAGTTAATGGATAAAAACTTTCAGTTAAGTTTTGTTAATGGTAAATGCTTTATCAGAAGCAAGGAAGGAAAACTGATTGCTACCAGTTCAAGATCTAGAGGTAATGTATTTGAACTAAACACATTTGGAGCCTCTTGTTTTGTTGTAAAGGTAGATGATAGTTGGTTATGGAATAGAAGATTTTGTCATGTTAACTTTGATAACATTGTGAACAAAAGTATGGCTAATGCAATAAGAGATCTACTGAAGATTGTGAAACCTTCTAACACTGTATGCAGAGAATGTGTTATGGGAAAGCAAAGTAAAAGCAGTCATAAAAGAAAAACATTTACATCAAAAGGAAAGTTGTATCTGGTACATACAGATCTATTTGGGCCTACAAGAACAAAGTCATACTATGGTGAAAGGTATTTTATACTCTTTGTTGATGACTTTTCTAGAATGATGTGGGTTACTTATTTGAGAGAGAAATCAGAAGCATTTGACAAATTCAAGTTGTTTAAAGAAAAAGTAGAGAATGAATCAAGACTGAAAATAAAGTGTTTAAGATCAGACAGAGGTGGAGAGTTTACATCAGATTTATTTAATTCATATTGTGAAGAGAATGGGATAAAAAGACAAACATCTACTCCTAGAACTCCATAATAGAATGGGATAGCAGAGTGAAGAAACAAAACTATACTTGATGCTGCCAGGACAATGCTGATTGAAGGAAATGTATCTCATGTACATTGGAGAGAGGCTATTGGAACAACAGTGTACACATTAAATAGAATTCAAATCAGAGATGGCACAAGTAAGACTCCCTATGAACTATGGTTTGATCATACTCCTACTGTAAAATATTTCATAATTTTTGGTAGCAAATGTTATATCAAGAGGGATGATGAGATAGGAAAATTTGATGCTAGAAGTGATGAAGGTATCTTCCTTGGTTACTCTGTTAAAAGAAAGGCATACAAATGTTTCAATCTGAGATTAAGGAAGATGGTTGAAAGTAACAATGTAAGAATAGATGAGAAATTTTAGATACAACAAAGAATGTATGGCAACAGTCAGATATCAGAAGTGAAAGAAACCACTACTGCTGCTGAAGAAGAAGAATTTGTTGAGGAAGAAAGTGAAAAAGAGGCTTGTGATGATACAAGAAAGACTACTAAAACTCCTAAAACTCCAAGGTATGTAAAAAATAACCATACTAAAAATCAAATTATTGGCAATACTAGTCAGGGAGTGCTAACTAGATCTAAAGTTAGAGAAGAAATTTGTTTGATTTCTCAAGTTGAGCCAAAAACTAAAGATGAAGCCTTTAAAGATGAATCTTGAATAGATGCCATGAAAGAAGAATTAGATCAGATAAAGAAAAATAATACTTGGGAATTGGTTCCAAGACCTAAAAATAAAAATGTTATAGGAACAAAATGGTTCTTTAGAAACAAAATGGATGAAGAAGGAACAATTGTAAGGAACAAAGCAAGACTAGTGTGTAAGGGATGCTCATAGCAAGAAGGCATAGACTTTGAAGAAATGTTTTCTCCTAATGCTAGAATAGAGGCAATAAGATTATTTCTATCTTATGCTACACACAAAAGCTTCAGTGTATCAGATGGATATTAAATCTACATTTCTAAATGGAGATCTTGAAGAAGAAGTATGCATAGAACAATCAGATGGATTTCCTCTATGCGAAGACAAAGACATGGTGTGAAAATTTAAGAAAGCCCTATATGGGTTGAAGCAATCTCCTAGGGCTTGGTATGAAAGGTTGGATAAGTATCTACTTAGACTTGGATTTAGAAAAGGAAATGCAGATGGTAATTTATATTTAAGAACTACTAAAGATGGAATCCTGATAGTAGAAGTATTTGTGGATGACATTATCTTTGGAGGTAATGATGATCTATGTAAGAAGTTTTCTAAAGAAATGGAAAATGAATTTGAGATGTCCATGATAGGTGAAATGAAATTCTTCCTTGGCCTACAAATAACTCAAAATGAGAATGGTATTTTCATTTCTCAAACCAAGTATCTCAAAGAATTGCTTAAGAAATTCGGTATGGAAGATTGTAAACCAATAGGAACACCTATGGTGACTGGAAATAAGCTAACAATTGATGATGAATCAAAATGTGTTTTTCAGACTTTTTATAGATCAATGGCTGGAGGGTTACAATATCTAACTCACACCAAACTAGATATTGCTAATGCTATCGGAATTGTGACTAGATATCAGTCAAAACCCAAAGAGACTCATCTAGCTGGTGTGAAAAGAATACTAAGGTATCTCAGAGGAACCATAGACTAAGGTTTATGGTATGACAGGAATGATAGCTTTGAACATCATGCTTATACTGACGCTGATTGCGCAAGAAATATTGATGACAGAAAAAGTACTAGTGGTGGTGCATTTTTCCTTGGGAAAAAGTTGGTTTCTTGGCTAAGTAAGAAACAAGATTGTATAGCACAATCTACTTTTGAATCAAAATATGTTGTTGCTTCTATAAATTGCACTCAGATTTTTTGGATGAAACAAATGCTGACAGATATTGGAATAACTTTTAATGAGCCTGTGGTTATCCATTGTGATAACACCAGTAGAGTAAACATGTCAAAGAATCTGGTGATGCACTCTAAAACTAAACACATTTCTATCAAGTATCACTTCTTGTGAGACAAGGTGGCAGAAAAAGAAATCAAGCTAGAATATATTAGTACAAAAGAGCAAATTGTAGACATTTTTACAAATCCACTACCGAAAGATACCTTTGAATATCTCAGAGGTATGCTAGGGGTTTAGGCCCCTCCTAGTAAGAACTAAATGATGTAGAGATGCATCAGTCCAGAAGTGTTCAAAGCCTCATCATTTTCTGGAATGGATGTAGGGATCTACTCCTCAGGAGGAGTGATCATGGAAGAAAGTTTATATGTGAAGGTAGTTGAAGGCTCATGGCACCCTTTGCCATTGATTTCAAAGGGGGAGTGCTTCTATGAAAAAATCTCAACTGTTTGGGGAGATTGTTCAATTGAAGGACTTTGGATTGATATAACTTTGGGATAAGATTTTCCCATATGTTGACATCAATGCCAAAGGGGGAGATTTTTGGATATTGCTAATGCATGGGTGGTGATTGAGACATGTAATATGTTTAATCACTATGTTACTGAATGGGCACTCATACTGTTGTCATTTGTGTTTTTTCACTGATGTCAACATATGATTTTATGAAGGAACTAGACTGGTAATCATAATGTATGGATGTTTCAGATGCTACGAAGTTAGATGAGAGTTCAAGTGGATGTTGTGATCCTATATTTTTTATTGCATCATCAAGTATTTCATATTAAGAGAGTTACAACTATTTTGGTAAAGACTGGTCACTGGACTGTGACAGTGAGAATTGACAGAGTTAGTCTCTGAGTTTTTGATATATCTTTCAAAGGGATTGGATTAAAGGTATGTGAACTTGAAGGATGATGGATGAGATACTGATGGATTTTCATTGGTCAGCACAAGGTATGCAGTGATTGGTGATGTCATCTATGGCATGTGCTCTGGTGATGGCTTATTCTGAAGCTGACTTGGGGAATGAAGCATGTGTTGTGTTTGGCAAGCACAAATTAAGGATGTCAATCCTTAATTGTTGTAATGTAATCATTGTAAATTTGTTATAGATACCATGTGTATCTTAGCAAGGGTTTATGTAATTTTTTGTAATTAGGAAAGCCTTATGGGCCAACCTAATCTTGGTAAATTGTAATAAGGTATAAATGAAAGGTCTTTTCCTTGGAAAAGATATGGATGGGATATGTATGATATAAGGAGGTTGTGAAAGTTGTGAACTTGTGTCTGTTGTATGTAGAGGAGAGGATTACTAGTGGACTTCATTGGAACTGATCAAGAAAAGATAAGTTGCTGGAAAATAGTTGAAAAGATTATGTATTTCATCATATACACCTGTTGCGAACTAGTGAGTTCTCAAGGTGGATTTAACCTTCTTAGGGCAGTGAGCCCTCTATTATTCTTGAATCCTAATAGGGTCTATCCTCTAACAAGGACTATGTACTGTAATGTTTCAATAAGCTCCTAACATGGCTATATCTTCTAACAAGGATTACTATACTCTCAGTACATCATTTGTGGGTGCTAATTTCCACCGGGGTTTTTAGCTTTAACAAGGTTTCCCCAAAACCAAAATATTGTGTTATTGTGTTGGCATTCATTGTGTTCATTGGATCTAATATTAATGAGCTGAAAGTTTAAAGTTTAATATTGTATCATACAACTGATTCACCCCCCCCCCCCTCTTAGTTGTATTGTAGACTATTATTCCTAACATTCTTTGCCACACAAGAAAAGAGTCTCTATTCTATAGATTTATGTGATATTTCCACTTCTTCTTGATATATGTAATCATTAATAGTTATATATTGGAATGAAAAAAAAAATTATCATTTATTTTTTTATATTTTTTAATGACTATATTATGTATATATAATAGGAAAATAAAGTGACATGTAAGAAATTGTTGATTGACGGTTCTAAAAATCTTTGTGTTGTACCCTTCCCAAATTTTTGACATATGCAACCCCATTTGGAGTTTTTTTATGGTATTTATTGGATCTTTCTACTTTTATATTTTATGGCCATGGATTCCTCTATCTGCCTAGTTTATAGAAAACCACAAATTTATTTTCTTTAAGAAATTATAGACAGGTGAGTGCAAGAGATTTTGAAGCACCCCACATTTATTATCATGCATATAGTGAAACAAATTTTGGGTTGGCCTTGCATCATGTCCAATCATAGATATATAGTTGACACAGACATCATAGATGTTTTTTTGGAGATTATTATCTCACTCGAGGATTGTAAAGTCTTTACAAGTATTTTATGTGACAAATTGTTTAAGGATGCATTTCTTGGTGAATTTGATTTAGTCCTAGCCAATGCTAATGGAAATAATACAATTCCACTACCAGAAGCCTACATTGGTGCTCATCCATGGGTTGGAATAATTAAAATGTGACACAAGGGTAGGAAAGATGAAGGCGGAATCAAGGTTAATTAAGACTGCTTAAACCCACAAACATACATTGCGAAGAGTTACACACGAAAGCAATATGAAAACTACATGAAATCGGTGAAAACACAATGGATATGAGACACACAACAACACTGGTGTAATTATGTTAATTCTTTCAACATTTCCGATTGTGAGGCCTTCTGAGTTTCGGCCTTATACAAAGAAATATGAATTCAGAGTCACATCTTGCATATTAGCTTCTTCTTCTACTATCCTCTAACTAGCAATCCTTATTACTACCTTATTACTCAACCCAATCTCCAAATATATAGCCAGTAAAGCCACAAGTTGGCCAGTTAGGCATTTAATTACAATATAGGTCCACTTAGGAGGAGAAACCAAAAATAAAGCTAGAAATAAAAAAGCATGATGTGAATTTGCATTTAAGTCCTCACATGACCCAAGAAAAAATCCCCAACCGTGCAAGATCCAATTTCCCCGCACGGAACCGCGCAAGGTGAAATACCACATGTTTCATGAGCGAAAATGGCAGAAAATTGACGCTTGAGCAAAACCATGATAACTTCTAGATCTAAGTGAATTAGGACGTGCACCCTTAGGAGAATGCTCAAGATTAGGTCCACATCAATGTATTAACTTTGCAAGGTGAGAAACCAACATCAGAAATGACTACAAAACAAACAACAGATAGGTATAGGAAAATAGGAAATATTTTTGGTGATGCAAGATTTCTCAAGACCTAAGATGATCCTACATTAGACATGTTGGGTAACAAAAGAACTGATGTCCACATTAGGCACTGCTGAAATTCTGACCTGAATCATAAAGATCCAACTTAGCTTGTGTAATCCATGAATTGTCTTCAACTGGCTTATCTTTCCACTAAACTAGGTATTCCATGTAGTCTTTTCCTTTAATGGTACTCTTGCTTACTCTACTATTCAATATATTTTCAATTCTATCTTTGTCCTTCGTAGGATAATTTAGATCATTTTCAGTCTCATAATTTGATTCAAAGTACTCAAAGATATCAGCAATGTTGAATATAGGTGATATGTCCATGTCCTCTGGTACGTCCACTTCATAAGCATTCCCACTATCAAACTTCTTCAAAATCTTACAAGGTCCAAACTTCTTCATTTTTAGCTTGTTGTAGGCACTAGCTGGAAATCTATTCTTCTTTAAATGAATCATAACCCCATCTCCAACTTCAAATTATTTATGTATCCTTCTCTTATCTTCTCTCTTTTTATGTTTCAGATTACTATCCTCCAAGTTCCTTTTAACTTCATCATGAAAATTGCTCATGTATACTGCAAAATCCTTCGCTTCAACACTTCTTCTGGTCTCATTAGGTAAATCTCTCAACTCTGTGGTTCCCTTAGGATGAAATCCAATAAGAATCTCAAATGGTGTCCTCTTAATACTTCTATTCACATAATTATTATATGCAAACTCTGCTTGTGCCAAAACCAAATCCCAATTAGCAGGTTTATCTACAACTAAACATCTCAACAAGTTTCCCAAACTTCTATTCACAACTTTAGTCTGTCCATCTATTTGAGGGTGAAATGTAGAACTAAATTCCAATTCAATATTCATCTTTTTCCAAAGTGTTCTCCAAAAGTAACCTGTAAACTTAGTATCTTTGTCTGAAATAATAAACTTAGGAAAACCATGCAATCTTACCACTTCCTTGAAAAAAAATTCAGCTACATGCAATGCATTAGATGTCTTCTTACAAGGTATGAAATGAGCCATCTTAGAAAATCTCTCAACCACTACCAAAATAGAATCATTACCTCTCTGAGTTCTAGGCAATCTAAGAACAAAGTCCATACTCACATCTTCCCAAGGTCTATCAAGTATAGGAAAAGGTTTATACAATCCCACATTCTAACTAGTTCCTTTTGCTACTTGATAAACTCTACAACCTCTAACCATTCTTTGTACATCTCTATAAATCTACGGCCAAAAGTACCTTTCTAAAATCAAATTCATAGTCTTATCAATCCCAAAATATCTAGAAAGTCCACCACTATGCTTCTCCTTCATTATGTTTTCTCTCATAGATCCTCTAGGTATGCACAACTGGATTCCTTTAAACAACATATCTTCTTGAATGAAATAATCAGTCCATTTATCACTCACTGTTTGTTATTTACAAGCTTTCCAAGTCTCTACAAAATCAAGGTTAGTTTCTTACAAACACTTCAAATCATCAAAACCAAGTACCTCAAACTCTCATTTCAGTTAGAAAAACTTCTTCTTCGGCTCAAGGCATCAGCAACTTTATTTGATTGTCCACTTTTATGCTTCAATGAAAAGGAAAAATTATGCAAGAACTCAACCCACTTCATATGTCTCTAATTCAATTTATTCTAACTTCCCAAATACTGCAAAGCTTTATGGTCAGTATACAACACAAAATTTTTAAGCATCAAATAATGTCTCCATTTCTTTAAAGCTTGAACAATAGCATAGAATTCCTGGTCATAAACTAAACATTTTCTCTTAGCATCATTCAACTTCTCAGTAAAGAAAGATATAAGTCTTCCTTCTTAACTCAAAATAGCTCTAATTGCACTTCCACTAGCATCACATTCAACTTGAAAAACTTTATTGAAATCAGGCAAAGCAAGTGTAGGCAACTCTGATATTCTTTGTTTCAATATTTCAAAACTTTTTTGTGCTCCATGTGTGCATTTGAAATCCTTTTTATCTCCTCTCATAGTTTTAGTCATAGCATTACAAATAGAACTAAAATTTCTGATGAACTTCTTATAAAAACTTGGCAATCCATGAAATGATCTCACCTCTCTAATATTCTCTGGTGTAGGCCAATCAAGTATAGCTCTTACTTTCTCAGGTTCCATCTTCAATCCATCAGCTAAAATTACAAAACCAAGGTACACAATGTCCTCTTACATAAATGAACATTTCTTCAAATTAATCAACAACTTTTCTTCCTTCAATCTCTGCAATACTTGTCTGATATGTTCAAGATGTTCTTCCTTACTCTTACTAAATATCAAAATGTCATCAAGATATACAATTAAAAACTTACCCAAGAATCTTTTCAAAACTTCATTCATCAGCCTCGTGAAAGTACTAGGTGCATTAGTCAAACCAAAAGGCATAACCAACCATTCATACAAACTTTCATTAGTCTTAAAAGAATTTTTCCATTCATCCCCTTCTCTAATCCTAATCTTATGATATCCACTTTTCAAATCAATCTTTGTAAAATACTTTGCTCCAATCAAACTATCCATTATGTCATCCATTCTAGGCAAAGGGAATCTATACTTTACTATTATCTTGTTTATAGCTCTAGAATCAGTGCACATTCTCCATTCTTCATTTTTTTTAGGTGCTAACACAACAGGTATTGTAAAAGGACTCAAACTTTCTGTAAGGCCCACCCCGTTTCCACCTTTTCCTTAACACTTCGATGTCAGAGGATTAAGGGGTGTTGTAGTATCTGGATGATTGGTAAATCCCTAACGGAATTGTACCTCAGAATAGACCTATATATTGTACCTTCATATCAGGACCTATCAACTAAGTGTCGCAATGACAGAGGGGATATCTCTGGGTTATTAATTGTGTAAGTGAATCTTGGATGCAGTATGTTACCCAGCGAATCATAGATCTAGCTAGACTATTAAGGTTCCATTGAGTACTTTTGTCGTAAAGGATTAGATTCAAGAAGTCGAGATGTAAATGCCAATTTAGTTATGTGTTAAGTCATAAGTTTATCTTGGATTAAATTAATAGTTGATGTGATGATTCTAGTAACTCCTACGAGGAGGATGAGTAATGTTTTGATGATGTATTATATGGTTATACCATACTGATGTTTTGATGATATTATTAGAACCCTGAACAAGGATTTGTTAGATCCTAGACTAATAGGATTATTCTGCATTTTGTTTTCCTAGATTAAGAAATTTAATCATACTTGTGATAAGAATTTTATAGGACCCGACTGTTATGGTTACCCCTTTCCGATGTTGAACCATCAATTTATCTTAAATATTATGCTCAAAAAAATTGAGAATCTTTGGGATTAGGAGTACTATGGGGTTATGTAATCAAATTATGTGGATTGAATTGAATTGAAATAATGAATTTATTATATATGTTTGCAAGCCTACATTTGGATTATGATCTATATGAGGGCATTGTACTTTATGTAACTTTGATTACGCAGTAGAAATTATAACTTGTGTGTATAAAATTATATGCATTTGAATTATGCACTATATGAAAGTGATTAGACGTATGCATTGAATTATGAATTATGAGGAAGTGATTGTAAGAATGCAATTGAGTTCTATGTTGCAAATGAATATCATGTTAGACATCTTCACTACATTGATGTTATGAGTAATTGATGATTACCTTATGATGATGTTAGATTATTGATGATCATAATTTCAATTGAATTACGAGATTAGTATGCATTGGAGATGCAATTGAATTATGCAATTGAAAGTGTATTGATTTGATTACTATACCCTATATGATCTTATGCAGTTGAAATTGACCTGATTTGATAAATGTACCTTACATGACTATATGCAATTGAATTTTGATTAAACTAAAGATGTTATATCTTATATGTTTATTCGTATTGGTTTTCTTCCTTGAATTACTGATGCTACATTGAGGTGTTGCAAGTGGAAGGACCATGGAAATACATTCAGGAAAATCACATTGAATGTATGTGCAACCAGTTAAGCCAAGGCCCCGTCTATGAAGAGACCCGAGGCCTCATTGTAAAGTATTTTATTTGTAATAGTAATTTGGATGTATGTGTGTAGGAATGTTATGTGTTGTGACAAAATTGGACATACCTTGTGTGTAATGTTATTTTGTGAAGTGTCACTTGACACTAGTGTTTAATGTTATCAAGGTATGCCATGTGGTTGAGTGAGAGTACATTCTAGAAGCCTTTTGGGAGAAATCCTAAGCATGCCCACTTGTCATAAGACCCCATAACGAAGTCTCCATCTTCTATTTTCGTGCATACTCTTAATCATGAGTTTTAGAGGGTTTAAAGTGGCCTTAGGGAGTGGTTTTATGCATATTTAGCTAACCCATTCCATGTACCTGTGGGTTAGGGGTATTTTCAACATGGGAGAAGCCCAAGATTGAGTTTTTTACCCCTCCAAAAGTGCATATTTAATCTTGAGCGAAAATTGCATCTTGTCATATGGCCCAAAAAGTACTTTCATGACCATCTTCCTTGTTTGGAGAAGTCCAAGATCACCCACCTCTAAGGACCACCTTTATGAGGAGAGGGGTGTGTAAGGTTTGGGGTTTTGTCAACCAATGAGAGGGCTTGCCTTTCCCTAGGATTTTGGGAATTAGGTTAGATGTCCTTTTAGTAGAATTTTGGAGAACATTGGGGTTGTTCACCCATTCTCTATCCTTAGAGATCACCAAAGTTAGAGGAGGAAGAAAAACTTGGAATTGGGAAAAGGGCTCAACTCTCCTTCATTTTGCATTTGGATTTGAGGTTGGATTTGCTCTCACTCTTTTTGTAGAGAATTTATGTGTTTATGTTCTTCTTTGGCTCCCCATGGTTGGTCATGGAGGAAGCATATCTCTTGAATCTATGTTGTGTTTTAGTTCCCCATGGTTGGTCATGGTGAGAGCAAGCATCTTGTGTTTTCTTTTGTAATTGATTTTGGTTGTATGCTCTTGGCTCACTCACCCATGGGAGGGAAGAGCAACCAAGAGGGGGTGTGGGAATGGAGGAAACTCCATGTGTAGAGTCTCCTCCATGTGTGGGGAAGGATGAAACTTGGGTTGAGTGATTTTCCCTAAGTAACCTTGCATTTAGCCCATGAGGCATTGGGGGTATAAGGAGGGAAGATTGGCCATGTGAGCCTTGTTATGAAATTGTGTATATTTTGGGTCCATGTGTGGCCTTGTTATGATATTGTGTTTATTGGGTCCATGTGTGGCCTTGTTTTCATGCAATGGTTGTCTCCATGGGTTGTCCACCCACACCCCACAAAAGGAGTTCTTGGAATTTCTTAGTTTCACCCTTGAGGAAATTTGGGTTAATTGTATGTTTTCTTGTGAGTGTTTTGTGTTTGAGAATTTATCCCATTTAATTTGATTTCCCCAACCTCGTGGGTGGCCTCATGAGAGGCCTAGGATGGGAAGTGAGTTTCCCATGGTCTTCCTTTTGTCTTGGTTTCTTGCAGATTTTCGGAAGTTCAATGTAAGTGTAAAGCTTGGAGATTAAAGAGTTATTCAGGATGTTGAAAAATAGCTCCCAAAGTTGAGGAGTGTGCATGTGTAATTTTGTAATCCTCTTGATGAAAGAAGAAGCCTAAATCTTGTATTTTATTGTTCTTTAAAAGTCCTCAAAGAGGCTTCTGTATGTAAATTCAAATTGTGTAGATGTATTTAAAAAGTTATGTTACTCTTGAAATGCAAAACTCATTTCCATTTGAAGTTGCAATGTGTATAATATAGTGTGTTTTCGGTTATATCAAATAGAAGAGAGTTACTAATACTTTGTAGTTATTGCATGGAAATCATTGTATTTATATGTTGAATGAGTTGCAAGAAAAGAATAAGATTTCTACCTCTCTATCTTTACAAGTTAATTTGATAGCTTGTTATTGCATATTGTTTTAGAAGCAAAGAATTTAGTTGAGAAATTTGATCTATTCTTAACATTGAATTCATTTCAAAACGAGGCTACATGTTTCAAATGATAAATTGATTTATCATTTATAACACTTCCTATGTACCTGAACCAAACAAGTAAAAATTATACCATATAAAAATGGAGAGAAAAATAAAATATCACATGCAAATTTTAAATGAAAAGGGCAATTGGAGACCTACAGGTCTCTAGATTTTGTATGGGAAAAAACAATCCCATACAAATCCATGCCACAATCATTAATATATAATATATCTTATCTAATTAAATTTCCTAACAATAAAATATATACCTTTAATCAACCTTACCTTTAAAAGGGGCGCAGGTATGGGAGACCACACCTAGCCATTAATAAATTTAGGCCTGCATTGTTATAAATGCACTTGACTTAGCCCATGCACTGGTTGCTTATTCATTTGACCCAATCTCCATGTCCCCTCAAACTTCCCCATCTTCTTTAATGCGCAGGTCCTTGTCTAAAGTGTTTTTTTTCAATGCAAGACTTGGGCGCAGGTTTTAGTGGGGCCTCCCAAACTTGCTTTCCACTTTTTGAATGAGCTCCCTTAAGCTTCTTTTGCGCACCCTATCTTAGATGGGGCTGTGATGGGAGACTAGGTTAGGGGTAGGTGCTTAGAGTAGGATGTTAATAATTTGTTTAGGATTAATGAGTAGGTTTGTAGATAATAAGTTAGCTTAGGATTTTTAGTAAATTGTTTTGTTATTTTAATTTTGTAATGATTGTGATGATAAGTTAATAATAGAAAATCTTCTTATGGAAATAAATGATTTTTATTGATTTATTTTTTAATTGTTTTGATATTTTTTTTTATTGTATAAAAGATATTAATTTATATTTAATAATAATTATTGAATAATTATTTAATAGTTTATGATCAATAGTATTTATTAAATTGGGATTATAGGGTAAACATTGAAATTAGGTCTTTAATTTAATAACTTTATGCACTAATAAATGTTTTAAATGGTAACTAATACACTTAGTACCACTTAATACTTTATTACATGCTAATCGTTATGATGTTATTTATTTGTATTGTTATATAACATAATAACATTTAGTACAAATTAACATGGTAAAAGAAATATCTGTACATACATTGTCCTTTAATGTTGCATTTAGAGATGAACAAAAGGGGCTAATGATTTTATAATCCAATGTAACTTAACTTCTCAAACATCGAATTGGTCTAGTCATATGTCGGTTATTAAATATTCATTTGTTTTAGTAACACGACTATTTTTGGATTGAATCCTTTGACCTAGCATAGCATAACTTTGCCTATAGTCTCATCCGTTCAATAACAATATAGTTGAAATTAAATGTGTTACCCTCATAATCAACTTTAATGTTAAGGTAACTTCGATTATAACATCTCCACCTAGATAGAATTCCCTTGTTAAAACTTAATCAGCTGGTAAACCTTGGGAACCAACATTGTATAGAATTGGATCTTCAGACTCTTTTCGTACCTTTGTCTTTGTCACTTGATAAACCGCATTATAACTTGGCACTATTATCCTTTAAAAAAAATTTGTTGGTTGTGTTTTGACCTGAAATTTTGGGCATTACACTTTCCCTAATAAAACCTCTTTCAAGCAATTCTTGCACTTGTCTATTTAACTCAGTCTTTTCATCAGGTGTCAACCTATGCAATGCTTTATTAGGCAAACTAGCTCTAGGTATCAAATTAATACAATGACTTATACTTCTCATAGGTGGTAAACCATCAAGTATGTTATCAGAAATGATGTCATGAAATTCAGTCAACAAAGGTTTAACCTCAGGTGCATGTTCTAACTCATCTTGTTTCTCATTTTTCCTTGGAATTAAAGAAAAACAAACATTCTTTTCTTTCATTTCTCTTGCAAACCTTTTACCATCAACCAAGCATACTCTGACTGTAGTATAGTGACCTTCGTCAAACTTCTCTACTAAAGGAAACAATACTTGTTTCTTTCCATCTATCCAAATATTATATTGATTCAATCTACCATCATGCAAAGCTTTCCTATCATACTGCCAAGGTCTATCCAAAAGAATATGAAAACAATCCATAGGCATAATATCACACAAGACTTCATCATGATAATTCCTAATTTTGAATTTAACAAGGCATTGTTCACTTACAAGTAGTTTATGTTCCTTCTGGATCCAAGCAATATGGTAAGGCTTAGGATGTCTCAATCTCTACAACTACAATTTTTTAAGCAACTCTTCGGATGCCAAATTATCAGAACTTCCACTATCAATGATTACTTTGCAACATTTATCAACGATCTTACATCTGGTTCTAAACAAACTTTTCCTCAGAATAGGTTCTTCATCAGCTTCTTCATTCCACAAGATCCTTATTAGCATCAAGTTCTCACCATGTTCAAGTTCATTAGACATTTTGTCAACTTCTTCACAAGCTAAATTATTTCTGACATTATCTCCAGTCTTCTTTCCAGAGTTAGTACATTCAAAAGCTCTATTATCTTCTTCACCACATTTGTAACAAGTACCTTTAAACCAAGATTTCTCTTCTCTTTTCCCATTATTGTTATTCCTATAGTAACTAGTATAGCTACCTCTAGAGTAGTTACCTCTCTTAGCAGGTTCATCATTCCATCCTTTATCTTGTACTGCATTGTTAGATCTGCTACTTTCTCCATAAGATCTGCCTCTACTTCTCTGAAATCTGCCACCTCTTCCTCTTTGTCTTTGTTCATGTCTTTTTGTCAATCTCTCTTCTGCCTTCAAAGAAAATTTGTATGCTTCTTCCACACTATCTATTTTAACATAACTGATCTCATCTTGAATCAATTTCCTCAGTCCATTCAGGTATCTAGCCACCTTCTCAACTTCATCATCCACATGTCCAGATCTGATATCTAATTTGTAAAATTCCTTGGTATATTCTTTCACACTCATGTCCTTTTGTCTCAGATTTTGCATTTTTCTCATCAAGCTAACTTGGTAATCAGCTAGAAGGAACTTCTTCTTCATCTTTCCAAGCATCTTCATCTATGTCTTGATATTTTATTTTCCTCTCTTCTATCTCTCAGTTTGCAAATGATCCCACCAAAGAGATGCATGACCTTTCAAATTTTTGACTGCTATCTTAACCTTCTTATTATTAGGAGTACCTTAATACTCAAAGTATTTATCCATCTCAAATATCCAATCCAAAAGTGCATTGGTCTCAAGTCTTCCATGATAGTAAGCAACTTCAACTTCAGGTCTAGAGTTGGCCTTAGACAAAACTCTCAAAAGTCTTTCCTCATCCTGGTCAACTTCAGGTTTAGGATTAGGTGTTGCCTCTTCTTCATCAGTAACATCTTCAAGATGTGCACCTCTTCTCTGGGCTATTTCTATAGCTTCAAGCCTAGTTGCAATCTACCTCAACATATCCAGGATAGCATTATCATTTCCTCTACCTCGAACCATCTTAACAATCAGGTTCTAGCAAGATTGTAACCTTCTGCAAGTTATAGGTCCGATCTCAAATCTACCACCCTACAACCAATCCAATAAGGTTCTCCACGATCCAATCCATAAGAAATAACTCACTTTGATACCACTTGACACAAGGGCAGGGAAGGTGAAGGTAGAATCGGGGTTAATTGAGACTGCTTAAATCCACAAACATGCCCTGTGAAGAGTTACACACGAAAGGAATATGAAAACCAAATGAAATCAATGAAAACATAATGGATATGAGACATGCAACTGACAACAAAAATGGTGTAATTATGTTAAGTCTTTCAACATGCCCGACTGTGAGGCCTTTCGAGTTTCAGCCTTATACAAAGAAATTATGAAATCAGAGTCACAACTCACATATTATCTTCTTCTTCTATTATCCTCTAACTAGCACTCCTTAAATATGAAAACCACATGAAATTAGTAAAAACACAATGGATATGAGACACACAACTGACAACAACACTGGTGTAATTATGTTAATTCTTTTAACAGGCCTGGATGTGAGGCCTTCCTGGTTTCAGCCTTATACAAAGAAATTATGAATTAAGAGTCACAACTCGCATATTATCTTCTTCTTCTATTATCCTCTAACTAGCACTCCTTATTACTTCCTTATTACTACCTTATTACTCAACCCAAGCTCCAAATATATAGCCAGGAAAGCCACCAGTCGGCCAGTCAGGCATTTAATTACAATATAGGTCCACTTAGGAGGAGAAACCAAAACTATAGCTAGAAATAACAAATCATGATGCGAAGTTGCATTTAGGTCCACACATGACCCAAGAACAAATCCCCAACCATGCAAGATCCAATTTCCCCGCACGAAACTGTGCAAGGTGAAATACCACATGTTTCATGAGCGAAACTGGCAAAAAATTGATGCCCGACAAAAATTATGATAACTTCTAGATCCAAGTGAATTATGATGTGCGCCCTTAGAAAAATTCTCAAGATTAGGTCCACATCACTGTATTAACTTCATAGCACAAGAAACCAACATCAGAAATGTCTACAAAACAAACAACAGATAGGTATAGGAAAACCAAAAATAGTTTTGGTGATGCAAGATTGCTCAAGACCCAAGATGCTCCTACATCCAAATGTTATGTTTTCTTACTACTCAATTTGTACACATTCTTCATAATCATTGGGTGAAGATTCAAAGGATCTTCCAGTTTCACCAAAATGTTATTGGTGTGAGGCTCATTGAAAAGATAGAGTGGATTAGAGTATACCTCCTTGAAGAAGGGCTCAATGATGACTTAGAGGGGGAACCCTTTGGCATCAAAATTTTAGAGGATAAACATACTATTTAGGCAAGTGATGATGAGAGTGGTTGTGTTGGTCAACATCATGATACAATAAACGTTGTTGCTAGGCAAACTAGAGTCGATGTAGGTTCGTATGATCTTTCATTTTTAGTGGCTTCACATACTCTATAACTCCATTTTATCTATTAATTAGAATTCAAAATGTCATGGATGTTTATTTCAAAACCGCACGCTTTTACCATCTATTAGAATGACATGTAGTTTGATCATGATCTTTTTTTTTAAGGGAGGTCTCTATGCAAGTGCCACGTGTTCACTAAGCATTATCAACAGTCCTTTCATAGTAGGCCCGAGTGTCATCTTGAGCTTAACATGTGGGTTTTTTATAGGATTTTAGAAGAATGTAGGCTTTCTTTGAAAGTAGAAACCCCGCTTAAGTGTTGTGTGTCCCTTCTTTTTGTTAGCATAAATTCTTCTGCTAGTGGGCCTTGATATCTTTCAAAACTTGTCACATGGGAATCTCATGGGTGTTTGTAGCACTTCACCTTTTGTTCAAAGGAATATTTCATGCTTGTATGTTTCATGTCCTTCTTGTTACAACCAAACATTTCCACATGTCTCGCTTTGTGAGCTCATTATTTCTTTCAAAGTTGGTGCAGTTTCTAGTAAAGTACTGCTATATAGCCATAATTGTAGAAGGGTGGTAGTTGAGAAGAGTAATGGAGGATACAATTTATTTAACGATTCAAGGGCTAGATGTCATTTTTTAAGTCAATAATGAATATTCCATTTTCTTAAGCCTTACAGAAATAAACATGTGGCACACTATTTGATCCACTACCTATTAGGATTTTTGGGCCATTGCTTCCTATTAGGCTTATATATGTAGACCCATGTGATGTAAAAGATATGATTATTAAGATGGGTACTTTCACTCTTATGTATAAGGCTATTCTAGAAAGCCTTAAAATTGTAATGGGGATTTGGGTAAATGAAATATAGCAATAATGATTTTAACCCTTTGTTATTTCAAGATTCATTACTTTCATGAATGTTTTCTATGGTTTTCCTAACTTCATCATTTTTGTTTTGGTTTTTTCTAAATAGATTATGCTTTAAGCTTCTCTACTATGTGGTTATCATCATATGTTTTCTCTTTATGTCTCATGCTTAAATATTTTTTCATAGATCTGTGACTGATCCACATTTGATCTATAGGGTTTCCTTGATATTTCATCTTGTGAAGTATCTTGTGCATTCTAAAGTTTTCTAAAAGCTTGGCACATCGCTAACTTTTCTATTTACTTTCTTTCTCTTTTCTCCCTAAAATGAAGAACTAGCTTCTAAAAACCCAAAGGTTACTCAGTGAATACACATAAGGTCCCACACTCAGTGAGCTTCCCATAGGCTATATATCTAGGAGTAATTTTAGATATCAATAGTTCTTTTTCTGGAACACTCGGTGGGATTGAACTTTCACAAGT
Organism: Chamaecyparis obtusa; assembly: GCA_027943335.1. NCBI lineage: Eukaryota > Viridiplantae > Streptophyta > Pinopsida > Cupressales > Cupressaceae > Chamaecyparis > Chamaecyparis obtusa. The sequence continues at coordinate 268,636 of BSBK01005921.1, read as the reverse complement.
GCAGACGAGGTGCCTTCTTTAGTGTTTTCAGCCTTTAAGAGGAAGATTCCAAGCACTCGGCAACTTTTTAGCCGTATTTAGGCTAGATTCTGATGATATGAATCGAGTTCCCATTTTTTAAGCCCCATTTTCCCTTGTAAGTCCTTCCCCTTCCCCTATGTATTAAAATGGAGGGATACTATAGACAATAACTATTGGATATTACTAATGCATTGGGGAGATTGTTGATTCATTTAATATGTTTAATCACTACGTTGAGTGATGTTGGAGTTTCTGTTGTTGGCATTCGTATTTTGTCACTGATGTCAACATATGTTTCTGTAAAGAGTACAGGCTGGTTATTAAAGTATAGAGACACTGTACAGATGTTTCAGATCATGCGAAGTCAGTTGTGTGTATTGAAAGGTGTTTCAATCTTATATCTAAGATTTTATGATGTAATATTGAATATTGGATGAGTTATAGAAGATTTGGTGAAGACTGGTTACTGGACAGGGATAGTGGAAGTTGACAGAGTTAGTCTCTGAGTTTTGGGAATATCTTGCAGGCGATGAAGATTCAGTGTATGCAAGATTAAAGGATGACATACATGGTACTAAAGAATGTTTGATGGTCAACACAAGGTATGGAAATCAAGATGATGTTAGATGTGGCGTGTGTTCTAGAGATGACCTATTTGGAAGTAAAATTGAGAGACGTAGAGTGTATTATGGATGGTGAGCATGAATTAAGGATGTTGGTCCTTAATTTTTGAATTATAATTATTGTATACTTTTTTTAGATACCATGTGTATCTTAGAAAGGATTTATATAATTATTTGTAATAGGAAATCCTAATTGGCCGACCTGATTATTTATTTTCTAATAGGATATATATGTAAGCTCTTTTCTTTTGAAAAGACATATGGTGAGATTGTATAAGAGGATTGTGGAAGCTGCAAGCTTGAGTCTGCTGGATATAGAGAAGAGGATGAGTGTATAGTTCATTGGAACTGATCAAGAAAAGACAATTTCTATCGGATAGTTCAAAATATTATGTATTTCTTCATATACACTTGTGTTGCGAATAGTGAGTTCTGAAGGTGGACATAACCTTCTTTGGATAGTGATCCTAGGCAATGAACCTACCCTTCTTTTCTTGACTCCTAACAAGGTCTGTCCTTTAGCAAGGAATGTGTACTATAATGTTTTAATCATCTCCTAATAGAGATAGATCTTCTAACAAGGATACTATACTCTCAGTACATCATTAGTGGGTGTTAATTCCCATTGGGGTTTTACCTTTAACAAGGTTTCCTCGAAAAAAAATTGTATTATTGTGTTGGAATTCAGTGTGTTCATTTGATTTGATATTGTTGTTATTCAAAGTTTAAAGTTTCATAATCTATCATACAACTAATTCACCTCCACCTCTCAATTTTATTGGTGGACTGTTATTCTGAACAATTGGTATCATAGCTACTGGTCCTTAGAGAGAAAGCTTAAGAGATTGAGGTGATCTTGGATATGGTGTTCTATAGGAAGGTAGTCTGAAATTTGATCTCAAAAACTTTGACAGTTGTAAGAACAAGATGCGAACTCATTTTCTATGTTTGGGCATTGACTACTAGATGATTACAAAGAATAAGGTGGCTATGAAGACTGAAGATAAAATATAAAAAGCTACTGATGATGAAAAGAAGATATTTTCATATAGCATGGTCACAAGGGAAGCATTGATCAGAACACTCTCTCAAGGAGAATTTACTGAAGTTGAAGATCTGGATTTGGCACACAAGATTTGGACAAGATTAGAAGCATTGTATGAAGGAGACAAATTTACAAAGCAAGTGAAGTTGTAAAACTGGAAAACAAGGATGGAGAAGCTACAAATGAAGGATGATGAAAACATTAGGGCTTATGCACAAAGAGTTATATAAGTTGTGATTGGAATTGGAAATTATAGAGGCACTTATAAAGAAGAAGAAGTCATTGGAAAGATCCTTAGATCAATGACACCAATCTACAAGACCAAAGTTTAGGCTATAGAAGAAGTTAAACCTTTGACTCCAAACTTTAGCAGAGAAATGTTGATTGCAAAGCTAACTACTTTTGAAGCTGCAAAAATGGGAGATTATATACCTAAAGTTGAAACAAAATTTAAAGAATCTACACAGAAGAATACAATGTCTACACTTCTGAGCACCAGAAGTGAGAACATAAAAGAAGAACTCAGTGAGTATGTTGAAGAATGGGAACATATATAAGTAGAGGAAAGAAAGCTAGATGTGTTAGAAAGTAAAGTCCACCAACATAACTGAGAGGGGGGTGAATCAGTTATCAGAAAAATCTAATGTTTATCAGCTTCAATAGATTTTAACCATGTAAGAAATGTAATCAATAATCATAGAAGGATAAAAATGCATAATAACACAATGACACAAGATATGTTGACTAGGGAACCTCTTGATCAAAGAGTAAACCCCGATGGGAATGATGCCCACAAAAGATGCACTAATATGAATATTCCTTGTGAAAGGATGGACTCTATTAGGAGTCTTATGAAATACATTCAGTACATATGAATCCCTCTTAGGAGATTTTGAATCCTTGTTAAAAGATTCTAACTCTATTAGGAGTTATGGAAGACAGAAGGACCCACTGCCCAATCAGCTTCAGGGTAAGATCACTAAACTCACTGTCCAACTGATCTTTTTATTACTCAATAGAATAATACCAAAAGATTATTGACCTCAACAATCCAATACTCCTCTGACTATGCCAAACTGCACCAACTCCTTCTTCAGATCTCAGTACGTCGCATGTCCTCTTTCAACAATTTCACTTTCACAATTCCTTCATACACTTTCTCATTACATATTGCACATTAAAACAAGGAAAAAATTCCTTCCTTTATACCACACTCAATTAATTACAAATGAGTCAGCATACAAATTACAAAATAAAAGTTTCCACACGTTACATCAAAATTACACAAAATTGTTGGCTTCTAATCAATATAATTCTTCACTCATGTGACCTCATATCTTGCAATGTCAACCACGTCACTATAAAAATGTATCCAACTACTCTCTAACCATGCATCATCAAATTCCATCCTGATTAGGAGATATCATCTAATTTCCATGAACCGCTACTCAGGAACACTACCTGAATACTGCTTCCATAGAAATGCTCATAACTTCCATGAATAAATGAATTACTATCTATGCTTTTAACCATGATCTTATAACACATCATAGATTAATTCCCTAACTCCGCATAGCTTCATCTTCAATATCCCAAGTGTGCTAACTCAAACACTGTCTTCTTCTCTGCTAATCTTCAGTAGATCACTGTGTTGACATCAATGACAATCACAATCATGAATGCAACAACAACTACTATAGAATGGCTACTAATACTCCCCCATAGGATATATTCAGCATTCATTCTTAACAATCTCCCCCATTGACATTGATGGCAACATAGATGAAAAACATCCAAGTTCCATAAATCCAATCACTGCAACACTGCTACTCTAAAAATGCTTCAAGTTTTCTTCATCAATCAAATCTTGCTTCATTTTACTATTCAATTATCTCCAATAGATGGTACAAATGGTTTTTCATGTATACTTCTCCCCCATTGACATCAATGATAGAAATTTCATCATTATGTCAACAACAACTTCAATGTCAAAAGACACTGTTCAGAAAATACTTTCACTAGATTCCTCATGACTCAACTCAGATACACATACTCCCCTATAGAGGAAGTACCAACATCCATTCGAGAAGAAAAATAGGGCTCATATACCATTGGATGGATGCAAAAATCTTCATCACTTCTCAAAAGTAGGCTGGGGCATAACCCCAAGCATACCTCTCAGATACTCAAATATATCCTTAGGCAAAGGTTTTGTAAATATGTCTACAATCTTCTCCTTTGTGCTTATGTACTCAAGTCTGACTTCTTTCTCTGCTACTTTCTCTCTCACTACATGATACTTTATCTCTATATTCTTTGTCTTAGAGTTCTTAGACATACTAACTATGCTGGTGTTATCACAATGTATAACAATGGGTTCAACAAATTTTAATCCAATATCGTTCAGCATTTGTTTCATCCAAATTATCTAGTTACAATTATTTTCTACTACTACATACTCTACTTCTGTTGTGATCTATGAAATAAAATTCTTCTTCTTTCTTAGCCAAGAAACTAATCTTCCTCCAAGGAAAAATGCTCCACCATTGGTGCTCTTTTTATCATCAACACTACCTCCCCAAACAACATCTGTATATGCACATAGGGTAAAATCATCATATTTTTCATACCACAATCCATACTCAATTATGCCTCTTAAGTACCTTAGTATCCTCTTTACTATTGCATAATGTGATTCTCTGTGTTCAACTTAAAATCTTTCTACAATTCCAACTAAATGTGCTATATCAGGTCTTGTATGAGTCAAATACTGCAATCCTCCAATCATAGATCTGTACTTCATAATTTTAGGTAAATCTCTTACTGCAAGTGTAGTACTCACTTTCACAATGTTATCAAAGTTTATATGACAAAATATTTTGTGCCATAACAAACTGTCATCAATCTTAGTAATCAAACATGTCATCTCAGTAAGATTGAATTGAAATACATTACCTCTGGTTCTAGATCCAATACCAATCAAATTTCCATCTTTGTCTTTAATCACACAAGTTTTCTCAGTAAACCAAACTTGATATCCCTTATCAAATAATTGTCCAACACTCAAAAGATTATGTTTCAAACCATCCACAAAGTAAACATCATCAGCATTAGTCTTTCCATCAAGAGTATTAGATCCTATACCTTTAATCAAACAAGGTGCATTGTTTCCAACTCTAACAACTCCTCCATCATAATTGTTAAATTTTATGAACTTTTTCATGTCTCCAGTCATATGATGCAAACAACCACTATCTATAACCCAATCAAATTTATATTCTACTTGAGAAACTAAAGCCTTTTCTTCCATAATTTTAGTTTCAGGATTTTCTTCTTTAATTTCTACAAATCCTATATCATCATTATTCTCAGTATGACTTTCACTCAAATATTTCTCCAAACTAGCTTCAAGTTCTTCATCATTTAAATAGTAACATTCTTTATATCTTCTAGGATTAAAATTCTTCCTATACTTCTTAACTCTCTTAGGACATTTAGATGCAAAATGACCATATTCTTGACAAGTCCAACATTTAAAATTTTTCTTACCGTCTGGTTCTCTCTTCATAAGCAAGGCAATAACTTCTTTAATTTTCATGTCTTCTTCATTTCTAGATCTGCTACTGCTAGCATAATCTCCACTCATACTGATGCTTATTGACAAAGTAGGGAAAACACTAAGAGCACCGAATGTTGTCTCCATTCTAGGTAGGTCTCCTAATAACCTCAAGTTCATTTCTGCTACTTCCAATCTTCCAAGAAGAGTCTCTCTTGTAAAGTTCTTAGTACAAGGTATGAATTGTTCAATCATCTGTGTTGTCTACTTAAATGTAGGAGTCAATGTCCTCAAAATTTTCCATATCACTTCATTCTCTGTCTTTGTTGCACCACAAAATTTTATACCTGCAACAATCTCTGATATTCTACCAATATAGCTTCTAACAGATTCATCTTCCATCATTCTAATATCTTCAAATGCACATATAAAATTATGTAATCTGACTTTCTTTGCATGTTCATCACCTTCAAAAGTAGAGTGTAAAGCTAACCAAATTTCATGAGAAGTTTTCAAATATTTTACCTGATTGTACTCATTTTCCGGAAGGCCAGCTGACAAAAGTGCTTCTCTAGCAAGTATGTTACACATGAATAGATCTCTCTCCTCATTAGTACATGTTTCAATGTTATCCTCATCAATGGTAGCCTTCTCATTCTTTATAATCAATCAATAAACTGGTCCTAAACATAGTAGATGTGTCTTCATCTTTTCTTTCCAATTGTCAAAATTTACTCCATCAAACTTAGGGCTTTCTTTCCTGAAATTCGCCATGGATCTCCTTAAGCTGTTAAAATTTTCTTTCAAGGACCTGCCACTTTGATACCAATTGTTAGAAAGTAAAGTCCACCAAGATAATTAAGAGGGGGGGGTGAATTAGTTATAAAAAAAATACAACTTTTATCAACTTCAATAGATTTTAACCATGTAAGCAATGTAATCAATAACCATAGAAGGATATACATGCATAATAACACAATGACACAAGATATGTTGACTAGGGAACCTCTTGATCAAAGAGTAAACCCCGGTGGAAATGATGCCCAAAAAAGATGCACTAATATGAATATTCCTTGTGAAAGGATGGACTCTGTTAAGAGTCTTATGAAATACATTTAGTACATATGAATCCCCATTAGGGGATTTTGAATCCCTGTTAAAATATTCTAACTCTGTTAAGAGTTATGGAAGACAGAATGACCCACTGCCCAAACAACTTCAGGGTAAGATCACTAAACTCACTGTCCAACTGATCTTTGTATTACTCAAAAAAATAATACCAAAATAATATTGAACTCAACAATCCAATACTCCTTCTCTGATTGTGCCAAACTGCACCAACTCCTTTAGATCTCAATACTAGATCTCAGTACTTTGCATGTCCTCTTTCAACAATTTCACTTTCACATTTCCTTCATACACTTTCTCATTACATATTACATATTAAAAAAAGGAAAAAATTACTTCCTTTATATCACACTCAACTAATTACAAATGAGTCAGCATACAAATTACAAAATAAAAGTTTCCACACGTTACATCAAAATTACAAAAAACTGTCAACTTCCAATCAATATAATTCTTCACTCGTGTGACCTCAGATCTTGCACTATCAACCACATCACTATCAACATGTCTCCAACTACTCTCTAAATGCACATAATAAGATTCCATCCCGATTAGGAGATATCATCCAATTTACGCAAACCGCTACTCGGGAACACTGCCTGAATACTACTTCCACTGAAATGCTCATAACTTCCATGAATAACTAAATTACTATTTGCACTCTTAACCATGATATTATAACACATCATAGAGTAACTCCCTAACTCTGCATAGCTTCATCTTCAATATCCCAAGTGCGCTAACTCAAACACTATCTTCTTCTCTACTAATCTTCAGTAGATCACTGTGTTGACATCAATGACAATCACAATCATGAATGCAACAACAAATGCTAGAAAATGGCTGCTAATACTTCCCCATAGGATATATTCAGAATTCATTCCTAACAAGATGAACTTGTTGCACTAATCACTAGAAGAGAGAAGAGAGGTAAGGGTAAATTTGGAGGAAAGTTACCTTTGAAATTGTTTTCATGCAATAAGATAGGTCACTTTGCATCTAAATGTCCTACAAGAGTTCCTAAGCACAAACCTAAGTTTCTAAAGTCTAAATATTCAAAGGATAAGGAATGTTATTATGCTAGTGAAGGTATTTTTTATGATGATTATTTGGATTGTGAGGAGATTGGATTTATTGCTATTAAAGATGAAAAACCAATACACGAGGAAAAAGCTTTAGTATCACATGTTGATAATAACTTTGAATGGATTATAGATAGTAGTTTCTCACATCATATGATTGGAGAAACAAAAAAGTTTTTTATATTAGTAAAGCATGATGGTGGTGTTGTAAGATTCAGAGACAATGTTCCTAAATCTATCATAGGAGTAGGGTCTATTACTTTGGATGGAAAGACTAATACTGATAATGTACTGCTTGCTGATGGACTTGAGAATAACTTATTGAGTGTTGGACAAATGATGGATGAGGTATTTCAATTAAAGTTATTTGATGGGAAATGTTTCATCAGAGGTACAATAGGAAACTTGATTGCAACCGGTACTAAATCTAGAGGTAATGTATTTGAATTAAATACATCTGGAGCTTCTTGTTTTGTTGTGAAGGTAGATGACACTTGGTTATGGCACAAAAGACTTTGTCATGTTAATTTTGATAACATTGTGAAGGAAAGCTTGACTAATTTTGTAAGAGATCTATAGAAGATTGTGAAACCATATAACACCATATGCAGAGAATGTGTTATGGGAAAGCAGACTAGAAGCAGTTATAAAATAAAATCATATACAACAAAAGGAAAGTTGGATCTGGTACATACAGATCTATGTGGACCTACAAGGACAAGATCATAATATGGTGAAAGGTATTTTATACTTTTTGTTGATGACTTTTCTAGAATGATGTGGATAACTTACTTGAAAGAGAAATCAAAAGCATTTGATAAATTCAAGATACTCAAAGAAAAAGTAGAGAATGAATCAAGCTTAAAGATAAAATGTTTGAGGTCAGACAAAGGTGGAGAATTTACTTCAGATCTATTCAATGCATACTATGAAGAGAATGGAATACAAAGATAGACATCTTCTCCTAGGACTCCATAGCAGAATGAGATAGCAGAGTGAAGGAATAGAGCAATACTTGATGCTGCTAGAACAATGTTGCTTGAAGAAAACATCTCATGTGCATTGGAAATAAGCTGTTGAGACAATGGTGTACACATTGAACAAAATTAAAACCATAGAAGGTACAAGTAAGAATCCTTATGAATTATGGTTTGATCATACTCCTAGTATAAAATATTTTAGAATATATGATAGTAAATGCTATATCACGAGAGATGAAGAGATAGGGAAATTTGATGCTAGAAGTGATGAACAAATTTTCCTTGGTTGTTCTACTAAGAGAAAGGATTACAAATGTTTCAATCTAAGATTAAGAAAGATGATTGAAAGTAACAATGTGAAGATAGATGAAAGGTTTTAGATACACGAAAGAATGTATGAATGTAATCAAAATACAAAGATCAAGGAGGCTACTATTACTGAAGAAGAAGAACTTGTTGAGGCTGAATGTGAAAATGAGACTTGCGATGATGATAGAAATGAAGCTACTAAGATTCCTAAGACTCTGAGGTATGTAAAGATAAATCATCCTGAAAAAAAATTTATTGGTAATACAAATCAAGGAGTAATGACTAGATCAAAGGCTAGAGAACAAATTTGTTTGATTTCTCAAGTTGAACTAAAAGACTACAGATGAAGCTTGTAGAGATGAATCTTGGATAAATGCTATGAAGGAAGAGTTAGATCAAATAAAGAAAAATAACACTTGAGAATTGGTTCCTAGACCTAAAGACAAAAATGTAATAGGAACTAAGTGGTTTTTCATAAACAAAATGAATGAAGGAGTTGTTGTAAGAAACAAAGAAAGATTGGTATGTAAAGGTTATTCACAATAAGAAGGAACATAAAGATAAATTTTCTCTTGTTGCTAGGATAGAAGCTGTGAGATTATTTTTGGCTTATGTTGCACATAATGACTTCAAGTATATCAGATGGATGTGAAATATGCATTCTTAAATGGGAATCTTGAAGAAGAAGTGTATATAGAACAACCTGATGGATTTCCTCTATGCAAAGATGGAGACATGGTATGCAAGTTGAAGAAGGCATTGTATGCGAGGTTAGATAAATACTTACTTTTCCTTGGGTTAAAAAAAGGTAATGCTGACAGTAACTTATATTTAAGAACTAGTGAAGATGGAGTTTTGATAATAGAAGTTTTTGTTGATGATATTATCTTTAGAGGCAATGGTGAATTGTGTAAGAAATTTTCAAAAAATATAGAGAATGAATTTGAGATGTCCATGATAGGTGAAATGCAATTCTTTCTAGGACTACAAATAAATCAGAGCAAGAATGGCATTTTTATTTCTTAGACTAAGTATCTTAAAGAAATGTTGACAAAGTTTGGAATGGAACATTGTAAACCAGTTGGTACACCCATGGTGACTGGTAATAATTTGGAAAATGATGATGAAACAAAGTGTGTTTTTCAAACTAAGTACATATCAATGGTTTGTTGATTACAATGTCTGACTCAAACTAGACCAGATATTGCTAATGCTGTTGGAATTGTGGCTAGATATTAGGCAGAACCTAAAGAGACACACCTAGCTATTTTGAGAAGGATATTTAGATATTTGAAAGGGACAATTGAATATGGCTTATGGTATGATAGGAATGATAACTTTAAACTTCATGCTTATATTGATGTTGATTGGGTAGGGAATATTGATGACATGAAGAGTACTAGTGGAGGTGCATTTTTTCTTGGGAAAAAAGTTGGTTTCATGGCTAAGTAAAAAGAAAGATTGTATAGATCAATCTACTACAGAATCATATTATGTTTCTGTTGTTATTAACTGCACTCAAATTTTTTGGATGAAACAAATGCTAAAAGATATTGGAATAACTTTTGATCAACCATGTTAGCGCTTAAGATTATATATGGTAAATAGGAATCAGAAAACATCTGATACATAACTCTTGTGGTCCCAATAGAGGCATCTAACAAAATTAAACACTAAGATATTAAGGATTGAAAATCCTTCTTCACTTCGAGCTTCAGGCTCAAGTGGGTTTACCTATTAGATTCACTTCTTTAAATAATCACAATAATTATCTGTATACTTGACACAAATAAGAATATTTAATTCATTCAATAAAAACTTAAGATAAATTATTATTTATATTTGTTGATGGTGAGAAATGCAATTCAAGATATGAACAGTGTCGAATCCTAGGGCATAAGAGTCAAAAGCATACATCTACAAAAAAACCCCCAAATCCAATATCCCTAAAACCCAGATAAAATGCCTTGCAAACTATCCTTTCATTGACATATATTATCACCAAATTCTCACATAAACTATGAATTCCCTAAAATTTGCCTTAATATTTACCCTTCCCTTGAAAGAAACTTAAGATCAACCCCACTATCTACCTTGTAGAAGATGTATCAAATATGCCTTAAAGGTTTAATACACAAAGAATTAAAAATTCATACATGAAGACAATGAAATATATGCATGGAATTTGAGTATATTTTCATTGATAAACTTTCTATATCAATAAATTTACAGACAATAATTCTTAGAACAAAATGCAACTGCAAAAACTCTCTTTACACATGTAATTCACCACCCTTACAAAAATATAAAACTTTCTATTTATACAGTAGCCATCTTGGAATCCTCAAAGAAAGGATGCAACAAGCTTTAAATGGCTAGGACAGTGACTTGCACTAAAAGACAAAATTACATTACATCATGAATAGAAATGGAAAACAAAGAATGAAATTTGTTCCAATCATAGTGGATCTTCACAGGTGGCACCTTTGTCTGTGCATATTCAAAGTTGATGAACTACAACTGATTTAGAACCTGAATGAAGAATCTATGATTTAAGATTACTTAGGAGTTGCTAATTAGATATGAAAGATGATTAAATCAGTATTATGTTGTCATTGATGTCAACTAGCTTGACAGTACTTATCTTGTAAGTTACTATACTGATATATCTAAAGAAAGGTGAAAGAGATGAAGAACAAAAATATCTACATGAGGAAGATGTGTATGTCAGATGAGGATAAGGAATACACTGAGTAACTTGCTGATGAGTCTATGACTTGATGATATTGACTTTATTATGTTGCATTCATCTATGATGAAGAATAGAGCTGAAAGACACAAAGCAGTGTTGTCAGTAAATAAAGAAGACTAGTATACACCGATAGAGTGTAGTGTATACCAAGCACAATGTTAACCGAGCTTGTGTTCACTGATGCATTTATTTGTTAATCGAGAAATATAGAAAGGAATTAAATGATTAGCTTAGCCAATAAATTGATGAGTTGGAAAATGTATGAAATCGAGGTAACAACTAAGGTTTGTTATGAAGATTGACGACTAACATAATTCAAGGAAGATCTAATGGAGAAGATTGAAACATGTTACTGACACATCAGCCGAAGAAGGTTAAAGCAGCAAAATCAATGAATGAGATTAAGCAGAAAAATTTGATGGACAAAAAGAAAACAATTTACTCATCTATATAAGAGACATTGGTTTCATTGTTGAATGATGTTCGAAGAAGAAGATACTGTAGAATTATCGCATGAACAATTTTTCATGCATTCTGATCATACTGGTTAGTGAGAACTGAACTATAGAACAATTACTGAGCTACAAAGAGTAATTACTGATGGACAGTAAGTTAATATTGTATTGAATCTGAAGTGATATATTGATCAAAAAGATATGAATGAGCTGAACATTGATCTGTAAACTAAAATTGAAGTTGTTTCAAGGTAGATCATCTACTGTTACATATTTAACCATTGTACATAGTCAAATATCTTAACTGAGTGGACTATGAAAGTCTTTTGATGTTTCATTCATATAGTGAACATTGTTATCCTGTCAACCCTAGAGTGACTGCTAGTTGGACGATAACTTCAGGTCTAAAATCCTCTAACAAGGTCACACCTAATAGTGTGTTTGTAACCTTTAACATGGTTGGGTCTTCACCGACCTCAGTTTAGAAGAGTGAACATTTTTGGGTTGCCGATCCTAGGTGGTTTTTCCCTTCATAGGGTTTCCATGTTAAATCTCTTGTGTTATGTGTTGATTGTGATATTTTCTTGTTATCATACTTTGCATATTACATGTTAGATTTGATCAGTAACTAGTATGAGTTTTAGACTGATAATTGGTAAAAGCACAGATAGTGAAAGTATTTTATGTTTACCGAGTAGCAGAAGTTGAAGTATTTGTTTTGGATTATACATTTTGATTTTGGACATTGGATAACTGATTCACCCCCCTCTTAGTTATTCTAACAATTGGTATCAGAGCTGTGGTTGCTTAGAATAGATTTTTAAGGACTCCAACACAAAGGACTCAAGATGTATAAGAGGGAAGTGCCAAAGCTGAACAAAGAAAACTTTGCAGTATGGAAAAGCCAGATGAAGTTGCACATATCTGGAATAGGGAACTCAGCACTAGAACTGATGTAGAATGGCTACATTGAACCGACACCAGGTCCCCTAACACTTGATCAACTAAAAGATAGGCATGAACACAACATTACTATGATGGAACTTGTTGCTACCTATACCGATGCTGAATTTGAAGACATTAAGGGATGCACTACTGCCAAAGCCATGTGGGATAAATTGACTCTAATATATAGTGGAGATTTGAATGTTAAGAGAGCCAGAGCAGAAAGCCTAAGAGGTCATTTTGATGATATGAAGATGAAAGAAGGTGAGAACATTGTGCAATACACAAATAGACTAAAAGAGGTAGTACATGCTATTAGAGCATTAGATGGAGTTATTGAGGATGAAACAGTGATAAGCAAGATTCTCAGAACTTTATTTCTAGTTTATGTAATTAGGATTTTTGCAATTCATGAAACAAGAGCTACATCAAACCTTACTCTTGACACACTAATCAGTAAGCTTACAATATTTGAATTGAATAACTTTGAAAATAGTGTTGTACCATCTATTGAATCCTCTTTCATGACTTCTTTGAAGATTGGTAAGTCTAGTAGCAGGAATAGTAAGAATAATGATAGTGATAGTGGTACCAATGATGAACTTGATGAGCTTGAAGCTCTTATGGCCAAAAGATTACCCAAAGGTAAAGGAAGGTATAGAGGTAAGATACCTTTAGCATGTTTTAATTGTAAAGAAGTTGGCCACATCACTGCTAGATGTTCGAATAAGAAAGATGATGATAGATCCAAAGACCGATCTGAAGGAAGCTATGGGAGAAGAGTTAATAGAGGCTACCGACACAACAAAAAAGATAACCAAGATAGCTATGAAAAAGGGAAAAAGGTATGTTACATAGCCAAAGAATTTGAATCTAAATCTAACACTGATGATGATGTAGAAGTAGTATTTGTTGCTATGAAAGATGACTCAGAGGAAGAAGAGAAACATGAAGAAATAGCACTGATCTCTAAAGTAAGCAGAAATGATACATGGATCATAGACAGTGGTTGTACACATCATATGACTGGTGATATAGAGAAATTTGATCTACTTGATGAATATGATGGAGGATGTATTAGGATGGGAAATGATGCACCCTGTATGGTAAGAGGTAAAGGTTCACTGATGATTAATGATAGAATAAAATGTGAAAATGCATACTGGGTAGATGGACTGAACTATAATTTGTTAAGTGTGGCATAATTGAATAACTCAGGCCACCGACTTGCTTTTGAGAACAAAAAGGTAAAAATCTATGATGATGGAGGAAGACTTGTTGGAACCGGTACATAATTTAGAGGTAATCTATTTTATCTTGATATTGATCACTCTTCTTGTTTATTAATGAAGGATAAAGATGCATGGTTTTGGCATAAGAGGTTATGCCATGTGAACTTTGATAACATGATCAAGATTAGTAAGAAGAAAAGAGTTAGAGGGTTGCCTAACTTGTCAAAACTGGATCATGCTACGTGTCATGAATGTCAGAAAGGTAAGATGACTAAGTCTAGTTTTAAGAGCAAAGACTACTCAACAAAGAAGATACTTGAGTTGGTTCATACCAACCTATGTGGTCCTATGAGAACTCAGAGCATGGTATCAAAAGACAGGTCTATGCAGGTCTATGCACCGAGGACACCTCAGCAGACAGAGATTGCAGAAAGAAGGAACAGGTCAATAATTGACTGTGCAAGAACACTAAAGCTGCAAAAGAATATTTCTCAGACATACTAGAGGGAAGCTGTCAGTACAACTGTGTATGTGCTTAACCAAGTATAAGTGAAGAAGGACACCAACCAGACACCTTATGAGCTATGGTTTGGACACAAACCTACTGTAAGTTATTTTAGGATTTTTGGAAGAAAATGTTTTATTTTGAAAGATGAGAGAAATGGGAAATTTGATCCAAAAGGTGATGAAGGAATATTCTTAGGATATTCTACTAAGAGTAAACCATACAAATGTCTGAATAAGGTTACAAATAAGATAATTGAAATTACTAATGTCCGTGTTAATGAGTTTGATGACAAGAACATAGAAGAAAGTAGAAGAGAATTGGAAGACTATGGTAGATTCACTTACATTGAACATCTTGATTATCTACCAAAGTTGCAACCTATGATAACTAGTCAGTAGGAAAACAACCCCGAGGAACGGGAAAGGGAAACCGAAGAATGAGATGGAGCTACCGAGAAAGCACATGAACCTGAACAAGATGAACAAGAAAGAAGAAACTGAGTACTGGCTAGTTTTGTTAGAAGACATCATCCTAAGACACAAATTATTGGAGATAGACAAGATGGCATGCAGACTATTGGAATTAGGAGAGATAGGTACTACGAGGGGAGGGGTGAATCAGTGCCTTCAAAAACTTCACTTGTAAAACCTTTCAGATCTATAACTATATACTATGAAAACCGATCAAAATAACTTGAATCTAATTGCATAAATCAATCATCTAGGTAACTTAAGAAAGTGAACAACATGAAATCAATATGAAAATCACATAACACTAGTATTTTGGTAATGCAGAAACCCTTGTAAGAAGGTAAAAACTATGAAGGGGATGACACCCACAAATTCTTCACTACTGCAGATAGAAAAGGTTTGCCTGTTAAGGCTACAAGTTTTGATCACTTCTGGTGATCTTACCCTATTAGGAGTAACATATTAGATCAGCTAGATCTACCTAGTTATAGGATTTTGACAACACTAATGAAGTGTGTACTTAGTTAAGAGATTTACATAAGACTATTAAGTGTACTATGTTAAAAAATTTTATCAAAAACTCTATTATAATTGTCAGAAAGTAATAGGCAATTATCTGCTAGTTTGACAACTTAATTGTCTGAAATAGATCTATAAATGCTCATAAAAATATCACCTTGACTGTGATGATTCACTACTCTATTCTTCTTGGTAGCCTTCTCTAATTCTACTCAATCTGATATCCTCTGTACTCTGTTCTACTCAGTAGCCTGATTGACTTGAAGTTAGGCAATGGCTTCAAGTGCTCCGTGATTCATATACATCAGTTCACTAACTTCTCATAAAATGATGTGAACATACAAAATATATAGTGTTCTATTTTTGCCGCCTTAGCAAAAATTAGGTTACAAAAATAATCATAACCCTAAGATCTACAGTGCAAAAAAAATTAACCTAGATCAACTATTACAAATAAGATAAACATTACATTTAATGAGTATCTTTTACAATAAATGCTCCTCGATCTTGGTAAACTATTTTTCGATCTGTTGTAACTATTTGCATAGAAGACTGTGCCATTTCAGATTACTATGCCATTTTCTGTGATCATCAGTAAACACTGTATAATCGACTCGGTGTATACTATGATGCTCGGTGTTTACTATCCATTGGTTTCAGTGTCACTGATGCTTGGTGAACTATGTGATGCTTGGTGAACTATGTGATGCTCGGTGTAAAGGCTTTACCAACTGCTCTGTCTTATTTTTGGTTACCGACCAACTCAATATAAGTGACCAACCGACCTATTTAATATCCTTTGGTACTAATGACAACCTTAAATACTCAATAGAGATTAACAATCTCCCCCTTTGGCATTAGTATCAAAACTTCAAATGTATATAGACAAAATGTTTCTATATATTTGTTATGTCTCCACCATATACATATCCACAACAAAAAATTTCCTAAGTACAAAGTACTCCCCCTCAGTACATGCTCCTGGTAATATATACATATACATATGAAAGTAATATGAAAGTATACTTATTTGGAATATACATGTTTTCCCCCTTTTTTAAAATAATGCCAAATACAAAAAAATAGAATGTATACTTACATCTTATCAAAAATGTTTGGATAGATTTTTTCTATAGACTCCAAGAGGTTGTCCCACTCCTCTTTCAAGTTGGTAAGAGCAATATGCTCAAGACCAACTTGTGCATGCATGTCAAAGATATTGTCTAACACTAAAATCTCTGGTGTTGCTACAAGTTGATCAACTTTGACAATATGAGTTTCAAATATTTTCATGTAAGGAATGAGTTCTATTTGTAACTCTGTGACCTGATCAATGATGTGCTGTTCTTGTTTTCATAGATCTACTATCAACCGCTGGAGTTCCTGAACTTGTTGAATATTCTTTAAGAAGGCATTCGGCTCGGTTATAGCTACTTGTGTACTCAACTTTATTTCTGCTTCTAAACCATTTATCTTTTCATTGACTTCTATAGTGAAGGTGTCTGAAGTACAAAGCTTGATAAAAAATTGACAGATTATCTGGGTGATAGATTTTACCTTGGTAATGACCTCAGATAATTTTAACTTATTCAGTGCCACTTTTGTGCTAATCCTTTCTACCAATTTGTCTTGAATCTTTGATTCTAACCTTTCTTCTATTCTTTTTTCTGCATCTGTATCAGGGGCATTGATTTTGTCGATGAGTGTAGCAAGCTGATCTATGATGGGAGTATTCTCATCAATATTTGTCTTTGGTACTATCTGTTGTAGAATATCCCTCACATCATGTAACACTTATGTGTGTTTGTGTTCTTGCCTTAAATTTTCTTGTGTCACTTTCCTTGAACATAGTTCCCCATATCTTCTTAGTTCCTCAGGGCTTAGGGTTCTCAGGTCGCATTTTGGTATAATTATGACTTCATCAATGGTGACCGACCCTTTTTATTTCTTCTTCTTCTTCTTTTGTGCAAGAGGTGACTTCTTCTCACTAATAACAATAGCTTTTTCTCCACTTTTCAGAGTATCCTTCCCAGTTGACACCATATCTTCCTTCTTCTACTCCACAGTAGATGGTGTGGGAGTCTCAGTTGTAGTGTCAGGTGGGTTCACCTTGGTTGACTTTGTTTCTTCTAGTTCCTTTGTTTCTGTAGATTGTGCCTCTATTTTGGTAGGCTCATTTGTATCTGTAGGTTGCTCAGGTGCTTTTATCCCTATTGTATCTTTATTTTTCTCAGGATGAGAAGTGTCGGGTTGTACTTGTGAAAGTATTTCAACTACCTCTACAAGTATAGGATGTTCACCTAGTAGAGATGTGAACACACTATCAATGTCTAGTGCTTCATCTTTGTTTGGTGCAATAGTCACATCTTCATCATCCATATCATCAGGATCACCATTAGTGATGTCCTCAATGAGTGCATCATCATCGGTTTTCTTTTGCAAGTGGATCTTTACTTGATCCAGTGCATCTTGTGAAATTATTATTTCTTCCTTTTGTTTGGTGATATCAATTACCTCGGTAACTGATATACTGGTGTACTTTGACTTCTTTCCCTTGTCATCATCAATGTAAATACCTTTACCTTTTGAACTATGTCTCTTCTTAGATAGTTTCAGGAATGCTTCCTGTTCAGCTTTCTCTTCTGCTTTCAGAATTGATGTCCATAGAGAATCACATGTGACATCCATATCAGCCACATTCTCATCCATTATCTCCATAGCTCTATTTTTTATTAGAAATCTTGCTTGGTACTTTGTCAAGTATTCACTTGCTACATCATAGCTAAAGTGTGAGGTTGTACAAACTAATGATTATTCTCTTTTCCTTTTCTCAGTATCTAGTGCAATAGCCCATCTCTCATTTATTTTTTCATCGAGTTCCTTCGGTAATTGACATGTGAATTCCATTGGTACTCTCTTGAATTTAATCATCATCTGGATGATAGCATGTTCTAGCTTTGTCTTGTCCTCAATTGACATTTTGTTAAATTTGCCTATGCCTAGATCTATAAGATTTCCATTTTCAATTATATCTTCAATTATTTCTTCTATTGTACTTTCCTTGTTACAAACTAGCTTGAATTGATTAGGATCATTTTCAGTATCAGTCTCCTCTATATCTTCTTTACTTATGTATTTCCTCTTTTTCTTCGGTGTCTTAGGTACTTTCTTGTTCTTTCTCTTTATGTATTTCTTCGTCAGTGTAGCTGCTCTTCTTTTTGCTACTTTCACTATTTCTTCTTTCTTGATAGGTTGTGCTATAGGTGATGAACGTTTCTTCATTCCTTCAGGTTCTGGTAACTGCATTTCCTGTTCAACATTGGTGGGAGGAACCGGTGTGGAATCCTTTTCTTTGTTTGACTCAGTCTCCTCGCTATCATAGGGCTTGTTAGCCAACTGTAACTGACCTTCAATTGTTTCTTTAGCCAGTGACTCTGCAAATGAGTCAGATGCATTTCCATATTTTTCTATGAGATCTTTTCTCATTTTCTTTTCCCTTCTAGACATTTTTTTGATCTCTATGTTTGTAGTGATTCATGACTTGGCTTCCTCATATGTGCCAAACCTAGTGGCAGTGATATCTATTAGTAATGCCAGCAATGCATTAATAGATTTCAAAGCGAAATCATAGTTCATTTCATATCCCATTGGTGCCAACCATTTTGTTCTCAGTTCTGCTACCTTTATCATAGAGTGGTCTATGCTGACTATAAAACATATGTCATCTTCAAATTTACTCACTAATTCCCTTGGAATTCTACTCCTTTGATGCATTTTTGTCTTAAATTCTTTGAAATATGCATTAAATTCCTTATTCATATTATCTCCTAGACTTTTCATCATTTCACCAATTTGTGCAGTTATCGATTTATCTGATTGCCAGTTTACCTTACCGATACCAGGTACATATTTTTGCAAATAGAAAAATGTATAGACAAGTAGTGATCTGTACTTACATGTGTTGGACTTCTTTGATCTTATTGTCTTCATATTATCTTGAAGTTGGTGTAGTAGCAGTTCGACAAGATCTACTTGGTGATCTTTCTTTACAATTTTATATGCCATGTCCATGGCACTGCAGGGTACACTATTTGGTCTACTAGATTGAAATATCTTGTACCCAATGACATGAGCTATGAATTTTACCACTAGGCCTTTGATGGTTGAGATTTTCAGTGCCCTACTGTCCCATTGAGCTCTAGTGTTCTTTTCAACATTGAGATGAGATGAACTTTTAAAGGCTTTGGCTTTGTCAGTTGTAGGGTACCCAGTAACCCTACTGATAATCTTCTTTGTGACCTCAACAGGTTTGTCCAACCAGAATTTTCCATCATGAAATTTGCTCAATGCAATTCTTATATAGTCAATTTTGAAAGATTCTGGGAAGTATGTAAAACACAATAACCCTGACTCCTCAATCTTCTTATATTCAGATTTTATCTTTCCATCCGGTCCACAAACTTTTTTGATAAGCAGCAATGGTCTCAAAATCACCTACTTCTCCAATTTTGCAGTGAATATATGCCCTAACATCTTCTGTTAACAAAACTCTATCTGGAATACTTGAAAATGCACCCATATCTTCTGTTTGTGCTACAACCTTGGGATGTGGCTTGAATTTTGCCTTAGTGAAATTAGCCCTAACAATTAATTCTACTTCCTCCTCAATGTTTTGCGATTTTCTTGTAGTTGATGTTAATGCCATAAATTATTTCTAGGGTTTCGGCAAGCAATAGATAACCAGTGTTTGGTAGGTAGATGAACTTGCTCAATATCATCAAAGATTTGTTGCTAGTTTGATCTACAGTAGCTTTGAATATTTTCTAAAAAATATTTAGCTCAAACTCTTCTCTGTAAAATCTTTGTTCTTTGAAATTGCAGTGTAACAATTAACTCTATTTTTGCATATTTATAGATTTTTTGATATTCCTGCTCAAACTTTGGTGCATTAAATGTGTGACCTAACTTTTGATATGAAACAAATGTCAACTCGGTAATTTCTACTATTTCCTTTGCTCAGTTAACATAGAATTTCTTCATCAGTTTGCACTATTGTCAATTAACCTTATATAGTGATTACCGACGGGTAATCAACTTTCATTTCTTCTTTTACCAACTATGTGACATTTGCAAACTCACAACAGATAAAACATAGTGCATCTTTATTCATGTAGATTTGGTATTTATACATCATATATAAGGAACTATATGTAAAATGTGATCATTTAAAAATGTCAGTTCCATACATACCTTTGTCAGCTTAAGTGGAAGTATCGATGTCACCCAATCTAGTGGACGAGGTTTCACCGACAGTGTTACTTGACTCAACATTCTCATTAGATACCTTCTTCCACATTGTGTTCCTTAACTTTTTAATTTCTACAATGTTATATCCACTATCAAATATATGATTTGCATCTGGTGCTCGGTCTCTGCAGTTCTTGCTTAAATGACTGACCATGTGATAGTGCATACATGCCATCCCTGCATTTGTCTAGTTTCTTGATTGTCCAATCCGATTCTTTCTGTAACAGTTTGCTGCAATATGTCCATATCGACCACATATAGCACAATTAATCCATGTATCATAATCCCAAACATATGAGTTACCTCGTCTCTTCAGTTGATATAGCTTTCGTTGTAGTTTCTCTATAGGTGTCCAAACTTGTTTCATTTTTGCCTTGCAGTCCCTTGCAGTGTGTCCATGCTTATTACAAGTATAGCATATTTTCTCCTCAATAGTATTATTAGCAATGTCATTCTACTTAGCTCTACATTCATAAGCTAGATGTCCAAACTTACCATAGTAATAACAATATCCATTGAATTTAGGAATGATAGGAGGTTTACCTTGTGCTTTGCTTCTGCACGCATTAGATGTATATCCTGGTTTTCCAAAGTGATAACATGTCAGCACTTTAGGTTTTTTATTTTGATTTTAGTTGAATTTTTTAGTTTATTGTGATGATTCTCCTTCGCCGGTGTAGCCTATATTGGCTTTGCTTCCAAATCTTCTATGATTAGTCAGGAAATCATCAATCTTTTTAGAACTGTCCTCGGCTATCTTCATCATTTCATTGTGTTTCTTTTGTATCTTTATTTCATTTGTTAGTTTTTCATTATCTTCTCTAAGTATTGCAACATCTTCAAGTCTTCTTGATAATTCTCCATTCACTCGGTTCATTTCTTGATTAACTATCATCATCTGATTTGATACTTGGAAGTGACAATCAGTGAGTCTCTGTATTTCACTTTCTCTTTCTTGGAGTTGTTCAGTCATCAGTCTTCTATCTTCAATAGCCAAATTCTGATCTTGTTCAGCTTGTCTAGCATTGTTAATGATTTCCACCATTCTTACCATTTGAGATTCATGACTGATTTGAAGTGCTTTCACTTTCTTAGATAGATGCTGATTCTTTTCAGATAAATCAGAGATTATGCTTTCAGATCCGTCAGAGATGCTTCCAGAGCTTAATCCAATATGATCAAATATTTCATCAATAGGTTCTTCATGATAACTAATTTCATTCTGTAGAATTGCAAGATTCTTTCTTTCAACCAGTAATTTCTTTAGTTCTTCCTTGGCTTGTTTATACTATTCCACAAAGTATTTGTATCTTTTGATTCTCAATAGTCTTGTCAAGTTTGTATCTCTCCATGACTTAGATCTTTACCCTTCAGTGGTTAGACTATTCAACAAGAGAACTGAGCTCTGATACCAATTGTTGGAATTAGGATAGATAGGTACTGAGAGGGGAGGGGTGAATCAGTGCCTTCAAAAACATCACTTGTAAAACCTTTCAGATCTATAACTGTATACTGTGAAAATCGATCAAAATAACTTGAATCTAATTGCATAAATCAATCATCTAGTTAACTTAAGAAAGTAAACAACATGAAATCAATATGACAATCACATAAAACAAGTATTTTGGTAACGCATAAACCCTTGTAAGAAGGTAAAAACTATGATGGGGATGGCACCCACAAATTCTTCACTACTGCAGATAGAAAAGGTTTGCCTGTTAAGGCTACAAGTTTTGATCACTTCTGGTGATCTTACCCTATTAGGAGTAACATATTAGATCAAATAGACCTACCTAGTTATAGGATTTTGACAACACTAATGAAGTGTTTACTCAGTTAAGAGATTTACATAAGACTGTTAAGTCTACTCTGTTAAGAGATCTTATCAAAAACTCTACTACAATTGTTAGAAAGTAATAGGAAATTATACGCTAGTTTGACAACTTAATTCTCTGAAACAGATCTATAAATGCTCATAACAATATCACCTTGACCATGATGATTCATTGCTCTATTCTGCTCAGTATCTAATTCTGCTCAATGTAATATCCTCTATACTCTGTTCTGCTCAGTAGCCTGATTGACTTGAAGTTAGGAAATGGCTTCATGTGCTCCATGATTCATATATATCAATTTGTTAACCTCTCATCAAATGATGTGAACATACAAAATCTATAGTGTTCTATTTTTTCTGCCTTAGCAAAAATTAGGTTACAAAAATAATCATAACCCTAAGATCTACGGTGCAAAAAATTTAACCTAGATCAACTATTACAAATAAGATAAATAGTACATTTAATGAGTATCTTTTACAATAAATGCTCCTCGATCTTAGTAAACCATTTTATGATCTGTTGTAACTATTTTCATAGAAGAATGTGCCATTTCAGATTACTATGCCATTTTCTATGATCATCGATAAACACTGTATAATCTTCTTGGTGTATACTACGATTCTCTATGTTTAATGTCCGTCGGTGTTAGTGTCATTGATGTTTGGTGAACTATGTGATGCTCAGTGTAAAGGCTTTACTGACTTCTTTATCTTACTTCTGGTTACCGACCAACTCAATATAAGTGATCGACTGACCTGTTTAATATCCTTTGGTACTAATGACAACCCTAAATGCTCAATAAAGATTAACACAGACAAGAAGCAAAGAAAGACAAAGTACTTGTCTAGTTTGTGAATTTGAACCAAAATGTGAAAGTTGCATTAGAGAATGAAGAATGGGTTAATGCAATGAAAAAGGAAATAGAACAAATAGAGAAGAACAAAACCTGGTCCTTAGTACCCTAACTAAAAGATAAAAATGTTATCAGTACTAAGTGGATATTCAAGAACACACTAAATGAAAGTGGTGAGGTGACAAGAAATAAACCTAGATTGGTATTCAAGGGATATGCACAAAAAGAAGGCATTGACTATGGTGAGACATTTTCACCTATTGCTAGATTGGAAGGATTTAGAATGCTAGTTGCATATGCTTGACACAAGAAATTCAAAGTTTATCAAATGGATGTGAAGTCAACATTTCTGAATGGTATACTTGAAGAAGAGGTCTACATAGAACAACCTGAAGGATTCGTTGATCTAGACAACAAAGACATGGTATGTAGATTACATAAAGCTTTTTATGGTTTGAAGAAAGCACTAAGAGCCTGGTATGAAAGACTACATACTTACTTGTTAAGCATTGGATTTGTAAGAACTAGTGAGAATAGCAATTTGTACATGAAAGGTGATACTGATGACACTATTATTATTTCCAAGATATTTGTTGATGATATTATTTTTAGAGGTCAAGATCGTGTATGTAAATCTTTTTCTGATGAGATGAGAAAAGAGTTTGAGATGTCTATGTTCAGAGAGATTAAATTCTTTCTAGGACTACACGTGATTCAACAAAGTGATGGGATATTTATCTCACAGTCTAAATACATAAAGGAAGTCTTGAAGACATTTGGCATGGAAGATACTAAACCTATGGGAACACTGATGGCTACTGGAAGTAAATTGATAAAGGAAGATGAAACTACAGAGTTAAACTAGACACTTTACCGATCCATGATTGGTAAGCTAATGTATATAGTTCATAGTAGACCAGATATAGCACATGTTGTGGGAATTGTTGCTAGATATTATACTAACCCTAGAGAATCACACATGATTTCTAGTAAAAGGATCTTAAGATACCTAAAAAAGATAGAGGATTATGGATTATGGTATCCTAAGGAAGGTAAGTTTGAACTGAAGGTCTATACCGATGCTAATTGGGTTGGAAATGTGGATGACAGAAAAAGCATCACCAGAGGAGCATTCTTCTTTGGTGAAAGACTTGTAACCTGGACAAGTAAAAGGTAGGCTTGTATTTCTCAATCTACAGCTAAGGCAGAGTATGTTTCTACTGCTACTAATTTCTCAAACATTGCATATATCAAGCAAGTGTTGGAATGAATGAATGGGGTAATCACTGACCCAGTGATTATATACTTTGACAACACAAGTGCTATTAATATTTCAAAGAATCTAGTGATTCACTCTAAGACAAAGCATATATCAATTAAGTATCATTACTTGAGAGAAAAAGTGCAAGAGAAGCAAGTGAAGTTAGAACTTGTTACATCTAAAGAACAACTTGTAGATATCTTTACAAAGCCTCTACCAAAGGACACATTTGAATACTTGAGGACTAGACTTGGGGTTCATCCCCTATCTATCAGTCACTAATGTGATCTGGATGTTGCATTAGCTTAAACTTATTAGAAGATCACACATGTTGATGCAGCATAGTTTATACTTTGGATAATGTTCAAGGTTGTGATTAAGGTTGAAGACTTGAAATAGATTGGGATATCAGTATACAAAGATACAAAGATTGTGTTGGACAACAGAGAGTTACTTAGCTACTATAAAGCTGATTATTTATTTCTTTCTTTGGCATTGTTGTCAAAGGGAGAGAAAATAATATGAAAGGAAAAGTTAAACATGCACTAATGAGAACTATCTAAGGGAGAGATAATCTGAAAGAAAGAAATAGGAACCTAAGAGCTGAAAAGATTATATCTACAGAATGACAAAGCTATATTTTATAATGATGTGTAGTAATGTAGTGATTAAACATATTAAGCTAGGGAGAGCTTGTACAACATTTTTTCACAGAGTTCTAGAATATATGTTTGGTATGTGTATGGTACACTTCATATTACTTGAGTTTCCATCAATGCCAAAGGGAGAGATTGATGAACTACAACTAATTTAGAACCTGAATGAAGAATCTATGATTTAAGATTACTAAAGAGTTTCTGATTAGATATGCAAGATGAATAAATCAGTATTATGTTGTCATTGATGTCAACTAGCTTGACAGTACTTATCTTGTAAGTTACTATACCGATATATTTGAAGAAAGGTGAAAGAGATGAAGAACATAAATATCTACATGAGGAAGATGTGTATGTCAGATGAGGATAAGGAATACACTGAGTAACTTGCTAATGAGTCTATGACTTGATGATATCAAATTTATTATGTTGCATTCATCTATGATGAAGACTAGATCTGAAAGACACAAAGCAGTGTTGTCGGTAAATGAAGCAGACTAGTATACACCGACAGAGTGTAGTGTATACCAAGTGTAGTGTTAAATGAGCTTGTGTTCACCAATGCATTTCTTTGTTAACCGAGTAGAACAAAAAGGAATTAAATGATTAGCTTAGCCGATAAATTGATGAGCTGGAAAATGTATGAAATCAAGGTAATAGATAAGGTTTGTTATGAAGATCGATGACTAACATAATTCAAGGAAGATATGATGGAGGAGATTTAAATGTGTTACTGACACATCAGTTGAAGAGGGTTAAAGTAGCAAAATCAATGAATGAGATTAAGTGGCAAAATTTGATGGACAAAAAGAAAATGATTTACTCGTCTATATAAGAGACATTGGTTTCATTGTTGAATGATGCCAGAAGAAGAAGATACTATATAATTATCACGTGAACAAGTTTTCATGCATTCTAATCATATTGGTTAGTGAGAATCGAACTGCAGAACAATTATCAAGCTACAAAGAGTTATTACCGATGGACAGTAAGTTGATATTGTATTGAATCTGAAGTGATATATTGATCAAAAAGATATGAATGAGCTGAACATTGATCTATAAACTACAATTGAAGTTGTTTCAAGGCAGATCATCTACTGTTACATATTTAACCATTGTACACAGTCAAATCTCTTAACCCAGTGGACTATGAAAGTCTTT
The DNA here is from genome assembly GCA_027943335.1 of Chamaecyparis obtusa. NCBI lineage: Eukaryota > Viridiplantae > Streptophyta > Pinopsida > Cupressales > Cupressaceae > Chamaecyparis > Chamaecyparis obtusa. The sequence continues at coordinate 241,936 of BSBK01005921.1, read as the reverse complement.
TGATGTTTCATTCATAGAGTTAACATTGTTATCCTATCAACCCTAGAGTGACTACTGGTTGGACGATAACTTCTGGTCTAAAGTCTTCTAACAAGGTCACACCTAATAGTGTGTTTGTAACCTTTAATAGGGTTGGGTCTTCACCGACCTCACTTTAGAAGAGTGAACATTTTTGGGTTGCCGGTCCTAGGTGGTTTTTCCCTTAACAAGGTTTCCACGTTAAATCTCGTGTTATGTGTTGATTGTGATATTTTCTTGTTATCATACTTTGCATATTACATGTTAGATTTGATAATAACTAGTATAAGTTTTAGATGGATAATTGGTAAAAGCACAGACAGTGAAAGTATTTTATGTTTACCGAGTAGTAGAAGTTGAAGTATTTGTTTTGGATTATACATTTTGATTTGGGACACTGGATAACTGATTCACCCCCCTCTTAGTTATTCTAACAAAAGTAATTGTTGAAAGTTGTTGTTTGAATGATGATCGATTGTACTGGCTAACATACATCATTCTCTTTATGATAGTTACCCACCATGTGCTCAAGGATTAGGTGCCATGTGTAGTTCACTCTTCTTCCACTACTTCTAACTCAAGGACAACTGGCTTTTTCTTTTTAGGCTTGGTACTTTTCTCCCAGGTTGCCACCTCTTCCTCTATGGGCTAGTTGTACACCTTTAGGCTCTACAACAACTTTACCTATTTATCCCATCTAAAGTTAGTTATGGCCTTCGTATCAACAAATAATCTAGTGTAATCATTTTCAACTTTTAAAAGGTCATCCAAAATGTTGTTGAAGTTGTCCATGTTTAAGGTGCCATCCTTATTGAGGAAGCCCTCATGCCTAGTCAGTAATTGGTCTACACCTAATTTCCATTCCTCAATACTATTGATGTTACCATCACTTTTGTAAATTGGAGGCAAATATTTGCTAAATTCTAGGCCAAACATGTCCGTTTTGGCCCTTACCTCATTCTAGAATATCTTGCCTATGTGGCTACAATAATTCAAGCTTCTCAAAGAGGGCCCCTCTATAGGACCATATGTTGAACAGTGACTCTAAAGTAGCCATAGCATCTTTAATATTTTCATTTACATTTTGCAACACCAGGTATGAATTGTGGACTAAGTCCATCTTCCCCTTTATTACCTCAAAGTTGTGTTGCATGATGTTAGAGAGGGCCTTCAGGGATACATCTAGCTTATTTTTGTCTGATTTATCTACGCCATCATCAGGTACCTCAACAACTGACTGTACTGCAGCCTCAATTTTTAGTACTAGAGGAGGAACTAATTTAGATGCTTCTTCAAGCTTAGCCTTAATTTATTTAAGCTCATCCTCTGGTACTTTTATTCTCATTGATCCTTTTTCTCTTTCCTTTGCTATAACAATGGCATCATCAAACAATTTTCCATATCGATTGGAAAGTTGAGCAGTTTTAGCCTCATTCAGGTGGAAAAAATGTGTCATTACTTTTGACACTTCAAGATCATTGGTGAACTATCTAGATGATCTTGTTTCCTTCCATGTTTTCTTCTATGCTGACCAGGGAGGGTTTTTGAGTCCTAGGAGCAAGAGGCCACATTGCTATGCCCTGAGACTTAGGGTCATAACCACACCTCCTTATCATTTCTCCTATATGCGCCTCATATGACAAACTTACCTTTGGTTTCCTTTCGATCTAATACATGATGAGTGTTGATGTTAGATCCCATCCTGGCACTAATAGCATTCCACTGGACTTAACCAGTTTCATAGCTTCCTCAACAGAGATGGTCTCTAACTTAGGGTCATATGCAACTAGGGATTTTAAAGCTTCATGATTAGGATTAGTACCCTCAGTCACTATTTTGGCTATTTTTTGTTGCTTCTTCCATATCAAGAAGCTCTTGAATTCTTCACTTTTGATGAACTGATCATCATTGAGTAGTTCTTCTTGATATATTTCTCATTCATCTTTACATAACAGGATGGTAAATTCCATCTCTTCTTGTGTAGCCATGTTTTTTACTTCTCTGATGGTCTTCCTCATATGGTGATAATATGATCTATCACCAGGGCCTAGGGCTACAACCCTATCATTTTCCTTCTTTTGTTTCTTCCCTTTTCAAGGCTCTCCTTCCTCAAGTCTTTTCCTTTTTTGAGGAGGTTCTAACGCATCCTCTATCTCATGTGCATCTTGAGTTAGATCAATGATAGGAAGCTCATATATTTGGGGTGGGCTATCTTCTTCATGTCAACCCTCACTCTATTCTTCATAATTTAAAGAAGAATAATCTTTTTTCACATCTAAATTCTCTTCAAGCTGAGCCTCCAATTGATTTGACAAGGTGTCATACATTCCTATCATTCTATAAATTCTTGTTAAATAGGGGAGGTATAGGAAAAACCCTCCAAAGGAAATTCCAGCCTTTCTGATTTGAGATTCCAAATTCAATAAGTTATAGAATTTGGTAAGTCTCCTTCCAATCTCATCTTCATCTAACATGTTTATAATTACATATTCATCATCACATCCCTAATGGTCTTTAATAGAACCAATGTGGGGAATGAGAAACTTCCTGAAATTCTTGATGAAGTCTTCATAATCCAAATACCTATACACAGTTGAGGCCATTTTGAAATGATTTAGCCTTTCTTTTTTTTTTTATGGGTAATAGGTCAAAGCCAAGATCAACATGGGGCTCAAGAAGACTTGAACCCAAGACCTCCCAAATGAGAGGCTCGCAACTTACCACTATGTTGTGGGGTGTTCCCCCATAATTTAAGCTAGGGATGTACTCCCTAGGTGGAATGCAAATGCCCCACTCCACATCCTGCGGGTAAATCAAGATACAAGATCTTGGGGACCTCTCAATTTTTTGACGCAGTAGAGAGTAACCCTACAAGGTTTGAACCTTGGTTGTAGGCACTATAGGAAAGAAGCCCCACCATTTCACCAGAGTGCCACCCTCTCAAAAATATAAGCTAGGGATGTACTCCCTAGGTGGAATGCAAATGGCCCACTCCACATCCCGAGGGCAAATCAAGATACAAGATATTAGGGGCCTCTCAATTTTTTGATGCAATAGAGAGTAACCTTGCAAGGTTTGAACCTTGGTTTTAGGCACTATGGGTAAGAAGCCACACCATTTCACCAAAGGGCTACCCCCTCAAAAATTTAAGCTAGGGATGTACTCCCTAGGCGGAATGCAAATGCCCCACTCCACATACTATGGGTAAATCAAGATACAAGATCTTGGGGGCCTCTTAATTTTTTGATGCAGTAGAGAATAACCTTGCAAGATTTGAACCTTAGTTGTAGGCACTACAAGCAAGAAGCCCTGCCATTTCACCAAAGGGCTGCCCCCTAAAATTTTAAGCTAGGGATGTACTCCCTAGGTGGAATGCAAATGCCCCACTCCACATCTCACGGGTAAATCAAGATACAAGATCTTGGGGGCCTCTTAATTGTTTGACATAGTAGAGAGTAACCCTACAAGGTTTGAACGTTGGTTGTAAGCACAATAGGTAAGAAGCCCCACCATTTCACCAAAGGGCCGCCCCCACCATTTTAACCACATACTAAGTTGTGGTAATGCTATTTTCCCAATAAAAAAGCTTGACAATCTGAACTACTGACGAGTGAAGGTCCCCTTTCTGTATGGTCCCAAGTTCTCTTTATCTATCCATATTAGTTTCCATATGAATTATAATTGGGCAACCCTCGATGGCACATATTTTGGGAGTATGTGAGGGGGTTGTGGGAAACCATAGACTGTAATCAATGTATAGCTATGACCCAAATAGAAATCACCCCAATTATGACCCATTTGCCACTTGTCAACATATTCTTTAGGCCTAAGAAGCCTAAGCAAACTAAATGGTAGCCTTTTGATATATGTTCCCAATAAGCTCAAAATTGGTAAGACTATCCAATTTTTAAATCCACAAAATTCATTTTCATTTGAGTTGTAGTTCCACACTCTCAACCAAAGCTTCATTGGATTTTTCTCTCCATACTTCATTATCCCTGGTCTCAACATAGGCACATCCATGCTATCAACATTACAATAAAAAATCATATGCCTCAAGAGAGAATAATGTCTAAATTTTACTGGCTTCTTATCCTCTTTGATCATCATCAAACCCTCATCCATTCTGTTAATTACATATTGAATGTAATCATAGTCTATGTTGGAATGTGAGTTTTGAATATCTAGGATCATCAGTAGCAGATCAGCTGGCATCCTTTCTGCATGTCCATCTATCCTCATAACTCAACACAATCCATATGCAAGATACTTCATATAGAAATGGAGGGCCTTAAACTCATAAGGAGCTTTCATCTATCTAGGGAGATGGGCAACATATTTTACCAGTTCTAGGCATATGTCAGGCAACCTGGGTTTCCACAAGCTCTATTTGGCTTGCATACTTTTCATTTTCTCTTTTGAGGTCAATCTATGTGGATGAAGAGGATTATAAGCTAAAAAATTTCATGAAGGATCCCCTATAAAGATTTAATAGGGTTGATTGGTCACTTTTTCTGATAGTTTTTGACACACGATCATAAATCCTAGCCAACTCATGCATGAGGTCAACATCTAGGAAGACATCAAGAACAATTATTTTGGCCATACCTAATGTCCATGAATTGTAAATGGGGATGGGTCTGAAATAGTTATTGTAGAAGTAGCTAAACAACATGAAACTAGAACAAGAAGGGGTAACAGGATCTCTACAATTTGACATACAATCCAGGAAGACTTCATCACTCACCTTCTTATTTTGATTAGAGCCAAGGAGAAAAGTGATAAACTCTTCTGAGTAATTGGGTTTTCCCTTATCTTAAGCTCCTTCTTCCTTTGATTCCTCACTGGATGAAGCTCGACTTTCTTAGGTTGACTCATGTTGTAATTTTTTATGAATACTTGGCTCTGCAAATCTGCTCAACTCAATTATAAACTATGATGGCTTCAAATTTCACAATTTCTCTCTAAAAAATTGATAAGTGTAAATGTGTGAATGTGTTATCTATATATCATTGATCAATGAATGCATAAAGATTTCCAAGAATGCAAAAAATCTATCCTAATTCATTTCAACATTCACTTCTATATAACACCAAATTCAAATCAAAGCTAGCCGTAAGGTGAGATGTTGACAGGTTTCATTTAAAACTTGGAAAGAAAGAAAAAAGAAATGATCATTGTTTTATGCTTTAAAGCCCTCAAATACTAATAAAACCCTCACTTAAGATCTGATTGGCTGGCCTTTTTACTTTTTCCATTTTAGCAGAGTATCTTTCCATGTCAGAACATCTCTTTTTCGTTATCTATTATGAGAACTGAACCAGGCTCTATCTAGAGATTCAATGACTTAAGGTACCTCATGATCTCAAGATACTTTGCTTAACTGCAGTTTAATCATGAGATCAAGTGACTAAAGACATTCTCTGAATCTCATAAGACTTATCTTAACTAGGGTTACTTTCTAAAAATGAGTGACTAAAGCCTTCACATGATCTCTCAATTTTTAACTTAACTCACATTTGATCATGAGATCCAGTGACTAAAAGAAATCTCCAAATCTCATGACTTTTAACTTAACCTAAATCCCATTCAAAGATTCAGTGACCAAATGTATTCTCGTAATCTCCAGATCTTCTCTTTAACCTCAATTGTATTGTGAGATTTAGCGAACACTTCATCTCCCAATCTCTAAGTGATTTACTTAACTCAAGCTTAATCAGGATATTTAACAACAACTATATTCTCATAACCTCTAGATACTTTTACTAATCCCAATTATATTATGAGATTAAGTGAGAACCTTATTCTCTAAGTCACTAAATGGTTTTACTTAACTACTAGCTATCTCGAGATCACGCGACTCAACAAACTAGCAACTTCTTATAACCTTATCACTGAATCGCCAGATTTTTTGGACTTAACTACTGGGATTTGGAGATTAGGTAAATACCTCATTCACTAGATCACTGAATGTTAACTTAGTAACTATCAAAATCAAGAGATTAGGAGATAACTGTTGTGCTAAATCTCTAGATCTCTTACTAATGGCATTCTCAACTTTGAGATTGAATAATAATTGTCGATCAAGATTTGCATCGACGGCCTCCGCTGGATCGTTGAATACTTTAAAGCTTTACTGTGACATTGAGAGAATGGGAGAAGACTGTTGCACTGAATCACTAGATGTTTAATAAAGACCGCCAAGAATCATGAGATTTGGAGAGAGCACTATCTCTAGATCACCAAATCAATTCACTAACCGCCAACCATTCGGAGATTCAGAGACAACATAAGAACAAGTTAAAACCTTCACCGTGTCACTCATTCTCTGAATTAAACAAGACTTGACAATTCTATTATGAGATTCGGTGACTGAAAGGGACAAAGAACAACCACGTGCATATTTGATAACTTAAGTGCCCAGAAAAGTAACATGAAAACATAAGATCTAGGGCACACTTAAGAATATTTTAGAGATAAAACCCTATCGAAGAAGACCTAGGGAAAGGACATGCAGACAACTTTTTTGCACATGGTTAACTTGAGACTCAACCCTGCTTTGGAAAATTCTTGCAAACACATAAAATTAAGATGATACAAACACATTCTAGGTGTCAACAAGACAAGAAATAACTCTTCTCAAAAAACCTAGAATTTACTCCAATAGTGGCTCTATCTGAGGATGCTTGAATGCAATTTCATAGCAAGTAACCAAGAATCTCTAGGTAGAAGACCAAAAAAACACTAACCTACTGCGAAAAGAAAACACACAGCTAAAGAAACCACACTTATACATATATTACAGAACTACTGTGCATGGAAAAGACTACAACTCAATTGAAGAAAATTTTTAGAAATTGTCCATGCACTGGCAATTCCTGTTCTTCATCATCTAGATTTTTTAGAAAATAGGAATTGTTTCCATGAATATGATGAATGATATAAGGGCCCAACCATAAGGATTCAAATTTCTTGTGTTTCCCCTTATCTTCAGCCTTGGCATTCCATTGAAGGACCAAATCACTAGGCTAGAATTTTTTGATACTAGCTCTTTTGTCAGAAAGATATTTCATTTTTTGTTGTAATCTTACATTTTCTTTTTGACTCTCTCTTCTTGTCTCATCCAATTCAATCAATTAGACCATTCTATCTTGCTAAGGTTCATCTACTTCCAAACCTTCATCATATATAAATTTATACATAGGAAACAAATTATTAACAGGTAGTATGAACTTCATAGTATATACTAATTCAAAGGGAGATTTATCTATGGCCCTTTTCTCTATAATTTTATCTGCCCATAGTGCCAACTTCAATTTTGTATGCTAGGTTCTTTTATTCTTTTCTAAATTTTTCTTCACGATCTACAGAATGCTCTTATTGCTTAATTTTGCTTGCCCATTGGCCTGTGGGTGGTATGGGGATGAAGATGATAGAATAATGCCCATTTCTGAACAAAAATTAATGAATTCTTCTGACCTAAAACACATGGCATTATCCATTACTAGTTTGATAGGAACACCAAACCTTGTCACCATATTATTCATCAAGAATTCAATCACCACTGTGCTTGTAGCTTTCTTAGTTGGGGTTTCTTCAATCCACTTAGTAAAATAATTAATAGCAAATAGTATCCAACTATGTCCCCCACTAGATTTTTCTAAAAATTCTCTAATAAAAGCAATACCCCACATGGAAAAAGGTGCCTATGCAACTACAGGGTTTAACAATAATGCTCCTAAAAATTTTAGCTTATTTGGGAACCTCTGGCATGGCTTACACTTTCTGACGAATGAATGGGTATATTTGAACAAAAAAGGCTAATAATAACCAGCCCTCATGATTTTGTGAGTTGTTTCTCTAGCTAAATAATATTCTCCACATAGTCCAGAGTGCATTTCATTTAAAATTTTCTCAGATTTCCCTTTATCTAAGCATAAGAGAAGTATTCCATCCTTATCTTTCCAGTATAAGTTGTTGAAGATTTTCCAGCAAGCCAGTGCTGACTATATGTTTATTATTGATGACAACATATGGTAAGTAGCATGCATGGAAGAATTATGTAGTAAGATTTGAGTATATGTAGCATGGACATGTTATTAGCATGATATCATGGATGCAAAGATTTATTTTTAGTACAGACAATTGTGTAGCAGCTTGTGTCAGCAATGTTCCTGACAAAGTTACAGGCAGTGTTCTATGAGTGATTATCCATACAGTTATCATGGAGCCTTGTGTGTTTGGATATATGATAAAGACATGTTAGTGTTGTTACATTCATGGATGTAGAGTCTGATGTGCAGTAGAAGTGAAGTTTTGTAGTCACTATTCACTAGTTGCAGTTTCCTGTGTTTATCTAGAAGAGCCGACATAGATTATATTGGTATAGGAGTTGTGCCTATCAATTCGGTATGTGTTATTGGATTAGTGATTGGAGAAGAGTTAAGAATGCTTGGTTAAGAGTGCATGATGTAATTCATCTTGAGGAGAAAGTATCAGTTAATTTGGTAGAGCTGACTATGTGTAGAGTGTGTCTACACTTATTGATTTGGACAGGTCCCAGTTTGTGTTGCATGCTTAGTAGAGCCAAAAAAGATGTTATCAGAGAGTGTTATTATTTCTCTAATATGATTTCAATGTGGTTCTAACAGAACAACTTGATTATATCATTTAGAGGAAAGATACTTATAGTTAGTGATTTGTGATCTTTAGAAGTATGGCATGGAGATGAAAGATTACAAAAGAGAAGAGAGTGCAAAGTATTGTGTCATCAAGAATAGGTCTATGTGATAGAGAAGATAGAGTGTGCTATTAATTAGAACTGATCAAGACATTAGGTCTACCTCACAATTCATGAAGATCCATATATAGTGTGTATCTGTTATTCAGAAGGTTGCATCCTTCACCCCTTTGAGCAGTGATCTCTCAAATAGTGCATCCTCACCCCTAACAAGGTCAATCATAAAAGAATCCTAACAGGATCTGACCTTTGACAAGGTCACTATACTTATTGCATTGTAAAGATAAACTCCTAACAGGGTTGTAAGATCTTCTAACAAGGATCATTATACACTAGTGTAGTTTATTAGTGGGTGTTAATTCCCATTGGGGTTTTTACCTATTTGGGTTTCCCCATAACCACAATATTGGTGTTGTGTTCAAGTGTTCTTTCATTGTGTTTATGCTTAAAGTTTAAGTATACTTAATTGGATAAAGAATTGAATCTTGTAGATAACTAATTCACCCCCCCTCTCAGTTATCTCTTGGGACTATTCCTAACAATTGGTATCAAAGCCAAGTGCCTCGGAGAGAAATTTTAACAGCTCGAGGTTAATCATATGACATTCTTTAGAAAACACAGTCCTAAGTTTGATGGAGAGAACTATCCTAATTGGAAGAACAAAATGGTGACACATTTGCAATGCAATGCTTTTGAGGTTTTTGAAGTGCCTATCAAAGAAGTTAAGATCCACTCTCTAGAAGATCTTGCAAAGGAAGATTCTACTGACAAGAAAAAGGATTTGTTATGTTAGAATGAAATAGCCAAAGAAGCTCTTATCAACGCCCTATCTAATAGTGGGTTTTTAGAGATAAAGAAAGTAGACACAACTTAAAAGATATGGAAGCACCTAGAAGACATGTTTGAAGGAGATACACAAGAAAATAATGCACATAGAAAGACATGGAAGAAAATATATAATGCATTAGAAATGCTACTTGAAGAAGACATCAGAGCTTACAACCAAAGGATTAATGAAGCAGTTGCTAGAATCAGGAACAATGGTGGAGAGATCTCAGAGGAAGACATTATGTTAAATTGATGACTACTCTTACAACAGTGTATGAAAACAAGATCAACGTCCTTGATGAGACCATGCAGCTCACAAAAAATTTCATGAGAGAGACCTTGATCGGCAAAATTTCAGCTTTTGAGATTTTAAGATTGAAGATAGAGCCTAAAAGTGAGACAACCTTCAAAGCATTAGTCCATGGTAAGAAATCTATAAATACTTATGGTAATTTTGATGATGAAGATGAAGATAAAGAGATAGATGATATTATTGCTATGATTTCTAAGAAAGAAAGAAAAGGAAAAGGAAAGTATGAAGGTCAATTACCATTCAAATATTTCTCATGTAATAAGATTGGTCACTTTGCATCTAAGTGTCCTACAAGAGTTAAGAAATTCAGAACTAACTACAAGCCTAAGTATACAAAAGAATGTTACTATGTTGGTGATGGAGTTTATGATGATGATTCAGCTGAAGTTGAAATCAGATTCATTTCTATTATGGAGAAGATGTATGATGAGATGGATCATGAAGATGAGAAAAAGGAACAAGAGCTAGCATTGATTTCACAAGCAGACATAAGGACATATTGGATTATAGATAGTGGTTGTTCACATCACATGATAGGTGATACAAATAGATTTGTTCATTTGGACAAATACAAAGGTGGAATGGTTAGATTTGGAGATAACACTCCTAAACATATCATTGGTAGAGGAGCTATCACATTGGATGGAAAGAAAAACACTAATGATGTTCTTTAGGTAGATGGTTTGCAGCATAACCTTCTTAGTGTTGGATAGTTGCTTGAAAAAGGTTATAGGTTGGAGTTCAAAGACAAAAAGTGCATCATTAATAACAAGGATGGTGTAATGATTGCATCAGGTTCAAAGAATAAAGGTAATGTTTTTCAGCTTAATTCAGAAGAAAGTGGTTTTGTTGCTAAAGTAGATGACAATTGGTTATGGCATAAAAGACTATGCCACATCAATTTTGATAACATAGTAAAGATAAGCAATGTAAATCTAGTAAGAGATCTACCTAGCATAGCAAAGCTAGTTGATACTATTTGCAGGGAATGTGTGATGGTAAAGCATGTGATCAATTCATTCAGAAGAAAGCATAATTCATCAGAGAACAAGTTGGATCTAATTCATATAGACCTATGTGGACCAAATCAAACAAGATCATACCATGGTGAAAGATATTTCATTTTGTTTGTTGATGATTATTCTAGAATGATGTGGGTTGAGTTGTTGAAAGATAAGTCGAAAGAATTTGAGAAGTTCAACATTGATGCAGGAGCATCTTGGGTGTAAGAGCAATCTTGCATCACCCAAAAATATTTCTGCTTTTGTATTCAATAAAGGCTATTTTGTGTAGAGCTGCTATTTATGGAAAGTTACTATTTTTGGTAATTTTCGTATGTGCTCGGAAGGATCTGATTTCTTTCTTGGAGGTTCATTTTGGTCATATAAGTCTGCCAGTAAAGTTTCATTGCCAGATCAAATGTATATTGGAAGATATTGAAGATTTTCGGTATTGGTAGCAGGGTACAGAAACTTTGAACTCAGTTTTGAAGGCTTTAGAGGCCCCAGATGAGGTCAAAAATTTGGGTGACGGGCACTTGCATTGGTCAAGCCTGTAGAGTGCTTTGTGGCGTTTCCGAAATGGGGTTATAATAGTTGATCGGGTCAACTGGTGATGACTTATGGTCTTTGGAAGTTGGGTCACCTGAAATGGTAGAAAATAATTTTCTTCAAAATTTCTGTTCGGGTTTCAGAGGTTATCTTGAGCCGACTATGATGTAATAAAATGTAAAATAAAATAATTCTAAGTTTGGTCGGCCTTATTGGCTAAAATTCTGGAACCTTCCCAGGCGGTGGAAAATTGCCTATATAAGGAAGGCTGTATTATTATCTTAGGTAGTTCAGAATAGTTCTGGGTAGTAGATCTGGGTAATAGTTCGAGGCTTTGTCCTACAGAATATTGTAAGGGAATGCCCATGTGGCTTTGCATATTGTAATTCTGAAAGTTTGTAATTCCACATTTGTGGAGATAATAAGAAGCCAATTTTCTGTTCTTGCATATTGTTGTTGTTTCTCTATATCTGTTATGTGTTTGTGGTATTAAGGGGAGCACCCTTCATCAAAAATATTCAAAGCTAAGGTTGAAAATTAATCTAGACTAAAGATAAAGTGTCTAAGATCAGATAGAGGAGGAGAATTCACCTCTGACAGATTCTATGAGTACTACAAAGAACATGGCATAAAAAAATAGTTGAGTGCACCTAGAACCCCTCGGTAGATTGGGATTCTAGAAAGAAGCAATAGGATCATCCTTGATACAATGTGCACCATCATGACTGAAGAAAATGTTGCACACACCTATTGGAGAGATGTGGTCAACACAATAGTCTATACCATCAATAGAATAAAATTGAGGCCTAGCACAAACAAGACACCTTATGAGCTATGGTTTGGTAATGTTCCCATAGTAAAATATTTCAGAATCTTTGGAAGGAAGTGCTACATCAAGAGGGATGAAGCAATAGGCAAGTTTGATGCAAGAAGCGATGAAGGTATTTTCCTTGGTTACTCTACTAAAAGAAAAAATTATAGATGTTTCAATTTGAGATTGAAGAAGATCATTGAAAGTGCTCATGTTAAGATTGATGAAAAGTTTATGGTTCAAGAAATATATCATGATTATGCACCTATGATTGAAGAAGAACCCAATCCTTCCACTAGTGAAACAATTGTTGAAGAAATGTTTGACAATATTGATGTATTATTCAATGAACCTAAAATAAGTGAAGAAGAAACTCAGAAGGTAGATGAGATAGTATCACCTAAAGTTCCAAATTTTACATCTAGATATCACTCTAAGGATGACACCATTGGAGATTAGAGCAAAAAAGTCACAACAAGATCAAAAGTAAAGAGTTTAGCAGGCAATGAAGTGGTATGTTTACTATCTCAGATTGAACCTTTAAGTGTTGAAGATGCATGTAATGGTTCAGATTGGCATGATGCTATGAAAGAAGAAATAGATTAGATTGTTAAGAATGATAGTTGGGAAATGGTCCCAAGACCTAGTGATAAGAATGTGATTGTAACAAAGTGGATATTCAAAAACAAGATGAATGAAGATGGTATAGTAGTAAGGACTAAAGAAAGGTTAGTATGTAAGGGATATGCACAAAGAGAAGGTATTGATTATTCAGACACATTTGCACCTGTGAGAAGATTAGAAACAATTAAGTTGTTTCTAGCTTATGCAACATTCAAAAACTTCAAAGTTTATCAGATGGATGTTAAGTCAACATTTTTGAATGGAGAGTTAAAGGAATAAGTATACATTGAGAATCCAAAAGGATTCACCTTATCAGACATACCCGATATGGTATGCAGATTGAAGAAAGCCCTCTATGGACTTCAACAAGCCCCTAGAGCTTGGTATGAGAGACTTGATGGATATCTAACAAAAAATAGATTCAAGAAAGGAGGAGAAGATTTTAATCTATTTATAAGAGAGACATTTGAAGGTTTACTACTTGTAGCTATATTTTTTGATGACATTATCTTTGGAGGTAATGAAAAAATTAGTGCAGAATTTGCTAAGGAGATACAGGGCGAGTTTGAGATGAGAATGATTGGACTTATCAAATACATTTTGGGATTAAACGTCCAACAGACAGAGAAAGGTATTTTCAATAATCAATCTAAGTATGTGAAAGAGATATTGAAGAAGTTCAAGATGGATGATTGCAAGCCAGTGGGTACACCTATGATAAAAGGATGCAAGCTTACAAAAGAAGATGATTCTCCAGTAGTAGATATAACATTATACAAGTTTATGATTGGTAAAATCATATATCTTACTCAAACTAGACCTGATATTTCTAATGTAGTTGGTATAGTTGGAAGATTTAAAGAAGAGCCTAAATAAAGTCACCTCATGGAAGTAAAGAGAATATTAAGATATTTGTAGGGCACTATAGATTATGGTATATGGTATCCTAATTTAGATAATGTTTAAATTCATGTATATATAGATGCAGATTGGGTAGGATGTGTGGATGATAGAAAGAGTACATCATGAGGAGCAGTATTTCTTGGTGATAGACTAGTCACTTGGACAAGAAAGAAGCATAATTGTATTTCTCAATCAATAGAAGAAGAAGAGTATGTTGCAACAACCTTGAATTATTCTACAATTGTTTGGATCAAGTAGATGATAAAGGTTTTTTGAATTCAGATTGATTATCCTATTGTTATTCATTGTGATAACACTAGCACTATCAATATGTCAAAGAATCCTGTGATGCATGCAAAGAAAAAACAAAATGAGATTAAGTATCACTTCCTAAGAGAGAAAGTGGCAGAGAAAGAAGTAAAGTTGGACTATGTGAGCACTAAAGATCAGTTAGCAGACATATTAACAAAGCCTTTACTGCAAGATACTTTTGAGTATCTTAGGGAGAAGTCGAGAGTAATTACCTTCCCTGATTCTGATTAGAAAAAGTGGAGAGAGCATTAGTCCTCAGCGACTGATGGATGGTTGACTACTCTACTTTAGGAGTAGTACCGGTGCTTAATTTTTTGGTGCCCTTTTCCATTGATATCAAAAGGGGAGTAGTATATAGTCATGAAAAACATTATTAAAGGGGGAGTAGTATTCAGTCATCGAAGCAGTTCAGTTGAGGAAATGGAGAATATTAAAGAATATTGCAGTAGATGGAGGATTCATATTTGGAGGATTTTTGATGAGGAAATGGAGAATGTTATAAAATAATTGTTCATTTGGATTGGTGGTTTTTTTAATTCCATATGTTTGCATCAATGCCAAAGCCGAAGATTGTTGGAGATTTGCCAACAAGCCAATGCTGATTGTATGTTTGTCATTGATGACAACATATAGTAAGTAGCATGTGTGTAAGACTTATGTAGTAAGCTTTGAGTATACGTATCATGGACATGTTATCAGCATGATATCATGGATGCAGAGGTTAATTTTTAGTATAGATAGTTATGTTTCAGCTTGTGTCAACAGTGTTCCTGACAAAGTTATAGGCAGTGTTCTATGAGTGATTGTCCGTACAGTTATCATGGAGCCTTTTGCATTTGGATATATGATGAAGACATGTTAGTGTTGTTACATTCATGGATGCAAAGTTTGATGTGTAGTAGAAGTGAAGTTATACAGTCGCTATTCACCAGCTGCAGTTTCCTGTGTTTATCCATAAGGGCCGACATAGATTATATTGGTATAGGAGTTTCACCTATCATTTTAGTATGTGTGCTTAGATTAGTGATTGGAGAAGAGTTAAGAATGCTTGGTTAAGAGTGCGTGATGTAATTCAGCTTGAGGAGAAAGTATCAGTTAATTTGGTAGAGCCAACTATGTGTAGCGTGCGTCTATACTTATTGATTTGGACAGGTCCCAATTTGTGTTGCATGCTTAGTAGAGCCAATAGAGATATTATTGGAGAGTGTTATTGTTTCTCTAATATGATTTAAAGGTGGTTCTAATAGGACAAATTGATTACATCATTTAGAGGAAAGATACTTATAGTTAGTCATTTATGATCACTAGAAGTATGACATGGAGATGAAAGATTAGAGCAGAGAAGAGAGTGTGAAGTATTGTGTCATCAAGAAGAGGTATATGTGATAGAGAAGATAGAGTGTTCTATTCATCGAAACTAATCATGACAATAAGTCTACCTCATAGTTCACAAAGATCTAGATATAGTGTGTATCTGTTATTGAGAAGGTTGCAGCCTTCACCCCTTTGAGTAGTGAGCTCTTGGATAGTGCATCCTCACCCCTAACAGGGTCAATCATAAAAGACTCCTAACAGGGTTTGACCTTTGACCAGGTCACTGTACTTATTGCATTGTAAAGATCAACTCCTAACAGGGTTGTAACATCTTCTAAGAAGGATTGTTATACACTAGTGTAGTCTATTAGTGGGTGTTAATTCCCACTGGGTTTTTTACCTATTTGGGTTTCCCCATAACCAAAATATTGGTGTTGTGTTCAAGTGTTCTTTCATTGTGTTTATACTTAAAGTTTAAGTATACTTAATTGGATAAAGAATTGAATCTTTTAGATAGCTGATACACCCCCTCCCCCTCTCAGTTATCTCTTGGGACTATTCCTAACATAAGTAACCTTGTAGTAACACATAATTTTGATCCTATAATCTAAGACTCTTCTTTTGATTATCATTTAGGCCCTTTGGGCAACTGGTATTTTTGAGAAAATGCACAATGTTAGTGTACCATGGCTGCATCTCAATACTAGTAACTGTTCCTCCACTCATGGAAACACTATTTACCTGGACCAAGTCCATATTCTTTTTTGTCATTAAATTTTCTAGTCCCAAACCCCTAACCAACTTGGTAATATGAAGTTCCAAGTCAAACTCTTGGATTTTGTTAATCCACTTGCATCTTTTCCTTGTGACCTCACTCTGAACTAGAATATCTTTTACTGCAACATGAGGGACATATGCATTAAGCTTAACACACACCAAATAAGGTCTAAAAGCCTTGACTACCTTTACCAATGCATAAGCCTTCTTTCCCATTAGCTAATAATTTAAATCAATTGATTGTAAGGATTTACTAAAGAAAGCAATGGGATGCTCAAATCCTTCTCAATCTTTCTGTAATAGAACTGTTGCAATAGTATGAAAGGATGCAAAAGAAAACAAGGAGAAAGGCTTGGAATAATCAGGAGATACTAAAATAGGGGCTTCTTGGAATTTTTTGTTTAATCTTCTCAAAATCCTCTTGTGCTTCATGATTCCAGTTAAATTTTACATCCGTTTTTAAAAGATTGACTATAGGCTTGACCATCTAAGAAAAATTAGCAATACATCTTCTGAAAAAATTGATTTTTCCAAGGAAGGACTTTACACTTTTAAGGGTTTTAGGAGGAGGGACATTTTTAATTTCTTTAACTCTTTCAAGATCAATTCTTACTCCCTCTTTGGACACTATATGCACTAATAGCTTTCATTCAATAACAACAAATTGGCATTTCTTAGGATTCAGTGATATGCCAAACTCTAATGCTTTGACCAAGACCTTCTCTAAGTGATTGCAATGATCATCAACTCTTTTATAATAAGCATTTAGATCATCTTGGTATACTACCATAATAACATTAATAAGATCTTTAAATGCTACATCCATTGCCCTTTGAAAAGTTGCTCCAACATTTTTTAGACTGAAAGGCATACATACATATACATAGGTGCCCCAAGGAGTAGTGAATGCTATTTTAAATTTTTTAGATTCTTTAACCAACACTTGGGTGTACCCTGAGAAACCATCCATCATGGATAATAACAAACAAAAAGTCACTCTATGTAGCATAGCCTCCATATTAGGAAATCCATAGTTATCCTTTAATGAGGCAACATTTAGGTCCCTGAAATCAACACATAGTCTTATGTCACCATTATTTTTTCTGGCTAATACTAGGTTAGAAACCCAAGATGAATGCCTTATAGGCTCAATAATGACATCATCCCTTAACTTTGTTAGTTCTATTTTCATTTTAGTGGCTAGAAATGGATTGATAGGCCTTTGTTTCTGCCTAAAAAGTTTGGTATCTTCTTTTAAAGGGATTTTATGCTGAAATAAATATTCCCTATAGGCTTTGAGGTCATCATAAGACCAGGAAAATACATGCTTATACCTTTCCAAAAATCTTATCAAATTGGTTATCACCTCTCTTCTTAGCTTCTTTCCAATGTACACCATTTGAGGGGATGTTTCTGATCCTAAGTTTATTTCTTTTAGATCCTCAACCTTAGTATTGGACATATGTGACATGTAATTATCATTTATCTTAAGCATGCCTTCTAGTTCGACTAACCCCTTAGGAATATGGTTACAAGCTAGCTAAACAATTTCATTTCCCAAGATACATTCATTTACATCAACAACATCCTATGGGGCATCAAAATCAATCTGATACTAATCCAGCCCTTGAATAAATCTAAGGATATCATTATCATCCTCAAAGACTTACCAATTATAAACATTGTCAGGCACAATAGGTCTACTTTTGATTTCTAACATTGATACACCAGTCAGAGTGACATCATTATTATTTAATGCAATATTTGCAAGGAAATCTTCCATAATATTATTTGACCTTTCCACCTAATAAATATTGAAAGAATCAAATAATTCTATTCTATCCCCCCATACAACATATCTATACAATTTTAATCTTTCATCCTTGGCAGCACACTTAGATTTGATTTGAGATATGATTAATTGGGAATCTTCATAAAATTTTAAACATTTTATACCATGTTTTATGGAAATATCTAATCCCAATATCAATGCTTCATACTTAGTAGTATTATTAGTGCACTGGAAAGTAAAAAAAAAGGAGTACTTAAAGGTAGTACCTGATAGGGATATAAGAAAAACACCAGCTCTTGATCCTTCTTTAGAGCATCCTCCATCAAAGTAAATTTTCCATAGTCCATCTTGTTGTAGTAGAAACTCATCAATTATTGGATCAATATTTTTCAATTGTGGCTTAATCTCTTCTACAATAAAATTTTCCATGTCAATGTCAATACATAAATTCAAATCTCCTGGCACTACCATCTCAACCATGATAGAAGAGCAAGGCACTCTGAACAACTTTACCTTAGTACCATTCATGGGTACGGTAGCATATGACATATATAATTGTAGTTTTCCTCCAACTGTTGTTGCCCACTGTCCTGATAGAAGCATACCATAATGAGGCTTGGTATCAACTACAACCACATCCATCTTATATGTAGCCTCAGGGAATGTAGCAATCTTCACTTCTATTCCCACTAAGGTTCCTACCACAGGAACTACTATGTTATCCATGACATAACATCTTCCATTGGATGTATCAACTTGCAATCCTAGATACTTCATTACATGGTAGGGCATCACAATAGCTACAACACCAGAGTCAATCATACATTTTTTTAGCAAAATGTTATTGACAATTAAAGTGACATAGAAAGGGTCAATGGGTGATGGTTCTTGAGTCACAATATTTCCAACACAAAATTTAGAAATATCCTTAGCTATCTCAGGTCCTTCCACTGAATTTCCCTTTTTTGATATAATAGGAATGTCCGCTTGTTCATTTATTAAAGCCAAGGCTGTTGCCTTATGCTCTTTTATTTTCAACATTTCCAACAAGGGGATAAAGACCTTCATTTGAGACAAGGCATGTCTCATGTCAAAAGTTGAGGGTTCTGTAGAAATATCAGAGAAGTCCTTTCCCCTACCATCCCTTTTGTTTCTCTTATTTTTGGCAACTTTCTCATTCCTCTTAGTGTCTTGAAAAAGAATAGGCTCTTCTTTATTATTGTTACCACCTTTTCCTTTGACAACATTTGGTTTTGGAGAAATCTTATTTTGTGAACCATCTTTTATAAAAACTGATCTCGGTACTCCTTGATCAGTATCCAATCTTCTATTCCTCCATTAATCTATTCCTCAATTTATATGAGGATCTAGCTTGAGAAATTGCATCCACAATTAAAGTGTTGATTTCTTCTTCACTAGGCTTTCTCCGGTGACCTTTATCCAATTCTAGTCTGATCACATTTTTTTTACAAACATCATTATCACATGCATCTTGATTAGACTGGGTAAAAACTTTTTGCTCAAATTTTGGGAAATTTCTTCTCCTTTGATCAACATCAACAAGTATTTCTTCATCTTCTGAAGATGAAAATTCTTCCACCTTTTCAGTGGTAAACATGTTAACTATAGGCTTTTCAGATCCTTCATGATCTCCTTCATGTGGGTCTTCTACTTCTTCTTCCATAGATTGGGCTACATCACACTGATAAGGTGAGTAAGGCATATTACAAGCCACACACCATGGAATAATTTCTACATTATGTGCTACATTTTTCTTTAAAGGATCAAGGGTATCCCTTCCCTTTTGAATTTCATGGGTATCAAAAATAGGTTTCCCATCCTTCCAATTAGTCTTGTAAGGCTGATCTTGTAACCTAAGGAATCTTTCCTACCTTTGATAATGTGGCCTATTGTCTTGATAACCTCTCTCACCCTTTTCAATCCTAGTAGAGAGATTTTTGATAATATCCACCAACTTGTCAACCTTGTCATCTTCTTTAGCTGGTCTTGTAGCATGTGGTTTGGCTTCTTTCCACAATCTTCCTTCATCCCTTTTGTACATCTGACCAGATGCTTTCCTATTACTCTCAGTATTTATTTCTAACTTCAAAGCATCTCTCATAGTATGTGGGCTTTTGTCTCTCAAGAGATAAGACATTTTCCCATCCAAAGCATTAAAATATGTGGTTAGGAAAACCTCATCGTCTAATCTCAAAACTTGGAATAACTTTTACATTACCTTTTGAAACCTACTATTGAATTCAAACATGCTCTCATTAGGATTCTTCTTGATGTTATTGAATTCATTGAGAATATAACTAGAATTAACATGTTTAGCATACTGCTCCTTAAATCTTTTCAAAAATTCATCCCTTGAAGTAATACTATTTTCAGGCAGACCCCTATACCAATCCCTAGCATCTTCTATTAATGATTGAACAAAAAGTTTCATCACAACATCTTCATCCTCAATTTCATAGTCATTCACCTTATCTATAAAAGACTTAATATGATCTTTACATGTGACAACATTATTTGCTATGAATTTAGGGATCTTGTCTCTTACCTCATTTTGGATAACATTCAGTTGACCAAGGATACCATCAAAGAACAAAGGTTGATATCTATCCAGATGAACTAGCCTCCTTTGGAAATTTTGTGAATCTTGTTCTTCACCACCTCTAGTATTTTAAGACAACATATTTCCCATGGGACCACCAGCCAATGGGACTGTAGAATTGATATTTTGAACTGGTCCTTGAACCACTTGTTTGGGGCCTGAAGATTGGATACTTGGATTTTGACCACATGGTTGGTTTTGTGGTACTATCCCAATAGTAACAAGGACTGAGCTACTAGCAGTTGTATTCATGTTTGCATGTCAGAAAGAAATTTTCCTTTTCATCTCATCTACAGTAGCCTCCAACTCCATCTTCTCTAATTGGATAGCTAAATCCTCCTTGGCCTTTCTAGCATTTTCCAATTCTAGGTTAGCCTGAGACACATCATCAAGAATAGCATTATTCTTTTTTGGTTCATTTATGCTTATTCCAACCACTTTTTGTTTTCCTTTGTCAGATGCATCCCTAGTATTATTTCTGAGATATTCATTTCTCTTAATCTCTAATGGATGTAACTGTATTAGAACATGGCCTTCACCCTCAAACTCATCCTTCTTAGGATCTGACTTATTATTTCCAGCTTGATGTCTTAGAACTCCCATATCACCAAACAATTCACTGTCTAAACCCCTAAATTCCTAATTTAGACTTTTAGCTTCGTGTTCATTGTTCTTTTTTTCCTTATGAGTTCTTGTCTCTCCATGAGTAGCATGTAAATTTGCTCCTCTCACACCTTTCTTCTATTAGCAATCTCCACCAATTGCTCGCACTCTTTTTTTCTCAGAGCTATAACTTCTTCCCATGACTTCTCAGAATCATATGAAGTAGTTTCAGCTACAGAAGTTTCTCCTAGTTGATCCTAACTTTCACATGTAGGAAAAAACCCTGCATCTATGAATTCATCTTCCTGAGAAGGATTAGCTGCATTAGGATTTGTTCTCCTAAGAGGCTTAGGGCTTTCAAAAGAAGAAGAGGCATCTTTAGGAATAGGTGTTGAAACTCTCTCTTTAGAAGGTCTTGGAGAATTTGGATTAAAGAGGCCTCTCTTGGACCATTTCTTTCTACTAGGTGTGGGAAATTCATCACCGATATTACTTTCTAGATGATCCCTATAATATGACCTAGTATTCCTTTGTCGACTCATGATATTTTCAACAAAATACATACACAAACTTTATTTGTACTAAACCAACAACTGGTAGACACAAATTTTAGAGTCGCCAACTAGGGATATGTGGGGATAAATTTCTAAAAGTAGTCTTCAAATGCGACAAAAAATAGTTAACAATAAATTTTAACAAGCCTATTATAACAATACAGATTCCCCAGTAGAGTTACCAATTTTGTTAGTGCTTAAGATTGCAAATGGTAAATAGGAATCAGAAAACACCTGATACATAACTCTTGTGGTCCCAATAGATGCATCTAACAAAATTAAACACTAATGTATTAAGGATTGAAAATCCTTCTTCACTTCGAGCTTCAAGCTTAGACAGGTTTACCTATCAGATTCACTTCTTTAAAGAATCACAATAATTATCTACATACTTGACATAGATAAGAACATTTAATTCATTCAATACATACTTAATATAAATTTTTATTTATATTTTTTGATGGTGAGAAATGCAATTCAAGCAATGACCAGTGCGAAATCCTAGGGCATAAGAGTCAAAAGAATACATCTATAGAAAACCCCACAAACTAAAAAACCCTAAAACCCAGATAAAATGCCTTGTAAACTATCCTCTCATTAACATATATTGTCATTAGATTCTCACATAAACTATGAATTCCCTAAAATCTCCCTTAAGATTTACCCTTCCCTTGAAAGAAACTTAAGATCAGCCCCACTATCTACCTTGTAGAAGATGTATCAAATATACCTTACAGATTTAATACACAAAGAATTCAAAATTCATACATGAAGATAATGAAATATATGCAAGGAATTTCAATATATTTTTATTGATAAACTTTCTATATCAATACATTTATAGACAATAATTCTTAGAACAAAATGCAACTACGAAAACTCTCTTTAAACATGTTATTCACCACCCTTACAAGATTAGAAAAATTTCTACTTATCCACTAGCCATCTTGGAATCCTCAAAGAAAGGATACAACAAGCTTTAGATGGATAGGACAGTGACTTGCAGTAAAAGAAAAAAGTACATTACATCACGAACAGAAATGGAAAACAAAGCCATAAATCTATTCCAATCATAGTGAATCTTCACAGGTGGCACCTTTGTCTATGCATATTCAAAGTAAATGTTGAAAGTTGTTGTGTGAATGATGAATTCCTGCACCGACTAACATAAATCATTTTCTTTATGATAGTTACCCTCCATGTGCTCAAGGATCAGGTGCCATGTATAGTTCACTCTTCTTCCACTACTTCTAACTCAAAGGCAACTGGCTTTTCCTTCTCGGGGTTGGTACTTTTATCCTAGGTTGACACCTCTTCCTCTATGGGCCAGGTGTACTCCTTTAGGATCTGCAACAACTTTACCTATTTATCCCATCTAGAGTTAGTTATGGCCTTCGTATCAACAACAAATCTGGTGCAATCATTTTCAACTTTAAAAAGGTCATCCAGAATGTTGTTGAAGCTGCCCATGTAAGGTGCCATCATTATTGAGGAAGGCCTCCTGCCTAGTCAACAATTGGTCTACACCTGATTTTCACTCCTCAATACTATTGATGTTACCATCACTTTTGTAAATTGGAGGCAAATATTTGCTGAAGTTTGGGCCAAACATGTCCATCTTGGCCCTTACCCAATTGGCCTTGCCTTTAAAGAATCCCCAAGTTGCACCGATAAGTTTTGTCTTCTCTCTGACTTGTGCAGCTAATTCTTGAATATCTTGCCTATGTGGTTGTAATAATTCAAGCTTCTCAAAAAGGGGCCCTCTACCAAACCATATGTTGAACAGTGGCTCTAAAGAAGCCATAGAATCTTTGATTTTTTCAGTTACCTTTTGCAACACCAGGTATGACTTTTGGACTGAGTCCATCTTCCCCTTTATTATCTCAAACCTATGTTTCATGATGTTGAAGAGGGCCTTAATGGCTACATCTAGCTTATCTTTCTCTGATTTATCTACCCCATCATTAGGTACCTCAACAACTGACTGTACTATAGCCTCAATTTGTAGGACTGGAGGAGGAGCTACTTTAGATGCTTCTTCAAGCTTAGCCTTCATTTCTTCAAGCTCATCCTCTAGTACATTTATTCTCATCAATCATTTTTCTCTGTCTATTGCTATAACAATGGCCTCATTAAACAATTTTCCATATCGATTGGGCAATTGAGTAGTTTTAGCCACATTCAGGTGGGAAAAATGTGTCACTACTTTTACCACTTCAAGATCACTAGTATTTTGAACTTTTAAGATGATCTTGTTTCCTTCCATCTTTTCTTCTATGCTGACCAGGGAGGATTTTTGAGTCCTAGGAGATGTTAGTCCATTTTCCTATCAGTGCAAAAATCCTGTGAAAATGGCCTGTTCCCTACAAATGTTTTGTCATGTTGTCCTGCCATGCCTGCAAGTCATAGTTTTAATGTGTGATGAAAATCCACTTGATTTCATGGTTTGTGCTCTTAGCTCCATGCTCTTCAATGTGTCACCTTGCTCTAGTCCAAAACACACATGCTGAATTGCAGAATCCAGAAAGTTATTCGAGTTCTAAGGTCTGCAGGAAAATATTTTTAGAATCTGCCACAGTGTCGAAAACCCATAGTATTTTTGAAAATCCATGATGTTTTCGGTCTGTGTGAAAACCTTCATTGTTTTCAACCTTGTGCCTTCAAGATTTTTTGCGCTTATCTTTGATATCAGAAACTTTGTGTGTTTTTGATCTTTTACTGAAAACCCTGTGTGTTTTCGACCCCGCACTTCTGCCCTATTTGTTGGCATTCTCTAACTGCGCAAGTCCGACTGGGTGGTGGGCCCGAGTCTTCAAAGGCTCTTCTTGATTGGTTGTCGCATGGCCACATGTTAGACTTTTCTGACATGCGATCATGTGACCACTTGCCACCTGTCTGTGTGGGTCCCGGTTCTTTGCAGTTGCTTGGTGCAGTTAAAGTTCAGATAGGATCTATGGCTGTCACTAGCTCACATGGTAAAGATGCATGGTTTTTATCCCTTACACTTTTGCGATAGCCGTTAGATTTTCCTGTGTGGGCATGTCATGGGTCCAGGTGGGTTTGCATGGCAGATAGTGCTGATGTGGCATCTTCCAGTTGGTCCATGTGGTGATGAGTTGGATTTCATGTTGGTGGGGCCCGGTGTTAGAGATTCAAGATCTACGGTCGGTGTGTGATCACAAGGAATATTCTTTCCCCTTGCGATCATGCAACAACCATTTGATCTTGCGTTCTTTAAAAGGGTTGACGGGTGGTGGGTCCTATGTAAA
The DNA here is from genome assembly GCA_027943335.1 of Chamaecyparis obtusa. NCBI lineage: Eukaryota > Viridiplantae > Streptophyta > Pinopsida > Cupressales > Cupressaceae > Chamaecyparis > Chamaecyparis obtusa. The sequence goes on along the minus strand of BSBK01005921.1, from coordinate 216,908 downwards.
GTGACTCAGCGGTTGCAGTGAATGGTGGTGTGACATGTGGCAAAAAGGGTGGGCCCATGTGTGGGTCTAAGTGGTTTGGTGGTCCTGACAAATTTTCTTCCTGTTCACTGTTTCACGTAATGTTTTGGCGGTGCCCCAATTTATTTGGCAATTCAGCGAACAGTGGTCATGTGATCGCTAAGTTTTTTAGTGATGGTGGAAAGTATTTCGCGAACCGGCAGAAGTTCTTCGGTCACCAGTTCACTAGATAAAGTGAGGCCGATGTTTTCGGTGACATGGTGCTGATGTGGAGGCTTGTCGCATGTTTGCATAGCCCTTTTCTGGTCTATGCGATCATGCGACAACTGTTTGGCATCATGGTTGTGGAGTTAAGGCATGTCCACTGTGTGGGTCTTGTCGGCGTGCTCGGTGTTGATTGGTCACTGACAAGTGGTGGGGCCGAGGACTTTGCAAAGGGTTGGTGACTAACTGTCGACCGCGGCTAGGAGACCACAGTCGCATGATCGCAAAGGTTAGTTTGGTGCCTTGCAATCATGTGACCAAGCACATATATAGCCAAAATTCTTGTGGCAGTTAAGTTGGTGACCGCACGATTACGTGACTAGGGGCAAAGAGTTAAGGAACATAAAGCCCGCGAAATGCAAAGTAGCTGTTTGACTTCAAATTTGAATTTTCTGAGGGTTTCCAGCGATAGAAATGACTGAATTTCAATGCAAAAGTGATTGGAACTGGTAAGAAGTAATTTGTTTACTGTTGCAGTGTGGTCCAGGGTGTGATGATCATTTGCAGGGGTCTATACCTTGTAAGGAATGAACAAGGAATGGGTTGAGGCATGTTGCAGGGTGGTTGATTGGACTATTTCTTGTGGCAATCCCCTAGTTTTCTATTCTGATATCAATGATGCTTGAAATTTTAGAATTTGTTTGAGATCTCTCTCTGGATTGCTTGGTCTCCTACCCTTGCAATAATTTTTGGTGAAATTTTGATTGGTTGGTGGTTGAAGTCTTAACCCTAGTTACCCATAGCTTGTTGCATCCTATTGGTTTAGGATTCCAAGGTAACCAGTGGTATAAATAGTTGAATTTTTGACTGTGTAATGGTTCTGAATTTTGTCAGTTCTAGGAAGGGTCTTTTTCCTGTAGATTTTCTTCTTCTTCTCTGCATATAGGTGTTCTTCTTCTTCCATTGTTGGTTCAGTAGAATATAATGTATGCTGTAGTAGATTTGTCTTATGTCTGAGAATTCAATTTACTCTTACTGTTTTCAAGTTATCTCCATTTGAATTTTGAAATCATTAGTCATGCATCAAGGATGTCTAGTTTTTCTACTTTGCATTGCCTGAGAGCTTGTAGGTGGAGTTGTCTTCGCAGAGATAACTGGTTCAGGGTTAGTATTCATGTATGTATGAGCTGAAATATCAAGGATAGATCATGCTTGTCTTCCAGTGGATATTGGTTAATGTATTGTCTATTCATAGGTCTCTTCTAAGGGGAGGGTCAAAATCCTTTGATGGGTAATAACATATTTGAATACACAGGTGGAAACTAAGTTGAGGTTTAGTCATGGTGTGTGATTGATGTCAGGAATCAACACATTGAGCATATTGTGTTCTTGTTTCATATCTTTCTCTTGCAATAAGGTATTTGACTCTGTGGCCCATTGGATAAGGTACTGGTCTATGAGAGACTTAGGGTATCTCAGGGGTCCCTTCTATCCATTCAAATCATTTCCATTTAGTCCCACCCTTTCCCTTTCATGTTGTTAGTGTAGGTCTTTGGTTTTCATACTCACTCCATGCAAGTACGGCTATTGCATGAGATATTGGCTTCATTGAGATACAGGATACCTAGAAGAGTTTGAGAACCATTCCATAGTCAGTTACTTGTAGGCCTATAGTGTGACACAAATTATATGAGTGTGTAGATGAGGTACACCCACCTGAGTGATGTGGAGCTCAAAGTGTAGAAGGATCTCTCTTTGATCCTTGTCAGTTGGCCCTTTTTCCTATCAGATTTGGAATGTTGAGTGAATGTGACACTAGCCTTTTCAATCCTAATGCCAAGTTGACCTTTGGGGAAAAAGAACACCAACAGGAGAAAGAGACCACATTGCTAAGGCCTGAGACTTAGGGTCATAACCATACCCCCTTATCATTTCTCCTATCTGTGCCTTATATGACAAACTTCCCTCTGGTTTCCTTTTGATCTGATCAATGATGAATGCTGATGTTAGATCCCATCCTAGCACCAATAGCATTCCACTAGACTTAACTAGTATTCTAGCTTCCTCAAGAGAGATGGTCTCTAACATAGGGTCATATGCAACTAGGGCTTTTAATGCTTCATTATTAGGATCAGTACCCTTAGTCACTATTTTGGCTACTTCCCATTGCTTCTTCCATATCAAGAAGATCTTGAATTATTCACTTTTGATGAACTAATCATCACTAAGTAGTTATTCTTGATATGTTTCCCATTCATCTTTAAATAAAAGGAGGGGCAATTCCACCTCTTCTTATATAGACACCTTTTTTCCTTCTTTGATGCTCTTCCTCATATGGTAATAATATGATCTATGACTAGGGACTAGGGCTGCAACCCTATCAGTTTCCTTCTTTTGTTTCTTCCCTTTTGAGGGATCTCCTTCCTCAAGTCTTTTACTTTTCTGAGGAGATTCTGACACATCCTCTATCTCAGGGGCATCTTGAATTAGATCAATGATAGGAGGCTCATTTATTTGGGGTGGCCTATCTTCTTCACATGATCCCTCATTGTATTCTTCACAATTTGAAGAAGTATAATATTTTTTCACATCCAACTTCTCTTCAAGTTGAGCCTCTAATTGATTTGATGGGGTCTCATACATTCCTATCATTCTATCAATTCTTGTTAAATAGGGGAGGTCTAGGAAAAAATATCCAAAGGAAATTCCATTCTTTTTTATTTGAGCTTCCAAATTCAACAAGTCATAGAATTTGGTAAGTCTCCTTCCAATCTCATATAAATCTAACATGTTTCCAATTACATCTTCATCATCACATCCCTCATGGTGTTTAGTAGCACCAATGTGGGGAATTAGAAACTTCCTGGCATTCTTGATGAATTCTTTAGAATCCACATACCTATACACAGCTAAGGCCATTTTGAAATGATTCAGCCACATATTGAGTTGTGGCAATTCTCTTTTCCCAATCAGAAATCTTGACAGTCTGAACTACAAAGGAGTGAAGGTCCCCTTTTCTATGTGGTGTCAAGTGCTATTTATCTATCCATATTAGTTTCTATATGAATTATAATTGGGAAACCCTTGGTGGCACACATTTTGGGAGTATGTGATGGGGTTATGGGCAACCATAGACTCTAATCAATGTATAGGTCTGACCCAAATAGAAATCACCCAAATTATGACCCATTTGCCACTTGTTAACATATTCTTTTGGTGTAAGAAGCCTAAGCAACCTAACTAGTAGCCTTTTGATTTTTGTTCACAACAAGTTCAAAATTGGCAAGACTATCCAATTTTGAAATCCACAGAATTCATTTTCATTTGAGGTGTAGTTCCGCACTCTCAACCAAAGCTGCACTGGATTTTTCTCTCCATCCTTCATTATCCTCAGTCTCAACATATGCACATCCATGCCATCAACATTATAATACAAAATAATATGCATCAAGAGAGAATAATACATGAATTTTACTGGCTTCTTATCCTCTTTGATCATCATCAAACCCTCATGCATTCTATCAATTACATATTGAATGTAGTCATAGTCTATGTTGGCATGTTAGTTCTGAATATCTAGGATCATCATTAGTATATCAGTTGGAATCCTCTATGCATCTCCATCTATCCCTAGAACTCAACACAATCGATATTCAAGATACTTCATATAGAAATGGAGGGCCTTAAACTCATAAGGAGCTTTCATGTGTGTAGTGAGAGGGGAAACATATTTACTAGTTCTAGGCATATGTTGGGCAACCTGGGTTTTTACAAGCTCTATTTAGCTTGCATACTTCTTTTTTTTGAGGTCAATCTTTATGGATGATGAGGAATATAAGCTAAAATATTTCATGAAGGATCCCCTATCAAGAGTTACTAGGGCTGATTGGTCACTTTTTCTGATATTTTTTGACATAGGATCATAAATCCTGGTCAACTCATGCATGAGGTTAACATCTATGAAGACATCAGGAACAATTAGTTTGGGCATACCTAATGTCCATGCATTACAAATGGGGATGGGTATGAAATGGTTATTATAGAAGTAGCTAAATAACATGAAACTAGAAAAAGAAGGGGTAACAAGATCCCTACAATCTAACATATAATCCAAGAAGACTTCATCACTAACATTCTTATTTTGATTAGAGCTAGCGAGCAACGCGATAAAATCTTTTGAGTAATTGGGTTTTCCCTTATCTTCAGCTCCTTGTTCCTTTGATTCCTCACTAGATGAAGCTTGGCTTGACTCAAGTTGACTCATCTTGAAATTTCTAATGAATACTTGGGTTTGTAAATCTGCTCTGCTCAATTATACACTGTGTTGGCCTCAAATTTCACAATTGCTCTCTAAAAAATTGATAAGTGTAAATGTGTGAATGTATTTTCTATATATCATTGATCAAAAAATACATAAATATTGCCAAGAATGTAGCAAGCCTATCCCAAATCATTTAAGCATTCACTTCTACATAAAACCAAATTCAAATCAAAGCTAGTTGTAAGGTGAGATGTTGATAGATTTCATTTAAAACTTGGAAAGAAAGAAAAAAGAAATGATCATTGTTTTATGCTTTAAAGCCCTCGAATACTGAAAAAACCCTCACTTAAGATTTTATTGGCTGGCCTTTTTACTTTTTCCGTCTGGACAGAGTACCTTTCCACGTCAAAACAACTCTTTTTATTTATCATTTCTGAGAACTTAACCTGGTTCTATCTGGAGATTCAATGACAGAAGGTGCCACATGATCTCAGGATACTTTGCTTAACTGTGGTTTAATCATGAGATCAAGCATCTAAGGACATTCTTTGAATCTCATAAGACTCATTTTAACTGGGGCCTTCACGTGATCTCTGAACCTTTATGTTAACTCACATTTGATCGCGAGATCCAGCGACTGAAAGAAATCTCCAAAATTTATGAATTTTAACTTAACCTAAATCCCATTCTAAGGTTTGGTGACAGAATGTGTTCTCTTAATCTCTAGATCTTCTCTTTAACCTCAGTTGTATTGTGAGATTCAACAAACACTACATCTCCCAATCTCTAAGTGATTTACTTAACTCAAGCTTAATCATGAGATTCAGTGACAACTATATTCTCATAACGTCTAGATACTTTTACTAACCCCGGTTATATTATGAGATTCAAAAAACACCTTATTGTCTAATTCATTGAATGTTTTTACTTAACTACCAACTATCTAAAGATCACGTGACTGAACAAACTAGAAACTTCTTATAACCTTATCGCTAAATCACCCGATGTTCCAGACTTAACCACTGAGATTTGGAGATTAGGTGAATACCTCATTAGCTAGATCACTGAATGTTAACTTACTAACCATCAGAATCAAGAGATTAGGAGATAAATTCTACACTGAATCTCCAGATCTCTTACTAACGACACATTCAACTTTGAGATTTAATAACAACTGTCGATCAAGATTAGCATCAACTGCCTTGGCTGGATCATTGAATAGTTTAAAACTTTACTGTGACATTGAGAGAATGGGAGTAGACCGATGTGCTGAATTGCTAGATGTTTAATAAAGACTGCCAGGGATCATGAGATTTGGAGTGAGCACTATCGCTAGATTTCTAGATGAATTCACCAACAACCAACCATTCAGAGATTCAGAGACAACATAAGAAATAGTTAAAACCTTAACCATGTCTCTCATTCTCTGAATTAAATAAGACTTGAAAATTCTAATACGAGATTCAATGACTGAAAGGGAAAAAGAAAAACCACATGCATATTTGAGAACTTAAGTGCCTAAAAAAGTAACATGAAAACATAAGATCTAGGGCACACTTAAGAACATTTTTAGAGATAAAACCCTACCGAAGACAAACAAGACCTAGGGCAAGGACGCGTAGACAACTTTTTTTTTAGAAACTAAAGACCACCAAGATAACTGAGAGGGGGGGGGGGTGAATCATTTATCTAATAATTAAACCATTTATCATCATTAACTTCAATATCAACTTCAATAGCTTTAAACAATATAATTAATGCAGTAACCAACCATAGAAGGATAATCATACACAATGATGCAATAACACAAGATATGTTAACTAGGGAACCTCTTGATCAAAGAGTAAACCCCGGTGGGAATGATGCCCACAAAATGATGCACTAATATGAAAGTTCCTTGTTAGAGGATGGACCCTGTTAGGAGTCTTATGAAATACATTCAGTACATATGAATCTCTATTAGGAGATTTTCAATCCCTGTTAAAAGATTCTAACCCTGTTAGGAGTTATGGAAGACAGAAGGACCCACTGCCCAAACAACTTCAAGGCAAGATCTCTAAAATCACTGTCCAATAGATCTTAGGATTATTCAATAGAATAATAAGAAATATGTTACCTCCTTCACACTATGCCAAAACCCCAATCTCTACTACACAAGATCACAAATCCAGATCTTTGTACTTCGCAAGTCTTCCTTCATCATTGAATTAGCTCTTTTCTTCACTTCATGCATACATTCACATCAAAAATTTCATAATTTCATATGACAATTATTAAAATCATCATATAATAAGGAAAAAATTCCTTCCTTTATACCACACTCAAATAATTACAAATGAGTCGGCATGCAAATACAAAATAGTAATTTCAACATGCTACATCAAAATTACATAAAATTGTCAGCTTCCAAATACAATAACTTTCCAATGATGTGACCTCAAAGTTTGTGCTATGAACCATGTCACTAGCAATGAGGCTCAAACTTCCCTTTAACTACGTAGAATTAGATTCCATCCCGGTTAGGAGATACACTCTGATTACCAAAAACTGCTAAACATGAATACTGCTAGAATACTGCTTCCACCAAAATGCTTATAAATTTCATGAATAAATGAATTTATTTTTTCACTCTTAACCATAGGCTAATAACACACCAAAGAACATACCATCAACTATGCATAACTCAATCTACAATATAACATGTGCACAAAACAAAACTATGCATGCTTTGCTAAACTCCAGAATATCATTGTGTTGACATCAATGACAATCATAATCATGAATGCAACAACCACTACTACAGAATGACTGCCAAAGGCTTCAGCATTCATTCCTAACAATCTCCCCCATTGGCATTGATGACAACATAGATGAAAAACATCCAATTTTCCAAAAATCCAATCACTGCTGCTCAACTGCATTGCTACCCATCATCAATCAGATCTTGCTTCATTATCCTATTCAATCTCTCCAAAAAATGTAGTTCCTCAATGTTTCCTCAATGTTTTTCATGATTCTCTTCCCCATTGACATCAATGACAGAAATTCTATCACTATGTCAAACAATAGCTCAATGTCAAAAGACACTATTTAGAAAATACATTCACAAGAGTCCTCAATGATTGAGCTCAGATACACATACTCCCCCATAGAGGAAGTACCAACATCCAATCCATAAAATAGATAGGGCCATAAACCACCGGATGGATGCAACCAACTGCATCATTACTCAAAAGTAGGTTGGGGCATAACCCCAAGCATACCTCTCAGATACTCAAATGTATCCTTAGGCAAAGGCTTAGTAAATATATCTGCTATCTGCTCTTTTGTGCTTATGTACTCTAGTCTGACTTCTTTTTCTGCAACTTTCTCTCTTACAACATTATACTTGATCTCTATATGCTTTGTTTTAGAATGTAAAACTGGATTCTTAGACATACTAACTATACTTGTATTGTCACAATATATGACAATAGGCTCATCAAACTTGATTCCAATGTCCATCAACATCTGCTTCATCCAAATTATATGATTACAATTGTTTATTGCTGCTACATATTCTACTTCTGCTCTACTCTGTGAGATACAATTCTACTTTTTGCTCAACCAAGAAAGTAATCTTCCTCCAAGAAAAAAGGCTCCACCACTGGTGCTTTTCTTGTCATCAACACTGCCTCCCCAATCAGCATCAATATATGCACATAGGGTAAAATCATCAGAATTTTCATACCACAGTCCATAGTCCATTGTGCCTCTAAGATATCTCAATATCCTTTTTACTGTTGCATAATGTGACTCTCTAGGTTCAGCTTGAAATCTTGCTACCATCCCAACTGAATTTTGTATATCTAGTTTACTGTGTGTCAAGTACTACAATCCACCAATCATAGATCTGTATTTCTTTTGCTCAACTTCTAGTGTCTCATCTTTACTAGATAGTTTATGTCCTGTAACCATAGGTGTTCCAACTGGTTTACAATTCTCCATACTGAATCTTTTCAACAAATCATTCAAGTACTTTGTCTGACTTATAAAGATACAATCTTTGTTTTGTGTTATTTGTAATCCCAAAAAGTATTTCATTTCTCTAGTCATACTCATTTCAAATTCTGTCTTCATTTCATCGGCAAATTTGTCACTAGCTTCATCTTCTCCTCCAAAAATAATGTCATCAACAAAAATAACCAAAACTAACAATCTATTCATAATTTCTTTTGTGTATAAGTTACTATCAGTTGTTCCTTTTGTAAATCCCAATTTTAACAAATACTTATCTAATCTAGCATACCAAGTTCTAGGTGCTTGCTTTAGTCCATACAATGCTTTCTTTAGTTTACATACCATGTCTCCTTGATTCAAAGGAAAACCTTCAAGCTGCTCAATGTAGACTTCTTCCTATAATTCACCATTCAGAAATGCTAACTTTACATCCATCTGATACACTTTGAATTTCTTAAATGCTGCATAAGCCAAAAATATTCTTACCGCTTCAAGTCCTTCCACAGGGGCAAAAGTCTCTTCATAGTCAATTCCTTCTTGCTGTGAGTATCCCTTACATACCAATCTTGCTTTATTTCTAATTACTTCTCCTTGTTCATTCATCTTGTTCCTGAATACCCATTTAGTTCCAATCACATTTTTGTCTTTAGGTCTAGGGACCAATTCCCATGTCTTGTTCTTTTCAGTCTAATCCAATTCTTCTTTCATAGCTTTAATCCAATGTTCATCTTCACAAGCTTCATTAGTAGACTTAGGTTCAATTTGAGAAATCAAACATAAATGTACCTTCTTTCTAGTCATAACTCCTCTATCCAAACTTCCAATAACTTGCTCAATAGGATGATGTCTTGATATATACCTGTTAGGTGTCATAGTCACTGATCTTTCTTCAACTGTAGATTCTTCTCTAGATTCTTCTCTATTTTCTTCAGCATGACTTTCATTCAACAATTCACTATCAATCTCAAAAAATTGTTTAGTAGTTTCAATGTTAGGCTGAGGGTTAGTTCCTTCATCAGATTCATAATCAAGCATTCTTTCCTAAATTTTAAACTTCTCATCAACTTTTACATTTGCACTTTCAACAATAGTTTTAGTTCTCTTATTGTAACATCTATATGCTTTTCTTTTCAAATAATATCCAAGAAAAATTCCTTCATCGCTTCTAGGATCAAACTTTCCTATATCATCATCTCTCTTAATATAACATTTGCTTCCAAAAATTCTAAAATACATAACTGAGGGTGCATGTCCAAACCACAATTCATAAGGTGTCTTGTCTGTATCTACTTTGATTTGTACTCTGTTCATTGTATATACTGTTGTATTCACTGCTTCTCTCCAAAAAATCTTTGCCAAATCACCTTCAAATAACATAGCTCTAGCTACTTCAGTTACTAATCTACTCCTTCTTTCTGCAATACCATTTTGTTCAGGTGTTCTAGGGGCTGATAACTATCTCTTAATACCATTCACTTCACAAAAGGTGTTAAAATATTTAGATGTAAATTCTCCACCTCTATCGGATCTCAAACATTTAATCCTCATTCTTGATTCATTCTCAACTTTATTCTTCATGACCTTAAACTTATCAAATGCTTCAGATTTTTCTTTCAAAAATGCAATCCACATCATTCTTGTAAAATCATCAACAAGAAACATAAAATACCTTTCTCCATAGAATCCTCTAGTCCTAGTAGGACCGCTCAAGTCTGTATGAACAATCTCTAAATTTTCTGTAGATGTGAACTTCTTGCTAGGAAATGAACTCCTTTTCTTCTTAGCCATCACACATTCCTTGCAAATCATGTTAGTAGGCTTTATAATCTTAGGTAAGTCTCTTACTGCAAGTGTAGAACTCACTTTCACAATATTATCAAAGTTTATATGACAAAACCTTCTATGCCATAACCAACTGTCATCAATCTTAGTCATCAAGCATGTCATCTCAATAGGGTTCAACTAAAATACATTACCTCTAGTTCTAGATCCAATTCCAATTAGATTTCCATCTTTATCCTTAATCACACAAGTTTTCTCAGTAAACCAAACTTGATATCCTTTATCCACTAACTATCCAACACTCAAAAGATTATGTTTCAATCCATCAACAAAGTAAACATCATCAGTATTAGTCTTTCCATCAAGAGTAATAGATCCTATACCTTTAATCAAACAAGGTGCATTGTTATCAACTCTAACAACTCCTCCATCATAATTGTTAAACTTTATGAATTTTCCTTTATCACTAGTCATATGATGTGAACAACCATTGTCTATAATCCAATCAGCTTTCTTTTCAACTTGGGAAAATAAAGCTTTTTCTTCTTTAATATTAGATTCAGAATTTTCTTCCTTAATTGCTACAAATCCTATGTCATCAAAGTTATCATTATCACTATCACTCAAATGTCTTTCAATTTCTGCTTCAATTTCTTCATCATTTTCATAATAACATTCTTTAGATCTTCTAGGCTTAAAATTGTTTCTATAGTTCTTAACTCTCTTAGGACACTTAGATGCAAAATGACCATATTCTTGACATGTGCAACATTTAAAGATTTTCTTACCATCTGGTTCTCTTTTCACATGCAAGGAAATACCTTCTTCAATCTTCTTATCTTCATCAGATTTGGATCTACTACTACTGGCATAATTTCCATTCACACTTGTACTTCTAGACAAAGTAGGTCTAATGCTAAGAGCACTGAATGCTGTCTCCACTCTAGGTAGTTCTCCTGATAATCTCAAATTCATCTCTTCTACTTCCAATCTTCCAAGAAGAATCTCTCTTGAAAATTTTGGTGTACAAGGTATCACTTGTTCAATCATTTGCGTAGTTTGCCTGAATACCGGTGTCAATGTTCTCAAAATCTTCCATATTAATTCATTCTCTGTCTTTTCACCTCCACAAGACTTTATTCCTACAATAATTTCTAACATCCTACCAATATAGCTTCTAACATATTCATCTTCCATCATTTTTATGTCTTCAAATGCACAAATCCAATTATGTAACCTAGCTTTCTTTGCATGTTCATCACCTTCAAAAGTAGAATGTAAAGCTTTCCAAATATCATGAGATTTAGTTAAACCTTTTACCTGATTGTATTCATTCTCCAGAAGTGTTGATAAAAGTGCTTCTCTTGCAAGTATGTTACACATAAATAGATCTACCTCATCTTTAGAACTTGTTTCAAGATTGTCTTCTTCAATTATAGTCCTTTCATTCTTTGTAATCAACCAATAACTTGGTCCTAAACACAAGAGATGTGTCTTCATCTTTTCTTTCCAGCTGTCAAAATTTATTCCATCAAACTTAGGGCTTTCTTTCCTGAAATTTTCCATAGATCTCCTTAAGTTGTTAAACTTCTCTTTTAAGGACTTGCCACTCTGATACCAATTGTTAGAAAGTAAAGACCACCAAGATAACTGAGAGGGGGGGGGGGGTGAATCAGTTATCTGATAATTAAACCATTTATCATCATTAACTTCAATATCAACTTCAATAACTTTAAACCATATAATTAATGCAGTAACCAACCATAGAAGGATAATCATACACAATGACACAATAACACAAGATATGTTAACTAGGGAACCTCTTGATCAAAGAGTAAACCCCAGTGGGAATGATGCCCACAAAATGATGCACTAATATGAAAGTTCCTTGTTAGAGGATGGAACCTGTTAGGAGTCTTATGAAATACATTTAGTACATATGAATCTATCTTAGGAGATTTTGAATCCCTGTTAAAAGATTCTAACCCTATTAGGAATTATGGAAGATAGAAGGACCCACTGCCCAAACAGCTTCAAGGCAAGATCTCTGAACTCATTGTCAAATAGATCTTAGGATTATTCAATAGAATAATATGAAATATGTTATCTCCTTCACACTATGCCAAAACTGCACTCTCTGCTACACAAGATCACAAATCTAGATCTTTGTACTTCGCAAGTCTTCCTTCATCACTGAATTAGCTCTTTTCTTCACTTCATGCATACATTCGCATCACAACTTTCATAATTTCATATCACAACTATTACAATCTTCATATAACAAGGAAAAAATTACTTCCTTTATACCACACTCAAATAATTACAAATGAGTCGGCATGCAAATACAAAATAATAATTTTAACACGCTACATGAAAATTACAAAAAACTATCAGCTTCCGGATATAGTAAGTTTCCAATCGTGTGACCTCAAAGTTTGCACTATGAACCACATCACCAAAAATGAGTCTCAAACTTCCCTTTAACTATGTAGAGTCAGATTCCATACCGGTTAGTAGATATCCTCCTATTACCAAAAACCACTACACAGGAATACTACTAGAATACTGCTTCCACCAAGATGCTTATAACTTTCATGAATAAATGAATTTCTTTTCATGCTCTTAACCATAGGCTAATAACACACCAAAGAACATACCATCAATTGTGCATAACTCAATGTGCAATATAACATGTGCGCAAAACAAAACTGTGCCTACTTCTCTGCTAAACTCTAGAATATCACTGTGTTCACATCAATGACAATCATAGTCATGATTGCAAAAACCACTGCTATAGAATGACTGCCAAAGGCTTCAACATTCATTCCTAACATTTTTTGCACATGGTGAACTTGAGGCTCAACCCTCCTTTGGACAATTCTTGCAAACACATAAAATTAAGATGATACAAACACATTCTGGGTGTCAATGAGACAAGAAATGACTCTTCTTAGAAAACATAGAATTTTCTCCAGCAAACCAGTGGTTATCCTTTGTGATAACACCAGTACATTAAACATGTCAAAGAATCCTGTGATGCACTTTAAAACTAAGCATATTTCTATTAAGTATCTATTAGAAATAGGAAATACTGAGAGCGGGGGTGAATCAATATTTTACAAACTTTTACTTTTTCCCAATTATGGATATAAGAAATTAACTTGTAGCTTGCATAAGAAACTAAACTAAGTAAACTAAATAAAAAGAATAAAAATAAAATTAATGAACTCATAACACCATGTTTGTTCTTGAGGAAACCTTGGCCAAGGGAAAACCCCGGTGGGGATGGTACTCATAACTGATCCACTAATCAAAAGTATCTGGTTAAGGATGTTGACCTTGTTAGGAGTCTGTTACATACATATCATCTCTTTGTCTTGGTTAAAGGACTCTAGGACTTGTTAGAAGCCTCAACCCTGTTAGGAGTTTCTATTACAAAAAAAAATGTTTGCAAGATGAGCTCACTATCCAAACATGCAAAATACAATAATAGCTTCAGATACAAAGGTAAGATACATAAACCTTTTTACTACTGGCGAATAGCTTTACTATTTTGATCTAGCTTTGTAGGATCTTTTCTTTGATAAATAGTACTTTCTTCTTTTCTTCTTACAAAATACAATTTTGAATCATATATCAACTTATTAAAATCACTATATATTTCTTGTGTATTTCTCTTTATATTGTACTCACTTATATACAAGCTATTACAAAATAACTTATTGTCGGCTTACAATAATTTATTCTCTTCTCAAAATATAAAATCATTATATGTTACCTTAGGTTTAACATCTTGGATTTCATCCCTAATTAGTTAAGTCATTATTTTGATAAATAAAATAATCCATTAACTCAATATAATCATATTCTATCGTCTGCTATGTTCAGGCGGACTCAACACTATCTCTGTAAAACATTAATATATTCTTTTGTACATGCCATATAGACTTTCACTCTCATATGTGGCTTTGATATACATAGAATGATCCATTTTCAAGTGTGGATGCAATGAACCTTCTTCTATGAACATTGATAATCAAAAATATCTTTGATTAGACTGGTAAACATTGTTGTACTTAGATAATTTTCAAATGTGCTCATAAAAAACTGCTTCCTCCAATCATGCTATCTTCATGCTAAGTATATGTTTCCATAATGACAACATTCTGATAAGCTACTTAGCCAAATTGCCAACAGTATCACTTCTTGAGAGACAAGGTGGCAGAGAAGGAAATACGATTGGAATACATTAGTACAAAGGAACAGATAGCAGACATCTTTACAAATCCATTTCCAAAATATACCTTTGAGAATCTTAGAGGTATGCTTGGGGTTCAGGCCCCTCCTAGTCAGAATTAAATGATGCAAGGATGCATCATTCTAGAGGTTTTCAAAGCCTTATCATATTCTGGACTTGATGTATGGATCTACTCCTTAGGGGGGTGACCATTGAAAATAGTTGTGGAATATAGTTGATGACTGATGGTACCCTTTTCCATTATTTTCAAATGGGGTAAGAGACTATGTGAAAATCCTATAGGCAAGAGACTATGTATTGGGAAAACAATTCTATGTGGTAAAGGTACCAAGAAAATAATTTTGGGGTTGATGGATTTTCCCATATGTTTCCATCAATGCCAAAGGAGGAGATTGTTGGATATTGCTAATGCATTGGGGATATTTTTGACTCATTTAATATGTTTAATCACTACGTTGAGTGATGTTGGAGTTTCTACTGTTGTCATTCATGTTTTGTCACTGATGTCAACATATGTTTCTCTAAAGAGTACATGTTCATTATTACAGTGTAAGGACATTGTACAGATGTTTTAGATCATGCAAAGTCATTTGTGTGTATTGAAAGGTGGTGTGATCTTATATCTAAGATCGCATGATGTAATATTCCATATTGTCTAAGTTACAAAAGATTTTGTGAAGACTGGTTACTGGATAGTGATAGTGGAAGTTGACATAGTTATTCTCTGAGTTTTGGGAATATCTTACAAGAGATGAAGATTCAATGTATGCGATCTTAAGGGATGATAGATAGGGTACTGAATAATGTTCTATGGTCAGCACAAGGTACGAAAAGTAGGATGATGTTGATTGTGGCATGTGTTCTGGAGATGACCTATTAGGAAGCCGACTTGAGAGATGTAGCATGTATTATGGATGAAGAGCATAAGTTAAGGATGTCAGTCCTTAATTATTGAATTTTAATTGTTGTATACTTGTTTTAGATATCATGCATATCTTAGCAAGGAGTTATGTGATTATTTGTAATAGGAAAGCCTAATTGGCTGACCTGAATATTTATTTTGTAATAGGGTATATATGTAAGGTCTTTTCTTTTAAAAAGATATATGGTGAGATTGTATAAGAGGATTTTGGAAGCTGTGAGCTTGAGTCTTCTAGATGTAGAGAAGAGGATAATTGTATACTTCATTGGAACTTATCAAGCAAAGAAAGTTTTTATTGGACATCTCAAAATATTGTGTATTTCTTCATTTACACTTGTGTTGTGAACAATGAGTTCTGAAGGTGGACATAACCTTCTTTGTGCAATAAGCCTACCCTTCTTTTCTTGACTCCTAATAGGGTTTTTCCTCTAATAAGGACTATGTAATCTAATGTTTTAATCAACTCCTAATAGGGCTAGATCTTCTAACAAGGAAACTATACTCTCAATATATCATTAGTGGGTGTTAATTCCCACCGGGGTTTTACCTTTTATAGGGTTTCCTCCACAACAAATATTTTGTTATTGTGTTGGCATTCAATGTATTCATTTAATCTGATATTGTTGTTATTCAAAGTTTAAATTTTAATAATTTGTCATACAACTGATTCACCCCCCCCCCCCTCTCAATTGTATTGGTGGAGTGTTATTCCTAACAATAATATTTTCCCCCTCCTTTCCATAAAAGTACATACACTACCTCTATACCAACAATATCAGGCCAAGAGTGTTGATATTTTTTCTCCATACACCATTGCTACACCTAGTTATAATAAAAACCTTGATGCCTAATACCTTCCTTCCCCTTCATACACCTACTAGTCACATGAGGTTCCCATTAACTCTTATCAACATGCTTACCCTCCCACCCATAACTAAAATGTGGGAAACGAAGAAGATATCAGCTACAAGAACATTTTGTTAAAACTCCAAGTAGAGTTGATAGCTATAAAGGAGGAGAAAGAATATTTTCATTGGAGATAAGAGATTTATTATCAAGCTTATGTGTTGTAGCAATAATTGATGTCCTAAAAATGCAACAAGAGTATTTCTTTGCAATGAAATTTCATGCTCAATATGAGAGGACCAGGTGGATGGTTTTAAATAATAAGAAAGACCTATATGGATATGGGCTTTCATTTTATCATGGATTAGATAAGAAAAATTTGGAGGAAGAGGGAGAAAAAGAAGAGGGAAGAAAGGATGATTTTAAATAGGATATTTGGGAAGTTTTTTCTAAAACATACCTCACTATAGGCATTGAGCGAGGAGGATGACAAAGAGGAGGAAGACTTGATCCCACTTTTTTATGAGATACCCTTCTTTGTTTATATGGAGGAGATCAAGAAAAATTCTAGTGACACTATTAAGAATGAATGCTTAATGTTTGGCAACCATTCTGTAGCAATTGTTGTTGCATTCATGACTATGATTGTCATTGATGTCAACATAATGATTTACCAGAGACTAGTAGAGAAGCAGATAGAGTTTGGATTTGCACATGTGGGATATTATAGTTGGAGCTATGTGATGTTGAGGATATATTCTTTGATATATTATATGTCTATGGTTAAGAGAATACAGAGTAATTCATTTATTCATGGAAGTTATGAGCATTTTGGTGGAAGCAGCATTCAGGCAGTGTTTCTAAGTAGCGGTTTGTGTAAATCGGATGATATCTCCTAATCGGGATGGAATATGGTTTTTTCCAGTTAAAGGGAATTTGAAGACACATTGATATTGGCATGGATGAAAGTGCAAACTTTGAGATCGCACGAGTGAAGAATTATTATAGTTTGAAGCCGACAGTTTTGTGTAATTTTAATGTAGCGTGTGGAAACTTTTATTTTGTAATTGTATGCCAACTCATTTGTAATTATTTGAGTGTGGTATAAAGGAATTAATGTGTTTCCTTGTTTTAATATGGTTGGATGTGATTATGTATGCATGAAGTGAAGAAAAGAGCTAAATGTGAAAGCGAATTTGTGAAGGAAGACATGCGAAGTACAAAGATCTGAAATTGAGATCTGTGTAATAGTGAGTATGGTTTTTGCATAGTTAGAGAAGAGGTAACATATTATTATGTTGAGTAATACAAAGATTATTTGGATGGTGTGTTCAGTGATCTTTCCCTGAAGCTATTTGGGCAGTGGGTCCTTCTGTCTTCCATAACTCTTAACAGGGTTAGAATCTTTTAACAGGGATTCAAAATCTACTAATAGGGATTCATATGTACTGAATGTATTTCATAAGACTCCTAACAGAGTCCATCCTTTCACAAGGAATATTCATATTAGTGCATGTTTTGTGGGCATCATTCCCACTGGGGTTTACTCTTTGATCAAGAGGTTCCCTAGTCAACATATCTTGTGTCATTGTGTTATTATGTATGAATATCTTTCTATGGTTGGTAATTATATTACTTACATGGTTTAATGATGTTGAATTTGATAAAAGTTATAATTATTTGATAACTGATTCACCCCTCCCCTCTTAGTTATCTTGGTGGACTTTACTTTCTAACAATTGGTATCAGAGTGGCAGGTCCTTGTAAAAGAAGTTTAATAGCTTAAGGAGATCCATGGTAAATTTCAGGAAAGAAAGCCCTAAGTTTAATGGAGTAAATTTTGACAGCTAGAAAGAAAAGATGAAGACACACCTACTATGTTTAGGACTAGGTTATTGGTTGATTACAAAGAATGATAAGACTATCATTGAAGAGGAAAATCTTGAAACATGTACTATTGATGAGAGATCTATTCATGTGTAACATACTTGCAAGAGAAGCACTTTTGATAGCCCTTTCGGAGAATGAGTACAGTCAAGTAAAATGTTTGAAAAAATCTCATGAAATTTGGAAAGCTTTACACTCTACTTTTGAAGGTGATGAACATGCAAAAAGAGTTAGATTACATAATTGGATATGTGCATTTGAAGATATAAGAATGTTGGAAGATGAATCGGTTAGAGCTATATTGGTAGAATGTCAGAAATTATTACAGGTATAAAATATTGTGGAGGAACAAAGACATAGAATGAAGTGATATGGAAAATTATGAGAACATTGACTCCTATATTTAAGCAGACAACATAGATGATTGAACAAGTTATACCTTTTACTACAAACTTTACAAGAGAAACTCTTCTTGGAAGATTGGAAGCAGCAGAAATAAACCTAAGGTTATCAGAAGACTTACCTAGAATGGAGACAACATGCTCTTAGTGTTTGCCGTACTTTCTCAAGAAGCATCAGTGTGAGCAGAGATTATGCTAGCAGCAACAGATCTAGAAATGAAGAAGACAAGAAGATTGAAGAAGGTATTACCTTTCTTGTGAAGAGAGAACCAGATGGTAAGAAAATATTCAAATGTTAGACTTGTCAAGAAAATGGTCATTTTGCATCTAAATGTCCTAAGAGAGTTAAAAAGTACATAAACAATTTCAAACCTAGAAGATCTAAGGAATGTTATTATGCTAATGATGAAGATCTTGAAGCTAGTATAGAGAGAACTCTAAGTGAAAGTGATACTGAGAATAACGATGACATAGGATTTGTAGCAATTAAAGAAGAGAATCCTGAAACTAATGTTAAGGAAGAAAAAGCATTAGTTTCTCAAGTTGAAAAGAAAGCTGATTGGATTATAGATAGTGGTTGTTCACATCATATGACTGGAGACATGAAAAAATTCATAAAGTTTAACGAATATAATGGAGGAGTTGTTAGAGTTGGAAACAATGCACCTTGCTTGATTAAAGGTATAGGATCTATTACTCTTGATGGAAAGACTAATACTAATGATGTTTATTTTTTGGATGGGTTGAAACATAATCTTTTGAGTGTTGGACAGTTAGTTGATATGGGATATCAAGTTTGGTTTACTAAGAAAACTTGTGTGATAAAGGATAAAGATGGAAATATGATTGGAACTGGATCTAGAACCAGAGGTAATGTATTTCAGTTAAATCCTAATGAGATGACATGTTTGATTACTAAGATTGATGATAGTTGGTTATGACATAGAAGGTTTTTTCATATAAACTTTGACAACATTGTGAAAGTAAGCACTACACTTGCAGTAAGAGATTTGCCTAAAATTATGAAGCCTACTAACATGATTTACAAAGAATGTGTGATGGCTAAACATAAGAGAATTTATTTTCCCAGTAAGAAGTTTACATCTGCAGAAAAGTTGGAGATTGTTCATACAGATTTGAGCGGTCCTACTAGGACTAGAGGATTCTATGGAGAAAGGTATTTTATGATTCTTGTTGATGATTTTACAAGAATGATGTGTATTGCATTTCTTAAGAAAATTTTGAAGCATTTGATAAGTTTAAGATTGTTAAGAATAAAGTTGAGAATGAATCTAGAATGAAGATTAAATGTTTGAGATTTGATAGAGGTGGAGAATTTACTTCTAGAGAGTTTAACACCTTTTGTGAAGAAAATGGCATTAAGAGATAGTTTTCAGCCCCTAGAACACCTGAACAAAATGGCATTCCAGAAAGAAGAAACATATCAGTGACTGAAGTAGCAAGAGCTATGTTATTTGAAAATTATTTGGTGAAGATATTCTGGAGAGAAGTAGTGAACACAACAGTGTATACAATGAACATAGTACAAATTAGTGTAGACACAGACAAGACACCCTATGAATTATGGTTTGGACATGCACCCTCAGTTAAGTATTTTAGAATCTTTGGAAGAAAATGTTATATAAAAATAGATGATGATATTGGAAAGTTTGATCCTAGAAGTGATGAAGGTATATTTCTTGGATATTCTTTGAAAAGAAAAGCCTATAGATGTTATAATAAAATAACTAAGACTATTGTTGAGTGCGCAAATGTTAAAGTTGATGAAAAGTTCAAAATTTAGGAAAGAATGCTTGATTATGAATCAGATGAAGAAGCTCATCCTAAACCTAACACTGGATCTACTAAATTATTTTATGAGACTGACAGTGACTTGTTGAATGAGATCCATAGTGAAGTCATTGAAGAACCTACATTTGAAGTGAGATCTGAGATAGTGACACCTAGCAAGAGTTTATCAAGAAATCATCCTATTGGAAAAATTATTGGAAGCATCAAAAGAGGAGTTCTAACTCAGAATAAGGTACAAGAACAATTATGTTTGATTTCTCAAATTGAACCTAAAACTACTAGTGAAGCTTGTGAAGATGAAAGTTGGACTAATGCTATGAAAGAAGAACTAGATCAGATTGAAAAGAACAAGACATGAGAATTGGTCCCTAGACCTAAAGACAAGAATGTTATTGGAACTAAATGGGTATTCAGAAACAAGATGAATGAACAAGGAGAAGTAGTAAGAAACAAAGCAAAATTGGTATGTAAGGGATACTCACAGCAAGAAGGAATTGACTATGAAGAAACCTTTGCACCTATTGCAAGAATTGAAGCAGTGAGAATGTTTTTGGCTTATGCAACTTACAATAAATTCAAAGTATATCAGATGGATGTGAAGTTAGCATTTCTGAATGGAGAGTTGGAAGAAGAAGTCTACATTGAGCAGCCTAAAGGTTTTCCTTTGACTCAAGAAGGAGACATGGTATGTAAACTAAAGAAAGCTTTATATGGACTAAAACAAGCATCTAGAACTTGGTATGCAAGATTGGACAAGTATTTGTTAAAGTTGGGATTTACAAAAGGAATAGTTGATAGCAATCTGTACACAAAAGAAATTGAAAATGGTTTGTTGATTATAGTTATTTTGTTGATGACATTATTTTTGGAGAAGATGAAGCTAGTGACAAATTTGCTGATGAAATGAAGACTAAATTTGAAATGAGTATGATTGGTGAAATGAAATACTTTTTGGGATTGCAGATAACAGAAAACAATGATGGTATCTTTGTAAGTCAGACAAAGTACCTGAATGACTTGTTGAAAAGATTTCGAATGGAGAATTGTAAACCAATTGGAACACCTATGGTAACTAGACATAAACTATCTAGCACAGATGAAACACCGATAGTTGAACAGAAGAAATACAGATCTATGATTGGAGGATTGCAGTATTTGACTCATAAAAGACCTGATATAGCACATTTAGTTAGAATTGTAGCAAGATTTCAAGTTGAACCTAGAGAATCACATTATGCAGTAGTAAAGAGGATACTGAGATATTTAAGAGGCACAATGGACTATGGATTGTGGTATGAAAAATTTGATGACTTTACCCTATGTGCATATACAAATGTTGATTAGGGAGGCAGTGTTGATGGTAAGAAAAGCACCAGCAGTGGAGCATTTTTCCTTGGAAGAAGATTGGTTTCTTGGCTAAGCAAGAAGCATAATTGTATCTCAAAGAGCACAACAGAAGTAGAATATGTAGTAGCAACACAAATTTGTAACCAGATAATTTGGATGAAGCAAATGCTGAAGGATATTGGAATAAAGTTTGTTGAACCTGTTGTTATACATTGTGACAACACCAACATAGTTAGTATGTCTAAGAATCCTGTATTACATTCTAAGACAAAGCATATAGAGATTAAGTATCATGTTGTAAGAGAGAAAGTTAATGAGAAAGAAGTTAGACTTGAGTACATAAGTACAAAGGAGTAGATAGCAGATATATTTACAAAGCCTTTGTCGAAGGATACATTTGAGTATCTGAGAGGTATGCTTGGGGTTATACCCCAGACTACTTTTGAGAAGTGATGCAGTTGGTTGCATCCGTCCAGTGGTTTATGAGCCTTATCTTTCTTCTGGATTGGATGTTGGTACTTCCTCTATGGGGCAGTATGTGTATCTGAGCTGAGTCATGAGGACTCTGGTGAATGTATTTTTTGAATAGTGTCTTTTGACATTGGAGTTGTTATTGACATAATGATGAAATTTCTATCATTGATGTCAATGGGGGAGAAGTGTACATGAAAAAACTACTTGTACTATCTAAACAGGAAAAAGAAGAAAGATTTGATTGATGAAGAGGACTTGGAGCAACAATGTTGCAGTATTTGATTTTTGGAAGATTGGATGTTTTTTCATCTATGTTTCCATCAATGCCAATGGGGGAGATTGTTAGGAATGAATGCTAAATGTTTGGTAGCAATTCTGTAGCAGTTGTTGTTGCATTCATGACTATGATTGTCATTGATGTCAATACAGTGATTTACCGGAGACTTGCAGAGAAGAAGACAAAGTTTGGATTAGCGTACATGGGATATTGTAGTTGGAGCTATGTGATGTTGAGGATATATTCTTTGATATATTATATATCTATCGTTAAGAGCATAGACAATAATTCATTTATTCATGGAAGTTATGAGCATTTTGGTGGAAGTAGTATTTAGGCAGTGTTCCTGAGTAGCGGTTTGTGTAAATCGGATGATATCTCCTAATTGGGATGGAATCTGGTTTTGTGTAGTTAAAGGGAAGTTGAAGACACATTGATAGTGACATGGATGATAGCACAAACTTTGAGATCACATGAGTGAAGAATTATTGTAGTTGGAAGCTGACAACTTTATGTAATTTTGATGTGGTGTGTGGAAACTTTTATTTTGTAATTGTATGGTGACTCATTTGTAATTATTTGAGTGTGGTATAAAGGAAGGAATGTGTTTCCTTTTTTTAATATGGTTGGATGTGATGATGTATGCATGAAGTGAAGAAAAGAGCTAAATGTGAAAGTGAATTTGTGAAGGAAGACATGCGAAGTATAGAGACCTGAATTTGAGAATTAGTGTAATAGTGAGTATGGTTTTGGCACAGTCAGAGAAGAGGTAACATATTATTATGTTGAGTAATTCAAAGATTATTTGGATAGTGTGTTAAGTGATCTTTCCCTAAAGTTGTTTGGGCAGTGGGTCCTTTTGTCTTCCATAACTCTTAACAGGGTTAGAATCTTTTAACAAGGATTCAAAATCTTCTAACAGGGATTCATATGTACTGAATATATTTCATAAGACTCCTAATAGAGTCCATCCTTTCACAAGGAATATTCATATTAGTGCATCTTTTTTGGGAATCATTCCCATTGGGGTTTACTCTTTGATCAAGAGGCTCCCTAGTCAACATATCTTGTCTCATTGTTTTATTGTCTATGAATAGATTTCTATGGTTGGTAATTATATTGCTTACATGGTTTAATGTTGTTGAAGTTGATAAAATTTATAATTATCTGATAACTGATTCACCCCCCCCTCTTAGTTATCTTGGTGGACTTTACTTTCTAACAGACACAATAAAGATAATAGTTCAGGGAGAGTCATTTCTTGTTCTACCTAGCTATGTTACATACACATCTCTAGGCCTTAAGGGGATCTTGGAGGAAATCATCACCAAGGATGACTTTATGGATGAATTCAATACCATTTTTGCATCTTTCAGTCTTGAGTTAGGGACTTCTGTGCCTACAAACCAAGACATGAAAAAAGAGAAAGAGATCTCCTATGCAGTAAAGAAGCCATCATACTCTATTTCTAGTGCTTATCTAGAGGATAAGCGGACAACAAAATTAATCAGGGGATATCCCATCAGACATATGGCCCATACTTTTGAGTCACCACTAGTCATTCTCAGCTCTGAGCATGAAGACAATCTTCACAAAGGAAGGAAGAAGCCAACCCATTTTTCACAAGAAGAATACATTCTATTATGGGTAAGTTTCTTAATTTTTCATCTTTGGAAGGCATTCTAGCATATTGGGTACTTTTCAATCTTTCTTTTTTGGCTAGTCATCCAGTATTATGTAACATACCAAAGGATAGTTACAAAGGGAAGTTATTTCAACAAATCAGTCAATGGTTTTGTTTGATCCAATGATGTAAATTTGTGTACATATGTAAATACTTATATAACAATAGTTTATAAGTTTTATTTTTCAAGAAGTGCATGCTTGTATAGGCTTTTATGTGCTCTCTTGTTTTGATTTTTCTTTTTTATTTGTGCCCAATGGATAAGGCCTTGGTCTATGAGGCCAAATTTTGAGGAGTTCTCATCCTGCAAGTAGGATTCCCATAGAGTAGCCAAAGTTGTGAATTAAAATTTACAATATCGCAGAGTTTTATTTGATAACCGTGTGATTTTTCCATCTTTGGGAAATATGTGAATTTTGGTCACTGCATTCTTTTTGTCTTAAGGGAGGTCCCTGTACGAGCACTACATGTCCACCAAGTGTAATCAACAGTCCTTTTATGGTAGGCCCGAGCATCATCTTGAGCTTAACACATGGGAATTTCATGATATTTCAGAGGAATGTAAGCTTTCTTTGAAGTTAGAAACCCTGCTCAAGTTTCATGTATCTCTTCTTTTTGTTAGCGAAAATTCTTCCTCTGGCGGGCCCCGATATCTTTCAAACCTTGACACATGGGCATCTTGCAGGTGTTTTTGGAGATTCATCTTTTTTTCAAAGGAAGATTTCATGCTCATCTTCCACATTTCCTTCCTATTACAACCAAAAGCTTCCACACATTTAGCTCTGCAAGCTCATTGTTTGTTTTAGTTTTGGTGCAGTTTCTAGTAAATTATCACTATGTTATCATAATTGTAGAAGGGTTCTCATTGAGAAAAGTAATGGAGGATTTGATTTATTTAACAGGTCAAGGGATAGCTATTAGTTGTTAAGCCATGGATGAAACTTTCATTTTCTTAAGCCTTGTGTAAATGAACACATGGCATACTATCTTATCTTCTTTCTGTTAGGGTTTTCTGGCCACCAATTCTTGGCTAGCTTATATATGCATAGCTCTATGATGTAAAAGATATGATTATTAAGACGAGGACTTTCACTCCTATGCAAAAGGCTATTCTAGCAAGCCTTAAAAATGTAATGGGCATTTGGGTCAATGAAATATATCAATCATTCTTTTATCCCTTTGTTCTTTAAAAATCATTACTTTCATGAATGTTTTATGTGCTTTTCTTGACTTCAATGTTTTCATTTTGGTTTCTATTGGATAGATTATGCTTTAAGCTTCTCTGTTATGTGGTTATCATCATATTTTTTCTCTTAATGCCTCATGCTTAAATAGTTATTCATAGATTTGTGACTGTTCCACATTTGATCTAAAGGGTTGCCTTGATATTTTATTTTGTGTAGTATCTTGTGCATTTTAAAGTTTTCCAAATGCTTGGCGTATCACTATCTTTTTTTCCCCATTTTTTCCCTTTTCTCCCTAAAATGAAGAGCCAACTTCTAAAAAACTAGAGGTTTCTCAATGAAAAGGCATAAGGTCCCACACTAATGTAATCTAGGAGTAATCTTAGATGTCAACATTATCTTTTTTTCATTTTTGTTATGTCATTTCACATATTTCTATAGTATAAATAAATATTGTAGATATGTCAGGTTTTAGTGGGATTTTTCCCATTTTGTACCAATTTTCACTTTTTGCAACCAAATATAAACAAAATTGAATAGGGTTTACTCATCAATACAGAGTTTTTTATTTGATGATATTCTCTATAAATGTCCTACTTTCTAGGAACACACTCAACTTTCTACATTTTAATACATTTAGCTACAATAATATTTAAAATATTTTTTCTTCTTCACTATTACTAATAAGGAGAAACAAAAATATAGAAAATATCAAATGGGTGTATCTTAAATCATAATGAGCTAGAGGGTACTAAAATATGAAGTCATGTAATTGTCTAACTATCTTTTGACTCATGCAATTTCTATTTTTTTCAAGAAACAATTTTTCTTAGCGAAAATCACCGACAAGCCAATTGTTTAAAATATTTCTCTTTCAAGTTGGGGATTACTATTTATTAATGAAAAATAAAAAATTTCATGCAACAAAATTCATCAACATTTTTTTTTGATCAATTTTTTTTTTGTATATGGAAGCCCAACTTTATCTCTGCAATGTATGTACACAATCTACAAGTTTTTTTCAATTGTCTTTCTCATACACCCGGATTAATGTCATGTAATTTCTTGACATTTTTAGTTTCTCTTAATGGCCTCATACTTTACTTTTGTAATGAATATTAGCATCCGAAAAGTATTTTTGAACTACATTTTGGATGAATAGGGATTAATCCTTGATGTGACTTCTTTTCAAATTTTTGTTAATCCTCTAAGAATTTTATACTAAATTCTCTATCTACTCTTGTAAAACTACTAGAGAACATGACTTCAAACATCCCTAAACTTAACTAGTTATTGCAGATGAATCATTCCTAAAATTTATTGTATCTAACTTCAACTTCTTCTTTTTTATCTTGGTATTCTATCACCAATGCATATATTACAAGTTTTATAGAATGACTCTAGACTTTTTAAATAAGAAATATTGTTTGACATGACTATGCACATTTTGAAGTGTGACTACTACCATTTTTATTGTTTAGAAAATTGAAATGATTAAATTAGAATATATTTAGGGTTTTTAATAGTTCTCTTTAAATAAATAGGGTGTCCCATCTTTTATATCGAAATAACACATATAAATTTCTTATAAATAGTCACCAAAGGTCATAAGATTCTATTATTTTGTCTGTATCTTTCCTTGTCACCTGGTTATTAAGTTAAGGATCATAATTCCATAAAATATTTGCAATAAATTATGTTACCTGAACTTATGTAGTTTTCAAACTAAGGACATACCAGTTGTAGGGAGACATAGGATGGAAAAAATTGGAAATAATGCACAAGAACAAACTAATCATTCAAGCCCACTTTAGAGTAATATGGTGATGGATCTGGGGGCCTATCATTCTATCAATGTAGTTTCAACTTGACATTCATATTTTTCTTCTTATGAGCACTCAGGCTCATTGCAAAATTCAAAGAGTCGTAGAGCTTTGAGATTGTAAAGAAGATGATGATGAGGTAGATGAAGTATCAAAACTAAAATGAATGATAGAAGTGCTACTAATTGATTTCAACTAGGGTGGAAGGATAATTAGAGGTCCTAATAGTGCTCCATCAATAGTAGGGCAAAGAATGAGTAGATTAATTATATCAAACAATACCACATATTTCACTTGGCAATGTCAAAAGATGAGATACATGCTTCAAACATCATGAATTCAAGAAGCCCCCTCATCACTACCTAGAAAAGTCCATCCATATGTTATTTTCAGCCAACGATAGACTAATGCCAATTTAAGTTAGAATAGATGGAATTAGAAAGAATGTCATCAATGAAGGATGCAACAATTGATTTACCATTTTAATTCATTATTAATATAATATCAGTACTTGTCCTAGAACAATGATTGTGTTTTTCCTTTTGCATTTGCATAATATAGTTCTATTTGATTTGTATGTTTCTATAATACTTGATGTTCTATCTCATATAGCTGATTATTAATATTTTCATCATACACTTTTTTTAGAATCTATAATGTAAAAAATTGTAAGATTTATTTTGAATCGCATATTTTTTTATTCACATGCCCATGACATCACTTATTGTTGAATTATCAACTTCCATTAGACTGCAAATACTCTATTTTCTTGGAAATTTTTGGAATTTTTTTCTCACGCGACTATCATCCTACTTGAATAATTTAGAAATTTTTGGTTTAGAAAATCATCTTATCGGACTGTGCTCATTTGATTTTATTTTTTATTTATTTTTTCTTTCAATTGATTGATCTCACTAACTATTGCTCAAATTAATTACACATATCTTTAAAAAGGATCCATATTCAATACAAGTGATAGTTAATTGACACCAAGCATGGTTTTTTCCATGATTGTCAAGTGTATCACATTAATCACAACCTGTGCAAGTTTTTTCCATCAAAAATTAATTTCTTTCATGATTTTCAACCTATGTGATTCATTGATTGTGTAATCACATTTTTCACTACTACTATTGGTGCCAATCATCATTTTCTATTGTGTCTCTACCCAAAGGGTTATTTGTTCTTTGAGAAATATTAAGTCACCTAATTGTACATTAACACTAACCTTTATTTTGAATGTATGGATTTTATTCTTCAAGTACCTACAACACCACATACTATTCAATTGTCAACTTCAATTATGTTTAGAATACTTTGTTTACCTAGGAGGTTTTAAAAATTGTCACTCACCCAACTACTGCCAAACTTGAATTGTACACAACTTTCTAATTTACAAGTGTTGGCAAGTGATGTTTGAGAGCACTATGGATCACTTAAGGGTTGTCATTTGTGGAAACACTTATGCTAGAGTGATCACATGAAGTGAGTATAGGTATTGGAGACATAGTCATGAAAATGACTAAGTACAAAATCAGATTTATAGTATATTACAGTACTGTTTTGGTCAGCGAAGATAGTATATGATGTATTATGGATTGCAAAGTTAGAGGAACACATTTTGGGATATGTATGACCTTTTTTTAAGGTTGCACATGTTTTGATGTTGATATCAGTAAGATATAGTGATATGAAGGTATACGAAGATAGAGAAATAGTGAAATTAGGTATATGAACAATCGCGATAATTGAGGGAATGCTAGATGGAATTGTAACGTGCTAAGTCAAATGAAGGTTTTATATTTCTGACACTTTGGTAATACAAGATCATTGACTCTACATTAATCATTTTTATAAGTAATTTTTATATTTTGTATTGTATTTGAGAGCTGACTAGATGGCAGAATTGTTATAAGTATAGAGTGTTTTGTGGAAATGATAAGTGTGAAACTATGTGATAAAGATGGATATGTGATGGATGTGAATTTGGGATATTATTAAAGGAAGATAGAAGATGCGAGATCTGAGATTGATAGAGCTATAACTGGAACTATCAAAGCATAACAGATGCTTGTATTGTTCACTACTTAAAGAACACTTTTGTGACAAAGTTTTGATTATAAGAGTTGTAAGCTCACCTCACCTTTAACAAGGTTTTGTATTCCTCTAACAAGGAAATGTTCTATGTAATACTCAGATCCTAATAGGGCTAGATCTCCTAATAGGGATTGAATATTTTAGTGCATATTTGTGGGTATAATCTCCACCAGGGTTCTCCCTTGGCCAAGGTTTCCTCGAAAACAAATAATAGTTTTATGAGTTATGTGTTATGTGTTTATGTTCTTTTCATTTCAGCATTGATATGGTTTATTTTCAATTGGTTGAAGCTTAATTTAAAGTATTGTAATATTGATTCATCCCCCCTCTTATTATTACTTAATCCTAACAATTGGTATCAGAGCTATTGGCCCTTGGAGAGAAAGCCTAATAGCTTAAGGGAGATCAGAATGGATTCAAAAAGTTTACAAGAGAACTTTGGAGTAGCACTTGATGACCTAGACAAACAAAAGGTTGAGAATGGTGAATTGAAATTCAAATTGAGAAGTGAATAGGTGGAAATAGTATTCCCTACTATAATTTATGGAAAAAATATGAGATGCGCTCCTAAATCCAAATTTCCAAAGGAGAGATCCAAATTGATCAACCAAAAGGTTAATGCACAATCGAATCAATCTATGGAGAATATGAAAGAGGAAGAAAACCTTATATTTACCTATAATGGAACGTTGTGTTTGAAATCTAAAATAATTGAAAGGAAAATACTAAGCTCAAAATAGGGAAAATCTAGAAAATGCCAATTATTTATGTCTGTGTGTAATTTCGGGCAATTCTACAACTTGTTTCGGACTGTAAATGCCAAGATGAAGAAAACCTAGAAAAATTTTATCTTTCTGACAACAAGTAGTGTTTGACCCTAATAAAAGATCAAAGGCTACATTAATATTCTGAAGGTTGACTTTGATTTTGTTCGTAGATCTCAGAAGTTCACCGAAAAGGGTATCCAAATCCAAGCTCAGATTTGAAATTATGCACCTGTACCTACAAGAAAATTAGAATGAATGTAGGTTGTCTCAAATCAATGGCATTTGATCTTCAACACCAATCTTCAATGGATCTTTGCATAAGAATTAACTTGGATGAATGTGGAAGGATGGATCTTCAAGGGGGCTCCAAAGAGATTGAATCCTTCGATGGCTAACAATGGATCTCCTTGATGAATGCTTGAATGAATGCTAGGCTTGAGGATGAATGAATTCTTGCTTCATTTCCTTCTCCTTCTTGCTTGCTTGATTACACTAGAGAGCTTGAGAGATTGCTTGATGAGAGTGGATGTCAAAATGAGAGAGGAAGGCCTCCTTTTATAGTGAGCTAGGGCACAAACCTCTAGAGAAGGCCGACATTGGGGAATTAAATCCCAATTAACCTTAACCCCTAGAAATGGACCCATATTAAATGAAATTAAAGATTTACCATCCTGAAAACCCGAAATAACCAACTTGGAGGCAGGAAAAAAAATCTTTCTAAAACCTGATACCCAGAAATCAGAAAATCTTGAAATTTGAAATGTGGGTCAAGGATGAGGTAGACTCTGCCCTAGGTCAAAGTCGAGGTCGACCCTGACCTAGGTTAGAGTTGAGGTCAACTTTGACCCTCAAGGTCGACTTTGACCTTGAGGTCAAAAACCTCAGGACCTCAATCCATAATGTCAAGAAATGTAGACATGAAGTGGAAAATAGGTGCAAAAGGAAGTAGAATGGGGGAAAAGCCGGATACATGAAAAGACCTGATCAAGGTGATTAACATGAACCCAGACCACTCACTTGGAAAGCTAAACACTCTTATCATGGAAGTGCTTCCATTTTAAGATGATGCATTAAGCCCTCACTTTAGCAAGAGTATGGACTCGATGCAAACTATTGGTAAAGGAGATCAGAATGAAAAGATAATCTTATCATAATCTAAGGGACAAAGAGAAACCTTAAGCCCCCAGGGACTCAAGTCTTCATCGACTCCCAGATCACAATAAGAGAGACATCTCTAGAGAGAGAAAGAAAGGGGTGTGATTATCTCACCCAATGAGAACTTATGTCCCATTGTGAACCACACAAGGAAACAACGCAACTGGAAAGATGGAATTGAACTACCTAGTGAATGTTGTTAGCTTGTGGTGACTAATCAAGAAAGTACTATCTAGGAAAGTACTGTACACTTTTCCTCCCGACCTCGCCGACTACTTATAACTCATTCTAACCTTAAAGTGGGAAAATATTGTATAATATGGCTTAGGGTTAGGGTTTTTTTTCATTATGTATGATTTTAGTACTTGTGGCAGAATTGGGCTGTAAGGGATTATGAATTGTAATCAGGTTGTAATCATTGGATAATAATAATATTGGACTCGCTGTTGGTGGATGTAGCCGAGGGATTGGGTGAACCACGTTAAATCTATGTGTCTTGTGTTCTATTCTGTGTGGTTTATTATTTTCTGATATTAGTTATATTTGCACATAATTTTTATTTCTGCCTTGTTAATCCTAACAAGTGGTATCAGAGCGAGGTTATTTCATTCATTCTTTCATCTATTCTCTGAAGCAGGTCTCATGAGTTAGTGGGAGAGTCTCTCGATTAAGTGGGAGAAATGGTAGACGAGGGTAGGCTGAAGGTTGATAAGTTTAATGGGCAGAACTTCCAGTTATGGAAGATGCAAATGGAGGATTATCTCTATCAAAAGGATCTATGGCAGCCATTAGAGGGAGTAGCCAAGAAAGAGAAATCAATGTCTCAGGAGGATTGGGATATTTTGGATAGGAAGGCACTGGGGAGTATTCATCTATGCCTGGCACAATTGGTGGCATTCAATATTACTGAAGCAAAGACAGCTAAAGATCTAATGGAAACCCTAGCGAAGTTGTATGAAAAGCCTTCAGCTTCAAACAAGGTATTTCTTATGAAGCATTTATTTAATATGAAAATGGTAGAAGGTGGATTAGTTACTGATCATTTGAATGAGTTTAATACAGTTACAAGTTAATTAACCTCAGTTAAAATTACTTTTGATGAAGAGGTTAGGGCTCTCTTGATTTTGTGTTCTTTGCCAAAAAGTTGGAATGGCTTGGTAATGGCTGTTAGTAATTCTGTTTCTAGTTCTAATACCCTAAAGTATGATTATGTTATTGGTGTTATATTGAGTGAGGAAATTCGTAGGAAAAGCTCAGGGGAATCCACATTGGGTAGTGTATTGAACACAGAAAGTAGAGGCAGAACAAGAGATAGAGGAAACAACTCTAGAAATCATGGGAAATCAAGAGGAAAATCAAAGGGAAAGAGGTCCGAATCTAAAGGGCCAAATGATTGCTGGTACTGTGGAAAACCAGGTCATAAGAAGAAAGATTGTTGGTCTTAGAAGAAAGATCAAGAAGACAAAAATGATGGAAACAAGGAGGCAAATGTGGTAAGTAACAAATCCGAGGAGGATGCTTTGCTCTTGTCCTTAGAAAGTATTGATGATTCATGAGTTTTAGATTCTGGGGCTTCATTTCATGTTACACCCCATAGAAGTTATTTTGTTGATTATGTCCAAGGGGATTTTGGGCTAGTTTATTTGGGAGATAATGAACCCTGTCAGATTGTTGGAAAGGAAAAAATTAAGATTAAGTTGCAGAATGGGAATCATTGGCTACTAAAAGAGGTAAGACATGTTCCAAGGCTGAGTAGGAATTTAATTTCAGCAGGGCAATTGGGTGATGAGGGTTGCACAGTTACTTTTAATGATAAAAATTGGAAGGTTTCAAAAGGTTCCTTAGTAGTAGCAAAAGGTGTGAAAGTAGGCACCTTATATATTTGTACAGGTCATACTGTTCCTTCTACTTTAATTGTTTCAGAAGATAATGAATGTTCAGGAACAGTGGCTGCAGTTGAGCAGGAAGAACATCAAACTGTTGCTGTAGATTCTGACATAGCACTGTGGCACAACAGACTCGGGCACATGAGTGAAAAAGGTATGAAATTACTTCATTCAAAGAAAGTTTTACCTGGTCTGAAATGTGTCAATATGGATTTCTGTGAAAGTTGTGTTTATGGAAAACAAAAGAGAGTTAGTTTTGTGAAGAGTGGGAAGGAAAAGAAAAATGAGAGATTAGAGCTTGTGCATACAGATGTATGGGGACCAGCTCAGGTATCTTCCCTTGGTGGCTCTCTGTATTATGTTACATTTATAGATGATGCAACAAGAAAAGTATGGATTTATTTCCTTAGACAGAAATCTGATGTATTTCAAACTTTTAAGAAATGGAAATGCTTGGTTGAGAATGAGACTGTAAAAAGTTAAAATGTCTCAGATCTGATAATGGTGGTGAGTATTGCAGTATAGAATTTGAAGAATATTGTTCCTCTAATGGTATTCATAGGCAGAAAACTATACCAAGGACTCCACAAGAAAATGGAGTGGCTGAACGCATGAACAGGACAATAATGGAGCATGCAAGGAGTATGAGGTTGCATGCTAGGCTGCCAAAAAATATGTGGGCAGAGGCAGTGAACACTGCTGTTTATTTAATCAATAGAGGCCCCTCTACTCCTTTGGACTGTGGTATTCCAGAGGAAGCATGGAGTGGTAAGAAGGTGAGTTATTCTTTTCTCAAAACCTTTGGTTGTGAAGCTTTTTCATTTATAGATTCTGAAAATAGAACCAAGCTAGAAGCTAAGTCAAAGAAATGTGTATTTGTTGGGTATGGCATTGATGAATTTGGTTATAGGCTTTGGGATTTTGAAAATCATAAAATTGTAAGAAGCAGGGATGTCATATTCAATGAGAAAGTATTGTACAAAGATCTGTTGCTGCAGCATGAGAAGAAAGAAAATGACTATGTAGTACTGGATGATACTCCACAAGTTCATGTTCCAGTAGTTCCTTATGCTCCGCAACAACAGCAACAACAAATACCACACACCCCAGTGAGTGTTAGATGGTCAACAAGGCTAAGTAGACCTCCAGAAAGATTTTCTCCATCTTTGTATTCTATTATGTTAACAGATGCTGGTGAACTTGAATGTTATAATGAAGCTATGTAGGTGGATACAAAGCTTCAGTGGGAGTCTGCAATGACAGATGAAATGGACTCTTTGCTGAAAAATCAGACATGGGATTTATGTAAGTTACCTGCAGGTAAAAGAGCTTTACAGAATAAATAGGTTTACAGGATCAAAGAAGAGGATGGAGGTACGAAAAGATTTAAAGCCAGATTAGTCGTAAAAAGATTTGCACAAAAACATGGTATTGATTTTGATGAGATATTTTCTCCAATTGTTAAAATGACTTCTATTCGTACTATTTTAAGTATTGTGGCTACTGAAGATTTGCATTTAGAGCAGCTTGATGTTAAAATAGTCTTTCTTCATGGTGATTTGGATGAAGAAATATATATGGTTCAGCCACAAGGATTTGAGGTCAAGGGTAAGGAGAATTTGGTGTGCAGATTGCAGAAAAGTTTATATGGCTTGAAGCAAGCACCTCGGCAATGGTATATTAAATTTGACACTTTTATGAATGGGCATGGATATAGTCAGTGTCATTCTGACCATTGTGTTTATTTTAAGAGGTTGGATGATGATAGCTACATTATTTTATGTTTATATGTTGATGATATGCTTGTAGCTAGGTCTAACATGAATCACATTAAGGGGTTGAAACAACAGTTAGAAAAATCTTTTGCTATGAAGGATTTGGGGGCAGCAAAAAAAATCCTTGGTATGAAAATTTGTAGAGATAGGAAAAATAGGAAATTGTCTCTATCTCAGGCTGATTATATTGAGAAGGTGTTGCAACGTTTCTCTATGGAAAATGCCAAAGCTGTCAGCGCACCTTTGCTTGGTCATTTGAAATTGACTAAGGATATGTGTCCCAAGACACCATAAGAAGAGACTAAAATGTCTAAGGTACCTTATGCTTCAGCTGTAGGGAGCTTAATGTATGCTATGGTATGTACTAGGCAGATATTGCACACGCAGTGGGAGTCGTTAGCCGTTATATGAGTAACCCTAGTCTTGAGCATTGGAATGCAGTCAAATGGATTCTCAGATATTTGAGAGGCACATCCAGTAAGTGTTTACACTTTGGGGGTTCTACTACTACTGTACAAGGCTATGTTGACTCAGATTTGGCAGGAGATATAGATAGCAGGTGGAGTACTACAGGTTATATATTTACTGTTGGTGGGACAACAGTGAGTTGGATTTCTCGACTACAAAAGGTGGTTTCTTTATCCACTACAGAGGAAGAGTATGTTGCTGCTACAGAGGTAGCCAAGGAGATGATATGGCTTCAATTCTTCATGGAAGAATTGGGACATCCACAAAAGGATAATTTTCTACATACAGATAGCCAAAGTGCCATTCATCTTGCAAAGAATTCTGCTTTGCACTCAAAGACAAAACACATACAGTTGTGGTACCATTTCATTTGATCAGTTTTGGATGATGGACAGTTAAGGCTGGAAAAGATTCATACTGATGATAATCCAGTAGATATGTTTACAAATGTAGTAACAAGGGAGAAGTTGAACTCATGTTCAACTTCAATTGGTCTTCTAGACTGAACAAAATAAAGGAACAGCTACATCCAAGGTGGTTCAATCCAATGGGAGCCTCATGTGGGTAGTGGTATTGCTACAGGATCAGTCTCCAAGTGGGAGGTTTTTTAGTATAGTGTGGATACTAATCAGTCACCAAGTGGGAGATTGTTAGCTTGCGTTGACTAATCAGGAAAGTACTGTACACTTTTCCTCCCGACCTCGCCGACTACTTATAACTCATTCTAACCCTAAAGCGGAAAAATATTGTATAATATGGCTTAGGGTTAGGGTTTTTTTTCATTATGTATGATTTTAGTACTTGCGGCAGAATTGGGCTGTAAGGGATTATGGATTGTAATCAGGTTGTAATCACTAGATAATAATAATATTGGACTCGCTGTTGGTGGACGTAGCCCAGGGATTGGGTGAACCACGTTAAATCTGTGTGTCTTGTGTTCTATTCTGTGTGGTTTATTATTTTCTGATATTAGTTATATTTGCACATAATTGTTATTTCTACCTTGTTAATCCTAACAAATGTAGCTACTCACTAGTCAACCCATCAAGGATTCACCCTTAGGAATATTCTATTCCATAAGAATAAAACCAAAAACAAAAGAGATCCAATCTTAAGGACACCTCTGACCTTAATGGATACAAATATATGTATATTTAAAATTGGAGGGATCAAGAGATCGTAAAATATAAATCCATGCTTTAAGGATTAGTCACTAATTCGAAAAGCGAGAAAAAGGTATCTTGAAAAATAATATGTGTGTATCAAAAAGTCCATGTGTGAAATAGGTGAGAAAAGCGTATGCCCCCATGTTAAAGTCATTGTTGACACTTTAACAGGAGCAATGGATTTAACAAAAACATAAACAACTCCACTAATTACGTTTCCACGTTGAGATGCCCCCAGATGAAGACAAATCAAGGGAAATATCACAGAAACATACATAGAACACATAAGGGATATACCTACCGTGGGGTCAGTATGATCATAGATAATATATATATTCTATTATTGAAAATGAATTGACACGATTCCCCAAAGAAAGTAGAACTATGATCACAAAGGAGGAAAGATCACATAAGATATATGAAGGAGAAACTTTTCAGACCATGACATGGAGACCAAAAAGAATTAGTGCTACGACATCTCAAATCCAAGCTGATTAGACAAGGGAACATTTACAAACAATAGCATAGTTACAACATAACATGAAACAATGCATAGCAGAATAGAGATACATATAGAGGAATGGAAAAATAGTTTTGATTCCTTTATCACCTTGTACAAATAGAGTAACAAGGATCATATAAAATAATCTAACAACATTTAGAAAACACATTATGGGAGAGGTACAACACATCAAGCAAACACACAACAAAGCTACCATGAAGGACAAGCCAATCAAGCATGCTGCCTACTCTCCACATCTCATTGTATATCATTTAGGGAAGCTAGGTAACTCACAAGAGGGACTATATCCAACATAGTAGGAATGATAGCCAGTTCCAAATAAGGATCCTCATGAGAATCACAATGTTTGACACTAGGTGTAAGTGTTAATTGTGATGAAAGAATATTAGGTAAATCAATGTCAATGTCAATAGTCTCATATTCATCATTAACATCTTAGTATCATCAAGAGTATCTTCTTCGTCCAAACTAATCAAAATATGATCTAAGATATGAATATAATCATTATAATAATGTATCTTAACATCATTATTAGTAACAACTTCTTCTAACACATCATGCATAGATTTATCCGAAGAAGGTAAAGATCTTTGAAGAATAGAATTATGAGCTTTAGCATGAGCATGATGCTTCTTACGACGTTCATTAGAAGATCGATTACATTTTGATTTACTTGAAATAAGTTGAGAACTAGGAGGAACAATCATAGGATCCTTCATAGGTTCTTTAGGAAGATTAATAGGATTATCAGCAATAGGAGGAACAATCACAGGATCCTTCACAGGTTCTTTAGGAAGATCGATAGAAGGAACTTTATTAAAAGAACTAGAAGCCATAGTTAAAGGAGATATAGAAGGTGTAGGAAAAAGACCATGATTAAGATCCATAGGAGGTATGCTTAATTCAAGATTCTTATGATGTTTATAAGCTTGATATGAATGAAAAAGATTATCAGGTTGAGGAGGACATGAATTAGGTAATGAAGGCCAAAAGAAATCAAGAGCAACACAATCTCTAGGCCTAGAAGGTTGATATAAACTATGATTAATCATCTTCACTTCTTCATCATGAATAAATTTAAGACACTTATGGATAGGTGAAGCAACAGAATGCATGATAGTCAACCAAGGCAAACCTAGCTTAACTTGAAATTGATCAAAAGTAGGAACAACAACAAAGGTAGTGTTCACAATTTTTCCACAGATTTCAACCAGTAAAGTAATAGAACCAAATGATGGATAAAGAAAACCATTACAAGTCTAAATCCACACATCCAATGTATCATAAGACTCACGTTGTAAGCTTTTCATAAAAATATTTTTTTCAATAATAATATTGACTAAGGATGTAGGATCAACAAGAAAACCATGAGTAAGTTTCTGAGAAATCCTAGCATAAATGTAACGGGGACCATCAGGAGCCTTAATAGTCTTAGAGTCATCAAAGGTAATCAAAAGTTCTCGAGGTCTTTTATTCTTAGGTTGTTATCGAGTTTTAGGTTGAGTTTTCATTTTAGGCTTAGGTTTTGGTCAAGGTTGAGATTGAAAGTGAGGTTGAAATTGAGGTTGAGGTT
Source organism: Chamaecyparis obtusa (assembly GCA_027943335.1). Classification (NCBI taxonomy): domain Eukaryota; kingdom Viridiplantae; phylum Streptophyta; class Pinopsida; order Cupressales; family Cupressaceae; genus Chamaecyparis; species Chamaecyparis obtusa. The sequence goes on along the minus strand of BSBK01005921.1, from coordinate 178,319 downwards.
GAGGTTGAGGTTGAGGTGGAGATACAGATTGATCAACATGCTATTATTGATTAACAACATGATTGAGATCATCCATCTTTGAATCATACACAATTTCCATAGTAGATAGCTGAGCAATGGTATTAGTATCATGCATAGGTAAAAGATTCATATAGATTTGAAGCTTTTGATTAGGAGGAGAGACAAATTTGTTCCCACTACCATTAAGATTATCAACAGATAAGGCATTAGAGTCAAGTAAGTCTTGAACCTTATGTTTTAAAGAATAACATTTCTTAGTATCATTACCATTCTGACGATGATATTGATAAAAATAATTTTGATCAAAAGATTTAGATGCAATCGTAGCAAGTAAAAGAGGTCAAATAGGAGGTAAAGTAATCATATTAGCAGTTAAAAACCTATTCATAATAGCGTGTAAAGGTTCAGAAAGAAGAGTAAATGTATGATTTAATCAAAAAATAGTTGATGGAGAAGTGGCATTGTGAGATGCAACAACAACTTGATCAGCGACTGCATTTTATTGTTTGTTTATCTTGACATAATTGTTGAATTTTTTAAATTTGTTTGGATTAGGAGCAACATCACTCTTATCAACTGAAACAAGAGCCATTGGAGTGTTTCTCTCAAATTGACTCACTTGTAATTGATAATGATGAAGTGCTACACAAAGTTATTGAAAAGAGGTAAATTCAGTAAGCAGAGTCTTATCTCTAATATCCTTTTGCAAATTTGAAATAAACATACGTTGAATATGAATATCAGGAATAGGATAGGAAATCTGAGCATGCAAATGCTTAAATCTACCAATAAATTTAGTTAATTTTTTTTTAGCACTTTGTTTACAATGCATCAAATCGGTCAAAGATACTTGTGGGCCAATGTTGTTTTAAAATTGTTGAATAAAGGCATTAGCAAGTTTTGGAAAGGAATCAATAGAATAAGGACTCAAGGAATAATACCATTGTAAGGCCTTGTCATAGAAGGTTCTAGCAAATAGTTTGGCTAAAATCCTATGGTCATGAGCATAATCACTACAAAGGATTTGAAATGTTTTAACATGATGAATGGGGTCTCCTTTTCCACTATAATTCTCAAGATGAGGCATATCAACTTACTGAGGAACAAGAGTATGAATAATGTCTTGGGACAAAGGACTTCCCATGTCACATGTAGGAATACTAAAAAAAATTTGAGTTAAGGAAGCAAGCTATTGTTGTAAGGATGACACAGTTTGAGCCAAATTGATGATTGTTGAATCATTAGAGGAAATAGGAGGAGTAGCAACATTAGACACACTAGGTATAGTATAAGAAGTTGTAGGAATATAAGACACAACTGGAGGAACACTAGAAACTACAGTTTGAAGTGGATTGGAATAAGTAAAAGGAACATTATGATATGAAGGTTGTGAAGTAGGAAGGGACATAGGAAGAACACTCATAGGAACAAAGGGAACCGTCACAGTCACCAAAGAAGGAGTGTAGGTAGGAATATTAGGTAAAGGATTAGATGGAGGTTCTTCACTAGTGACAAGAGGAATCAACCCTAAATCTTGAGCTTCTTGAGCTAAAGGTTTAACATTTGAATGCACAAGGTGAGTAATACCATGCAAGAGGTTAACACCTTGATCACTATCATGGAGAACTTTCTTAAGAGATTCTATAGCTTAAATAGAATCTTGATAATGGTTCTCTTGAATAAGCCAATTACCCATTTTATCAAGTTCAATTGAAAGTTTTTGGACTTGTTCAGGAGGAACTCTTAAAGCGTCATCCTCATCATGAGATGAGTGAGAAGAGTTTTGATCCATAATAGGATTGGAATCATGAAGAACCAAATTATCATCCGAGATCCTAAGGAAAGGAGAGGAAGATTTAAGATCAAAGGCACCCATGAGTCTATGACTTCTTCTAACTGGAATATTATAAGTAGGACTAGTAGTGGTAAATCTCATAAACCAATGCAATGCAAATGAACTAAACTAAGAACACATAAAGCATGAATATTTTTGCATTTTTGAAATCTATTTAGCATGCAAGATTTAAAATAAAAGAGAAATCTAATACCAACAAGATAAAAGGAAATCTAATACCACAAAGCACAATAGGGCATCCAATAACACAAAAACATAGGAGAGTAAGTATGTCAAGTTCACCAAAATGAATAGGTGGCAATAGTATTCCCTCCTATAATGTATGGGGGAAATATGAGATCCACTCCTAAATCCAAATTCCCAAAGGAGAGATCCAAATTGATCAACCAAAAGGTTAATGAACAATCGAATCAATCTATGGAGAATATGAAAGAGGAAGAAAACCTTATATTTCCCTATAATGGAATGTTGTGTTTGAAATCTAAAATAATTGAAAGGAAAATACTAACCTCAAAATAGGGAAAATCTGGAAAATGACAATTTCTGATGTCTATGTGTAATTTCGGGCAATTCTGCAACCTGTTTCGGACTAGAAATGTCAAGACGAAGAAAACCCAGAAAACTTTATCTTTTTGATAGCAGGTAGTCTTTGACCCTGATAAAAGGTCAAAGGCTACATTAATATTCTAAAGGTGGACTTTGATTTTTTTTGCAAATCTCAAAAGTTCACCGAAAAGGGTATGCAAATCCAAGCTCAGATTTGAAATTTTGCACCTCTACCTACAAGAAAAAGAGGGTTTTTGTTGTTTTTATGGGGGGTTTGCCTTGGTCAAACCCCAATTTAGGAATTAACCTTGAAATTGAATTGAAATTGTAATGTCAATAAACAAAGCAAATGGAAATTTTCACCTTACTTATGTTGAAGTCCTTGTAGAGGATTTGAATCCTCAAATCCACAAGTAGGGATACACCAATGGATGTAGAATGAATGTAGGATGTCTCAAATCAATGGAATTTGATCTTCAACACCAATCTTGAATGGATCTTTGCATAGGAATTGACTTGGATGAATGTGGAAGGATGGATCTTCAAGGGAGCTCCAAAGAGAATGAATCCTTCAATGGCTAACAGTGGATCTCGTTGATGAATGCTTGAATGAATGCTAGGCTTGAGGATGAATGAATGCTTTCTTTCTTTCCTTCTCCTTCTTGCTTGCTTGATTACACTTGAGAGCTTGAGAGATTGCTTGATGAGAGTGGATGTCAAAATGAGAGAGGAAGGCCTCCTTTTATAGTGAACTAGGGCACAAACCTCTAGAGAAGGATGACATTTGGGAATTAAATCCAAATTAACCTTAACCCCTATAAATGGACCCATATTAAATGAAATTAAGGATTTACCATCCCAAAAACCCGAAATGGCTAACCTGTAGGTGGCAAAAGGAATCTTTCCGAAACCCAATACCCGAAAATCAGAAAATCTTAAAATTTGAAATGTGGGTCAAGGACAAGGTAGACTCCACCCTAGGTCAGAGTCAATGTCAAATTTGAACCTTAAGGTAGAATTTGACCTTGAGGTAAAAAAACTCAAGACCTCAGTCCAGAATGTTAGGAAATGCAGACATGAAGTTGAAAATAGGTGCAGAAGGATGTAGAACGGGGGGGAAAAGCTAGATACATGCAAAGAACCAATCAAGATGCTTAACATGACCATAGACCACTCACTCAGAGGGCTAAATTCTCTTATCATGGAAGTGATTCCATTTTAAGATGATACAAGAAGAGTAGAAGGTTTCATTAAGAAACTAAAGGAACAACTTGAACTTTCACGAAGTGAGAGACAAAACCTTATGGATAAGATCAAAGAGGATTCAGACAATTTTACATCAGACCAAGTAAAGAAGTTGGAGCAAGAAAAAGAGAAAACCAATCTTCTGATGATTAAAGAAAATCAACATGAAAAGGATGCAAGATACAAAGTTGAAGAGATGCTAAAAGAAGCAAATGTGTAGATAGGACAAATGAAGACTAAATTTGATCACTACAAGGATAAATATCAAGAATTGGAGAAGTACAATAAGATCATAAAAGGTGAACTCACTGAATCCAAATTGCACATTGAGAAGCTACACATGAGCCGTGATAAAATTGATGAACAAAGAGAGAGAGAGAGAGACATAAACCTAAAGGAGACATGACTGGAATTAGATACAATGAAGGAGAATGTTCTAAGACTAATGAAGAATCTCATGAAGTGAATATTGAAGACAAACCTACTTTTGAAAAAACTAAAGATCATATCAGACCTCTCAGAGGTAAATGCTTTGGATGCAACAAAGTTGGACACATGAAGAGAGATTGCAGAGGTAAAGGCCCTTTCAAACCCTTTACCAGTTATTGTTACAACTATTATGCATATGGACATAAGAAAGTAGAATGGAGAAAACTTGACCAGTCAAGGATCAAACAAGATTACATCAGAGAGGAGTCAACAGCCAAAATCACATGCTATAAATGCAATAAAATTAGGCATACCACAAGGTATTGTAGGTTGAAAGGTTAATCAAAATAGAAGACCACCTACATGTTTCAAATGCAATAACTTAGGACAAATAGTGAAGTTTTGCAGGTATAATGGAACAAACAATAGAAGAGGACCACCACCTATGGTTATAAAGAAGAATATTGGTGATAGTGGTAAAATTATTAATGAGTACATGGATGAGTTTAAGAATCATTTAAAGAAACCAGAAAATGAAGATGATGACAAGATATCCAGAAGGTAAAATATTTCAATAAGGCATTGGTTCAGGGAGAGACAATAGATACTACTGTGTCTTCGCATGATGATTACATTGCTACATCGACCTAGAAGGCTGCATGGCCTTAGGGGGAGAATTAGATGTAGACAATAGAAAATATGCAACCCCTGATTATGTGGAATAAACTCATGTGAGATTAGATATGGTATGTATAGACACAATGGAGTTTATGTTTATGATTGTATCACCTCGAGATTCATATCCTATGATCACAAAATTTATGACTGGACAACATGCAAAGTTGAGCTACATGTGATTAATGCATTCACTCACCTTGTGATGGATAAAACACCTTGAAGAACATCATTTCTGCACTGTTTGATTAGCAGTGACCAAGGAGAATAGAGTTAAGAAGCACTACAACCATTTAGCAACTACAATGCATAATGGTTTGAAGTAGAGGTCTCATAATTCATTGTATTAAAGGTATTTAGATCATATACTCTTACAAGAAGATATGGATGCACTTGTGATAGTTAATGTTATTGATAGACCAAGGTATAAGTTTAAGAAGCACTCATTTACGTCTTTTGAGGATGATTTAGAAGGAGCATTTTTCACAAACCCCTTACGGCATGTTACGCGTTGAAGATATTAGGGCTTACATTCACGGTAAGTATGAGACTATAGGAGATGCTGAGATCTATAAAGAATTAGGAGAGATGATAGAATCTGATGGAAAAATGAAATAAGAGTTCAAACATTTGGAAGAGCAATCTATCATTAAGTTAACCCACCTTAATGAGTTCTATGAAACTGAATGGCTCAAGATCATTCTAAGAAGAATCCATGATCAATTCATTTTGATAGGAGAGAAACCTATTAAGATATGTAGCAAGATGATTCATGAGATAGCTAGATTGGACAATACTGGATCCCTCCCATTAGCTGAGAAGAATGTCAGGAAACAAGCAGAAACCCTAACTCATTCTAAGTGGGATAAGAGAGAGATGACTATGAATGACATCTTTCAACAAGATGTGAGATCGGTAGCAATGCTACTAGGATATAAGTTGTACTACAACATCAGACCAAATTTTGTGTCTACAGTAGTAATTATGATGGCCTATAGAATGGTGAAGGAAAACACAAAATATAACCCATGCGAGATCCTAGCACAACAATTCTTGGAGAATGTGAAGATTATCAAGAAGGATAAGTCAAAGGAATTCAGGTTTGGTTCACTTTTGGTCCACATGTACATCCACATTGAGCACAAATTTCTTGGAATGCACCCTAGGGCATGGATGGATAGTGTACCTACTGGTATAAAATTTTTAGAAAGCTACCAAAGAAAAGATAAAAATTGGGTAGATGGTGAACTATTTGCAATGACTAAAATTCTTCAAAGGAAAATGAAGGAGAGGTACAAGATACCTAAGGAGATAGTTGAGAAATACAAAGACATAATTTATTTCATAGTTGAAACTAACTGTGTATGCTTTGAGGTAGTTGAACCAAGAAAGAAATGGTGCTACCCTATGAGCTATGAGGTCAATTATGAGGTTCTCACAATGCAAGTTGAACATGCACTAGTGACTGAGATAGACACATCTAAAGAAAGATGAGGAACTTACTAGGAAAAGTCAGCAAAAGTTAGAGAGGAATCAGACAAGGGAACAAGGAAAAGAAAGATTGAGAAAATGGTTGATGACATTGATGTGAAGGTAGGAATTACAAAGGAGTAGCTGAAGGAAGTAAGGACAAAGATGACAAAATGATCCTCTAGCTTGGAAATCAAGGCACCTCCTCCTTCTATAGATGAAAAGACAATAAGTCCTACTCCTGATATAATTGATTTATCATTTACACATGAGAAGATAGCACAAGTAAATGTACCTATGAGCATACCTAGGAGATCTACAAGATGTAACAAACCAAGAAGCCCAAAGAAACAAAAGGTAGAAGTCGAAACAAAGAAGAAATAGGACAAGGTGACTGAGAAGAAAGAGGGAAAGTAAGTACAGTAGAGGCCACAAGATCTATGGAAGACATATATCTAGATGTTACAAAAGAGATTAATAAGAGATGGAAATCTAAAGATAGTAGATAGATACTATGAAAGGTATGATTTTGAAAATCAAGCAGTAATTGAGGACATAGTAATTGAGCACTTGTTAGTTTACAAGAAGAATTTGTTAGAAATAGAAGGCAATATTCCTAAGGACTTGTATGGAAAGTTGGAAATAAGAAAGAAGTTAGCACATTTAGGGGATGAGACTATAAGAAATAAGGCTATTGAAGACATGTTTCCAGTAGTATCCATACAAGAGAGGGAGAGAATCATTAAAGAGTTGAAACCTTTACTGAGAACAAAAGCCCGACTTATGAAGATAATGGCAAGGAAGTATGATGAGGTTATATAAGACACACAAAAGGAATTGGACCAAATTCTTATGCACGACATGCCTGAGAAGACCTCACCTCCCAAGGTGACACAAGGGAGGATGGGGAGAGGGCCCAAAGGCACACCCTAACCAGATCCACCTTGCAAAGATCACATGCGGAAGCAACAAACACACAAGTGAGAGAGAGAATGTAGAAAAATTCATATATTTATTTCAATTGATTCATACATGTTGGGTTGTAAGGCCTTCCTTGTTTAGGCCAGATATTACAATTCAAGTACAGAAGTCCTCCAACATGTGAGGATCTGAAACAATCTCTAATCTTCTATCTTCCATCTTCTATCAAAACTGACCCCTAAACTATAACCAAAGACTACAATATATACAAGAGGCTACCAAATAAGTCGGCCTTCAGATCCACCATCAATAGAAGGAAAGACCAGATTTAGGTCCACATGCTTCCCAATGATAGATACCATCATTAAATCTACTACCATAATTAATTGCAAGAGTCAGCCTCAATAGGAAACTGAAACAAAAAATTTGGTAAGGAAGGATAACTAAGCACCAGACAAGCATCACCGAGCACTAGGGAAATTCACAAAGTGTCAGAGAGATAGCCGACCAACCTCAGTAAACAAAGGAAACTTAGCAACACCCAACCAACTTGGTCAAAGAAGGAACTGAGAAATGACCAGAAAATACAAACATGTTTTTTGGTGACACGGGATTGCCAAGGACCCAAGATGCTCCTGCATGAGACACCTAGGGTTATTTGAAAGTGATTCTCCAAATCATGAAGTAGGTACAACCTGAGCTGAATCCAACTCATATTGTGAAATCCATGAACTATCTTCAATCGGTCTATTCTTCCACTTTACCAGATATTCCATATACTATTTTCCTCTTGTACTTTTGTCAATTCTTTGTTCCAAAATCTTCTCAACTTCTTCTATCTATTTCTTAGGATAATCATTTTGTACTGTGATTTATTCCTCTGACTGATGGTAATCATACAAATCAGCAATATTGAATATAGGTGATAAATCCATGTCATCAGGTAACTCAATCTCATAAGCATTTCCACTGTCAAATTTTCTCAAAATCTTGAAAGGACCAAATTTCTTCATTTTCAGCTTCCCATATGTTCCAATAGGAAATCTTCCTTTCTTCAAATGAACCATTACTTCATCACCGAATGCAAAATTCTTATGTCTTCTTGATCTATCAGCTCTCTCTTTGTATTTATGATTACTTTTCTCCAGCTTATTTTTCACATCTTCATGTAATGTTTTCATATACTCAAAATTTTTTACTCCTTTAGCACTTCTCTTCAGGGAAAACTTTAAGATACCCCCTCCCTAGAAAAGGTGTAAAATCCTGGTGAATCCTACATTATTTTGGGTGGAAAAAAATAATATTGTAGGTGATTTTTTTAATTTGAAAGGAAAATATATTAATTTAACTGGCGATTTTTTTCAACTGTGTGAAAACTCCATAAAATCCTAGCAAATCTTTCATTGTTGAAGAAAATCGCAGCTAGAAGTACACATAAGTAGCAAGCATCATTTCACCATTAGCTTTATATGGATCCTAATTACTTATTAGAATTGAAGGTTAAATATTCCCCACTTTTATCGCTGCAAGTTCCCTCCAAATTAGTGAATGGGAGTTTTGGGGCAGTGCCTCTGAAAACTAAACAACTTTTAATATTTGAGTAAGGTGTCCTAAGTTAATTTTATACCATGTGACATATAGTAAACCTATTTTTTATAACCGTTGGATGATCCTAAATCAATGACATAAGTCCTATTTCGGGCCAAATTTTTAAAGGACACCAAGTTCCCAGGAAAGTCTCTGAAATCAAGACATGTGTCCACAATCAAATTTATTTCGGGCCAAAGTTCAAAAGGATAAAAATTTCCATGAAAAGTCTCCAAAATAGAGACACATGTCAAATATATGTACTTAACCTATACCCTAACTTAAATTTTGACCACATATTGGTGAATATGACCATCGATTAAGACAAGCTTTGGAAATTGTAGGTGAAGTTATTGCTAAAATACAAATAATTCCATATCACTATTGGCAAAGTTATCACTAAAATATAAATAATTTCATATCACTATTGGCTATTGGCCTATGCATGGGACCCAATTTTTATAAATCACGGGTGACATGGCCACCCCAAAAATCTAATTTGTTTAGCCAAATTCAAGGTCCCCGACGAGTGAAATTAGCCATTTGGTGAATATTCACCACTAAAGTTATCCCTGCTTCTCTTTCGTTCATCAGCAATATCCCTCAAATCTGATATACCTCTTGGCTATATGCCATTTACAATCTCAAAAGGTGTTTTTCCAGTACTCCTATTCACTAAATTATTGTATACAAACTCTACTTGTGCCAACATAGAATCACAATTACTAGGTGTGTCTCCAACTAAACATCTCAAAATATTACCCAAGCTTCTATTCAAAACTTCTATTTGTCCATCAGTTCGTGGGTGAAACGTAGAACTATATTTCTGTTAGAAAGTAAAGATCCCCAAGATAACTGAGAGGGGGGGGGTGAATCAGTTATCTGATAATTTATCCATTCAATAGCTTTAAACAATATAATCAATGTACTGATCAACAATAGAAAGATAATCATACACAATTACACAATTACACAAGATATGTTGACTAGGGAACCTCTTGAAAAGAGTAAACCCCGGTGGGAATGATGCCCACAAAATGATGCACTAATATGAAAGTTCCTTGTTAGAGGATGGACCCTGTTACGAGTCTTATGAAATACATTCAATACATATAAATCCCTATTAGGAGATTTTGAATCCCTGTTAAAAGATTCTAACCCTGTTAAGAGTTTATGGAAGACAGAAGGACCCACTGCCCAAACAGCTTCAAGGCAAGATCTCTGAACCCACTGTCCAAAAGATCTTAGAATTATTCAATAGAATAATATGAAATGTATTACCTCCTTCACATTGTGCCAAAACTACACTCTCTGCTACACAAGATCACAATTCCAGATCTTTGTACTCACAAGTCTTCCTTCATCACTGAATTAGCTATTTTCTTCACTTCATGCATATATTCGCATCACAATCTTCATAGTACACACTACAATAAGGAAAAAATTCCTTCTTATATACCAAACTCAAATAATTACAAATGAGTCGGTCCTCAAATGCAAAATAATAAATTCTACACGCTACACACAGAATTCACATAAAACTATCGGCTTCCAGTTACTATAACTTTCTCCAAACATGTCCTCAAAGTTTGTGCTATGAACCATGTCATCATTAATGAGTCTCCAACATCCCTTTAACTACACAAAATTAGATTCCATCCCAGCTAAGAGATATCCTCCAATTTCCAAACATCGCTACACAGAAACACTGTCTAAACACTGCTTTCACCAAAATGCTCATAACTCTTACAAATGAATGAATTTATTTTTTGGCTGGTAACCATAGGTTAATAACACACCAAAGAACATACCATCAACTGTGCAAAAGCCAATCTACAATACAACATGTGCGCAAAACAAAACTGTACCTACTTTCCTGCTAATATCCAAAATATCACTGTGTTGACATCAATGACAATCCAAGTCATGAATGCAACAACAACTACTACATAATGACTGCCAAAACACTTTGCATTCTTTCCTAACAATCTCTCCCATTGGCATTGATGGCAACATAGATGAAAAACATCCAATGTTCCAAAAATCCAATACTACAACATCACTGTAAAATATCAAATCAAATCTTGCTTTGTTTTCCTATTCAGCTCTCTCATACAATCCACAATGTTTTTAATGTATATCTCTCCCCCATTGACATCAATGACATAAATTCCATCACTAAGTCAACAACAACTTAATGTCAAAAGACACTTTTCAGAAGAATACAATAACAAGAGTCCTCATGACTTAGCTCATAAACTCCCCCATAGAGGAAGTTCCAACATCTAATCCAGAAGAAAGATAGGGCTCATATACCACTGGACGGATGCAATCATTTGCATCAATTCTCAAAAATAGGTTGGGGCATAACCCAAGCATACCTCTCAGATACACAAATGTATCCTTAGGTAAAGGCTTTGTAAATATATCTGCTATCTGCTCCTTTGTACTTATGTACTCCAATCTTACTTCTTTTTCTGCAACTTTCTCTCTTACAACATGATACTTGATCTCAATATGTTTAGTCTTAGAATGTAAAATAGGATTTTTTGACATACTCACTGTACTGGTGTTATCACAATGTATAACAACAGGCTCATCAAACTTTATTCCAATATCTTTCAACATCTGCTTCATCCAAATAATCTGATTATAATTATTTGCTACAGCAACATATTCTGCTTATGTTGTGCTTTGTGAAGTACAATTCTACTTCTTACTTAGCCAAGAGACCAATTTACCTCCAAGAAAAAAGGCTCCACCACTGGTGCTTTTCTTGTCATCAACGTTGCCTCCCCAATCTACATCAATATAGTCACATAAGGTAAAATCATCATAATTCTCATACCATAATCCATAATCCATTGTTCCTTTCAAATATCTCAGTATCCTCTTTACTGCTGCATAATGTGATTCTCTAGGTTCTACTTGAAATCTTGCTACAATCCCCACTGAATGTGCTATATCAGGTCTTGTATGTGTCAAGTACTGCAATCCTCCAATCATATATCTATATTTTTTCTGCTCAACTGCTAGTGTCTCATCTTTGCTAGATAACTTATGTTCGGTTACCATAGGTGTTCCAACAAGTTTAGAATCTTCCATTCCAAATCTTTTCAATAATTCATTTAAATACTTAGTCTGACTTACAAATATACCTTCCTTGGTTTGTGTTATCTGTAATCCCAAAAAATATTTTATTTCTCCAATCATGCTCATCTCAAATTCAGTCTTCATTTCATCTACAAATTTGTCACTAGCTTCATCTTCTCCTCCAAAGATAATATCATCAACAAATATAACTATAATCAACAAACCATTCTCAATTTCTTTTGTGTATAAGTTACTATCTACTATTCCTTTTATAAATCCCAATTTCAATAAATAATTATCCAATCTTGCATACCAGGTTCTAGGTGCTTGTTTTAATCCATATAAAGCTTTCTTTAACTTACATACCATATCTCCTTCTTGTGTCAAAGGAAAACCTTCAGGCTACTCAATGTAGACTTCTTCTTCCAATTCACCATTAAAAAATGCTGACTTCACATCCATCTGATACACTTTGAATTTCTTGTAAGTTGCATATGCTAGAAACATTCTCACTGCTTCAAGTCTGGCCACAGGTGCAAAAGTTTCTTCATAGTCAATTCCTTCTTGTTGTGAATATCCTTTACATACCAATCTTGCTTTGTTTCTTATCACTTCTCCTTGTTCATTCATCTTGTTTCTGAATACCCACCTTTTTCCAATCACATTCTTGTCTTCAGGTCTAGGGACCAATTCCCATGTCTTGTCTTTTTCAATCTACTCTAGTTCTTCTTTCATAGCATTGATCCAATGTTCATCTTCACAAGCTTCATTAGTATTCTTAGGTTCAATTTGAGAAATCAAACATAAATGTACCTTATTTCGAGTCAAAACTCCTCTATCTAAACTTCCAATAACTTGCTCAATAGGGTGATGTCTTGAAGTATACCTGTTAGGTGTCATAGTTACTGATCTTGTTCCGACTGTAGATTCTTCTCCGCTTTCTTCTCTATTTTCTTCTTTGTTTTCTTCTCTATTTTCTTCTCTGTCTTCTTCAGTATGACTTTCATTTAGCAAATCACTGTTAGTTTCAAAAAATAATTCTGTATTTTCAATGTTAGGCTAAGGTTGTGCTTCTCCATCAGATTCATAATCAAGCATTCTTTCCTAAATTTTAAACTTCTCATCAACTTTTACATTTGCACTTTCAACAATAGTCTTAGTTCTTTTGTTATAACATCTATATGCTTTTCTTTTTAAAGAATATCCAAGAAATATTCCTTCATCACTTCTAGGATCAAACTTTCCTATATCATCATCTCTCTTTATATAACATTTACTTCCAAAAATTTTAAAATACTTAACTGAGGGTGTATGTCCAAACCATAATTCATAAGGTCTCTTGTTTGTATCTGCTCTGATTTGTACTCTGTTTATAGTGTATACTATTGTGTTCACTACTTCTCTCCAAAAAGTTTTAGCCAAATCATTTTTAAACAACATAGCTCTTGCTGCTTCAGTTATTGACTTGTTTCTTCTTTCTGTAATACCATTTTGTTCTGGTGTTCTAGGGGCTAAAAGTTGTCTCTTAATGCCATTCATTTCACAAAAAGTGTTAAACTCTCTAGATGTAAATTCACCACCTCTATCAGATCTTAAACACTTAATCTTCATTCCAGATTCATTCTCAATTTTTCTTTTCATGATCTTAAATTTATCAAATGCTTTAGATTTTTCTTTCAAAAATGCAATCCACATCATTCTTGTAAAATCATCAACAAGAATCATAAAATACCTTTCACCATAGAATCCTCTAGTCCTAGTAGGACCACTCAAGTTTGTATGAAAAATCTCCAACTTCTCTGCCAATGTGAACTTCTTATTGGGAAATGAACTCTTTTTCTGCTTTTCCATCATACATTCTTTGCAAATCATGTTAGTAGGTTTCATAATTCTAGGTAAATCTCTTACCGCATGTGTAGTACTCACCTTGACAATATTATCAAAGTTTATATGACAAAACCTTTTATGCCATAACCAACTGTCATCAATCCTATTTATCAAACATGTCATCTCAGTAGGATTCAACTGAAATACATTACCTCTAGTTCTAGATCCTTTTCCAATCTGATTTCCATCTTTATCTTTTATCACACAAGTTTTCTCAGAAAACCAAACTTGATAACCCTTATCAGCCAATTGTCCAACGCTTAGTAGATTATGTCTTAGTCCATCAACAAAGTAAACATCATCAGTGTTAGTCTTTCCATCAAGAGTAATAGATCCTATACCCTTAATCAAACAAGGTGCATTGTTACCAACCCTAACAATTCCTCCATCATAATTATCTAACTTAACAAACTTTCTTTTATCTCCAGTCATATGATGTGAACAACCACTGTCTATAATCCAATCATATTTCTTTTCAACTTGTGAAACTAATGCTTTTTCTTCCCTTTTATCAGATTCAGAACTTTCTTCTTTAATTGCTACAAATCCTATTTCCTCAAAGTTATCATTATCACTGTCACTTAAATGTTTTTCAATTCGTACTTCAAAATCTTCATCATTTGCATAATAACATTCTTTAGCTCTCCTAGGTTTAAAGTTGCTTCTATACTTCTTAACTCTTTTAGGACATTTAGATGCAAAATGACCATATTCTTGACAAGTCCAACATTTAAAGATTTTCTTACCATTTGGTTCTCTTTTTACAAGTAATGCAATACCTTCTTCAATCTTCCTCAGATCTACTACTGCTAGCATAATCTCCATTCACGCTAGTACTTCTTGTAGGTCTAATGCTAAGAGCACTGAATGCTATTTCCATTCTAGGTTGCTCTCCTGATAATCTCAAGTTTATCTCTATTGTTTCTAATCTTCCAAGAAGAGTCTCTCTTGAAAATTTTGATGTACAAGGTATCACTTGTTCAATCATCTACGTTGTCTTCTTGAATACTGGTGTCAAAGTTCTCAGAATTTTCCATATCACTTCATTCTCTATTTTATCACCTCCACAAAACTTTATTCCTATCACAAACTCAGACATCATACCAATATAACTTCTAATAGCTTCATCTTCCATCATTCTGATATCTTCAAATGCACAAATCCAATTATGTAATCTAGCCTTCTTTGCATGTTCATCACCTTCAAAAGTAGAATGTAAAGCTTTACAAATTGCATGAGATGTTTTCAAACATCTTACTTGACTATATTCATTCTCCGATAGTGCTGATAAAAGTGCTTCTCTTGCAAGTATGTTACACATGAATAGATCTAGTTCATCTTTAGTTCCTACCTCTAGATTGTCTTCCTCAATGATAGTCTTCTCATTCTTTGTAATCAACTAATAACTTGGTCCTAAACACAATAGATGTGTCTTCATCTTTTCTTTCCAGCTATCAAAATTTACTCCATCAAACTTAAGGCTTTCTTCTCTAAAATTCACCATGGATCTCCTTAAGTTGTTAAACTTTCCTTTCAAGGACCTGCCACTCTGATACCAATTGTTAGAAAGTAAAGATCCCCAAGATAACTGAGAGGGGGGGGGGTGAATTAGTTATCTAATAATTTATCTATTCAACAACTTTAAACAATATAATCAATATACTGATCAACCATATAAAGATAATCATACACAATTGCACAATTACACAAGATATGTTGACTAGGGAACCTCTTGAAAAGAGTAAACCCCGGTGGGAATGATGCCCACAAAATGATGCACTAATATGAAAGTTCCTTGTTAGAGGATGGACCCTGTTAGGAGTCTTATGAAATACATTCAGTACATATAAATCCCTGTTAGGAGATTTTGAATCCCTGTTAAAAGATTCTAACCCGGTTAAGAGTTTATGGAAGATAGAAGGACCCACTACCCAAATAGCTTCAAGGAAAGATCTTTGAACCCACTGTCCAAAAGATCTTAGAATTATTCAATAGAATAATATGAAATATATTACCTCCTTCACACTATGCCAAAACTGCACTCTCTGCTACACAAGATCACAATTCCAGATCTCTGTACTCACAAGTCTTCCTTCATCACTAAATTAGCTCTTTTCTTCACTTCATGCATATATTTGCATCTCACTCTTCATAGTACACATTACAATAAGTAAAAAATTCCTTCTTATATACCAAACTCAAATAATTACAAATGAGTCGGTCCTCAATTACAAAATAATAAATTCTACACACTACTCACAGAATTCACATAAAACTGTCAGCTTCCAGTTACTGTAACTTTCTCCAAACATATCCTCAAACTTTGTGCTATGAACCAAATCATCATTAATGATTCTCCAACATCCCTTTAACTTCAAAAAATTAGATTCCATCTGAGCTAAGAGATATCCTCTGATTTCTGAACATCACTACACAGAAACACTGTCTAAACACTGCTTTCACCAAAATGCTCATAACTCTTAAAAATGAATGAATTTCTTTTTGTGCTATTAACCATAGGTTAATAACACACCAAAGAACATACCATCAACTATGCAAAAGCCAATCTACAATACAACATGTGTGCAAAACAAAATTGTACCTACTTTCTTGCTAATATCCAGAATATCACTGTGTTGACATCAATGACAATCCAAGTCATGAATGCAACAACAACTACTACAGAATGACTACCAAAACACTTTGCATTCATTCTTAACAATTTCAAATCAATGCCAAACTTTCTCCAAAGGGTCTTCCAGAAGTATCCAACAAATTTACTATCTCAGTCAGAGATAATACTCCTCGATAATCCATGCAATCTAACCATTTCCTTAAAGAAAAGATCTTCTATATGTACCACATCTGATGTCTTTCTATAGGGTATAAAATGTTTCATTTTAGAAAATCTATCCACAATAACATATATAGAATTATTATCTCTTACTATCTTCGGTAAGCCAAGAACAAAATCCATACTAATATCAATCCAAGGTTTCTTAGGAACATAAATCGATGTATACAATCTAGTATTATGATTTACTCCTTTTGTAACTTGACAAATTCCACAACTTTTCACAAATTTGTGAACATCTTTATACAATTGCAGCCAAAAGTATTTCTCCTTAAGAAAATTCAGTGTCTTGTCAACTCCAAAGTTTCTAGCCAAACCACTACTATGTTTCTCCTTTATCAAATTTGTTCTCATTGATCCTCTTGGTATACATAACTAAATACCTTTAAATAACATACCTCCTTGAATAAAATATTCTTCTCATTTAGTACTTGGTTGATCTTGAATAGGTTCTTTTCACTTTCTCCATGGATTAGAAAAATCAGGATCAAATTCATAAGAATCCCTCATGTCATCAAAGCTAAGAACTTCAATTTTTATCTCGGTCATCAAAGATCTTCTTCTACTCAATCCATCTACAACTCAGTTAGTGATTTCAATCTTATGCTTTATCACAAATGTATAACTTTGCAAATACTCAACCAATTTCATATGTCTCTAATTCAACTTATTCTGACTACCCAGATATTGTAAATCTTTATGATCAGTATACAACACAAATTCACTTGGTATCAAATAATGTCTCCATTTCTTCAGTGCTTGAACAATAGCATAGAATTCTTGATCATACATGGAATATTTCATTTTTGCATCATTCAACTTTTCACTAAATAAAGCAACATGTTTACCTTCTTGACTCAACACAACTCCTATTTCACTTCCACTTGCATAACATTCCACTTGAAATACCTTATTAAAATGAGACAATGCTAATACAGGCAATTCAACAACCTTATGCTTCAGAGTCTCAAATCTTTTATCAGCTCCATCTATCCACGTGAATTCACTTTTATCTCCTCTCATAGTCTCAGTCATAGCATTACAAATTGAACTGAAATTCCTAATGAACTTTCGGTAAAAACTAGCCAAACCATGAAATGATCTTACCTCACTAGAATTCTTAGGTGTAGGCCAATTCAAAATAGCTTCAACCTTTTTAGGATCCATCTTCAAACCATCAGCTGAAATCACAAATCCCAAATACACAATCTCTTCTTGCATGAATGAACACTTTTACAAATTTATCAACAAATTTTCTTCCTTCAGCCTCTGTAATACTTGTTTTACATGCAACAAATGTTCTTCTCTAGTCTTACTAAATATCATAATATCATCAAGGTACACAATCACAATTTTACCCAAGAATTTCTTCAAAACTTCATTCATCAACCTCATAAAAGTACTTGGTGCATTAGTTAAACCAAAAGGCATAACCAACCACTCATAAAAACCTTATTTTGTCTTAAAAGTAGTCTTCCACCCATCACCTTCTCTGATTCTGGTCTGATGATACCCACTTTTTAAATCAATTTTGGTAAAATACTTTGCTCCAGTCAAACTATCCATTATATCATCCATTCTCAGTATAGGAAACCTATATTTCACTATTAGGTGGTCCCACAATAGTGCGTCCCACTTTTTGGCCAACTTTGACACAAAAATCAACATTCTGAGAAAAAACTTCACTTTTGAACACCTATTGCTGCAAAACTATTAGGAATTTGAAGATGATGTAAACTAGAGTCTTTTAGAATTTTCTTTCTAGTTTCTAAATATATTTTTCTAATAAAACTTAAAATTCATTTAAACTCATTTTTCCTTCTCCTTCGAAAAGTGGTTTGTGTGAAAAACTATGTTTTTAAGGAGTTACTAACACTTGGATCAACATAACTTTTTTTTAAAATATGATAACGATGTAATTCTTTTGAGATTATATTTGTAACTTCAATATCTAAAGGATGCAATTGGTTTCATTCATTTTGGGTCAATATTTCATAGTTTATTAAGTTCTAAAGTGATAATAATTATAATTTAGACATAAGGTCACTTGGATTGCTCTAACTTGATCTATGTATATCAAAATTCACTTTTTATTTTGTTTTATAGAAAGGTAACACAAATACTCTTCTCCTACATATTTTTCATAAAATTTTTTTTTGTAATTTACTATTTTTCCCAAAGTCTTGAAGAGACAAGTTGTTGAATGACCAAACAACCTATGTTTAGTTAAAGTAATATTTAAAAGTGATAATAAACTCAATATGTACTAAAATTATATTCATTAGAAAGGTTGTTTCGAATAGCATCATACTACATAGATAGGTTTTTTAAATCGATTCATTTGATCTGCCAAAACATAAAGTCGAAGTGATTTTTTGTCAACATTTTAATAGGTACGAAGGAGACTCCATTGTAGGTGTGAATGATGATTATAGATGTTATATCAATGTTTTTTTAATCTAAGATGCTTTGAGCTAACCATTTGTAATTAATTCCTTCAAATGAAACCTCTCAAAGCTTAAATCATCATATTTGATTAAAAATGTGTTATTTTAGCAAAAATTGGCATGTCTAAAAAAGTGGGACACACTATTGTGGGACTACCCTATTATCTTATTGATTTCTCTAGAATCAGTACACATTCTCCATTCTTCTTAGGTGCCAATACAACAGGTACTACACAAGGGTTCAAACTTTCTCAGATAAAACCTTTCTACAACAATTCTTGAATCTATTGGTTCAATTCCTGATTCTCGATAGGTGTTAACCGATGTGGTGCCTTATTCAATAAACTAGCTCCAGGGATTAGATCCATGCAATGATCAATGCTTCTTTTAAGTGGAAATCCATTAGGTACATTATCATACATGATCTCACTATACTCAGTGAGAAACTTATCAATCTCCTCAAGGATAATATCCTCTATTTTCTTACTTGGTTTGTTAGGAATCACAACAAAACATACATCATTCTTCTTCAAATCCTTAAAAAAAATTCTTCCTTCCATCAAGAAAACTTTAACAGATGTACAAACATTACTAACAGGTTCTTCAATCAAAGGTAACAAGATTTGTCTCCTTCCATAAGTCCAAATAGTATATTTATGCAATCTCCCATCATATATAGCATGTCTATCATATTGCCAAGGTCTACCCAACAAAATATGACAACAATCCATAGGCATGATATCACATAACACCTTATCATAGTACTTTCAAATTTTCAAATTCACATAACATTGTTCACTTACCAAGAGTGTATGCTCATCCTTAATCCATGAAATTTGATAGGGCTTTGGATATTCCAACCTTTTTAATTGCAATTTTGTAACCATTTCCTCAAATGCCAAGTTCTCTGAGCTTCCATTGGCAATGATTACCTTCCAAACTTCATCATAAACTCTAAATCTGGTGTTGAGAAAAAATTTCCTTATCGGATCTTCCTTGTTACTTTCACTCCAAAATGCTCTCCTTACCATCAAGTTCTTTTCCTTCTTAGGTTCATTCGGTGACTCTTCTTGCACTAAAGCATTTCTACTGCCACTGACCTTCTTACTTGCATGTGTACACTCAAATGATCCATGTCCTTCTTCTCCAAAATTGTAGCAAATTCCTCAGAAACCACCTTTGTTATAACCACCTCGGTAGTTAATTCCTCTTCCTCTAGATGAACTTTCACCTTTCCACTCGGTCTTGCCTTTATCCAAATTCATCTTTTCAGGTTCAGATCTATTGTTTTCACCATAAGATCTTCCTCTTCCTCTAGGGAATCTGCCACCTCTACTTCTTTGCCTTTGCTCATGTCTCTTGTTCAATTTATCCTTAGCTTTCAATGCAAATTGATAAGCTTCTTCAATATTCTCCAATTTGACCAAACTAATTTCTTCTTGGATGGAAACTTTCAATCCATTTAGGTACTTAGCAATTCTTTCCACATCATCTTCATCATGTCCAAATCTGATATCTAATCTATATAATTCCTTAATATATTCTTTTACCGAGCTATCTTTCTACCTCAAACTTTGCATTCGCCTAACTAGGTTAATCTGATAATCACAAGGTAAAAACTTTCCTTTCAATTTATTCACCATCTTATTCCATACCTTAATTTTTTCTTTTCCTTTCCTCTTTCTATCCAACTATAGCTGTTCCCACCACAAGGATGCATGACTTTTCAAATTTGTGCTTGCAATTTTCACCTTCTTTTCCTCAGGAACATTTTCATATTCAAAGTACTTTTCCATCTTGGTGATCCAGTCCACCAATTCATCAGAATCCAATTTTCCATTATACTTAGGAGGATTAAAGTGTGGTGTAGACTTCAGGTTTGTCAAAGCTTTCAACAATCTTTCCTCACCTTGATCCATCACCGATGCAAGTTCTACATCAACTTGTTCTTCCTCAATTTCATCATCACTAACATCTTCAAGATGTCTTCCTCTTCTCTGAGATGTTTCAACAACTTCTAACTTAGCAACAAGTTGTCTCAACATGTCTGCCAATCTTGGATCTACATCTCGCCTCCCATGAACCATCTTGAAACCCTCTCCAATTGTAGGCCAGATCATAATTCTCTACCCCACAACTAATCAATTAGGGTTTGACAAGAAGGAACCCTCAAACCTAGGTTCACAAACCTAGATTCAGATCTCACCTCTCTCTGATACCACCTGATGCAAGGGAGGATGGGGAGAGGGGCCAAAGGCACACTCTAACTAGATCCACCTTGTAGAGATCACACATAGAAGTGACAAACACACAAGTGAGAGAGAGAATGCAAAAAACTTCATATATTTATTTCAATTGATTCATACATGTTAGTCTGTAAGGCCTTCTCGGTTTAGCCCAAATATTACAATTCAAGTATAGAAGTCCTCCAACATGTGAGGATATGAAACAATCTATAATCTTATATCTTCTTTCTTCTATAAAAAATGACCCCTAAACTACAACCAAAGACCAAAATATATACAAGAGGCTACCGAACAAGTCGGCCTTCAGATGCACCATCAATGGAAGGAATGACCAAATCTACATCCACACACTTCCCAATGATAGATACCATCATTAAATCTATGACCATAATTAATTGTAAGAGTTGGCCTCAATAGGAAACTAAAACAAACAAATAAGTAAGAAAGGATAACCGAGCGCCAGACAAGCATCACTGAGTGCTAGGGAAATTCAGCAAGCGCCAGAGAGATAACTGACCAACCCTGGTAAACAAAGGAAACTAAGAAACACTGAACCAACTCAGTCAAAGAAGGAAACGAGTAACATAAGAAAACACAAACAAGTTTTTTGGTGACACAAGATTGTCAAGGACCTAAGATGCTTCTGCATCACAAGGTTACCAAGCCTACACCTTTAGAAATTGGAGAAAGCTCTACAACAACTGAAAAGAGTGAGAAAGTAAGCGAAGTTGACATGTAACCAAACTTCTTTAGTTCTGGTATGCCTATATCATTAGACACTTCAATTGATGAAAATGACCCATTTCAAGAAAATATGGACAATGCGATGACAGTAGAAGAGGAGGGATAGAAAGAGGAAGAACAAATAGAAGAAAAATAGGAAAATAAAGAACAAGAGAAGGAGAAACAACAAGAGGAAAAATAGGAAGAAGAGATAGTAGCTGAAGATGAAGAAGAAGAGATAAGAATTGAGCTTAAATATGAACCGGATACCTCCTCCACTCTATTGTTGGTAAGTATGACCAAACCAGTGAGCATAGATGTAGAAAGCATGGATGAGGATGAACTCATGAGGTTATCCTTCATGGCATTTGCTAAGGCAAAGGAAAGGTCAGAACAAAAGGGGGACAAGAACGTAAAGGTGATTGCTAGGGAAGTAGAGACTGTAAATAAAATACTCCCTACACCTCTTATTTTTCAAGGAAAGGATGATGCAAAGAACTTGAACTTGACATTGGAAAACTTTGACAGTCATTTTGAGTCACTGTTGAAGATTGCAGAGGATAAGGCTAAAAAGAGATTCTTAGAAAATAAGTTGAAGGAATTTTGTCAGTCCATCTCATGGGACTTGGACATTCTAAAAACAACTACAATCAAAGCTAAAAGTTGTCTGGCACACGGAAGAAAGGTATATATATATAGCATAAATCCTATCAGATATGTTAAGAATGTTGATGATACTATAGCCAAGGAAAGGGCTACATTAGACAACTTAATGGACAGTTGTGAAACCTCTTCACAAAATGTGTTGGAAATGGACAAGCATACATCCAAAATTTTGGATAAGATAAGTACTTTGAATATAGAGAAAGGGAGAGTATAGGAAATATTTTGTTTCTAAAGAGTCTAATCACTCCTAAGCTTTCAATTCTTGAAGCTCATCTCATAGAGATGGAGAACATAGAAGGATCAATGAAAAATTATGTAACCACCAAGCTGAAGGAAGTGGAGACTGCATCTTATGCACTGAATGGACTGATCCATGTCAGTGAGCTTCTAATCAAGTCATGGGATGATGAAGTGAAGACCTTGGAAGACTCTTTCCAAGATATTTTGAATCTGGTGAGTAAGAACTAAGTCTTTTGTGCTTAAGATTTTGAAATTTTGTAACTACCTTTGCCATTGATGTCAAAGGGAGAGGAAGAGAAGAAAAACATGAGAAGAGGAAAAATAATTAAATAATAAAAAAGAGAGAGAGAGAAAAAAAGAGAAAGAAAAGACATATATAAATTTTAAAAAAAAGAAGAAAAGAAGAAAGGATATGTATATAGAGAAGTAGAAGGAAGATAGTGTTTTAACACTTAGTCATTTTTCACTAAGTGTCGCCATTAATGCCAAAGGGAGAGATTCTTGGCAAGTGATGTTTGAGAGCACTATGGATCACTTAAGGGTTGTCATTTATGGAAAAAATTATGCTAGAGTGATTGCATGAAGTGATTATAGGTATTGGAGACACATTCATGAAAATGACAAAGTACAAAATCAGATTTACAGTATCCTGCAGTACTATTTTGGTCTGCGAAGATAATATATGATGTATTATAGCCTGTGAAGTTAGAGGAATATGTTTTTGGATATGTATGACCTTCAATTAAGGTCACACATGTTTTGGTGTTGATATCTGTAAGATACAGTGATATGAAGGTATGTGAAGATAGAGAAACAGTGAAACAAGGTATATGAATAGTTGCGGTGATTGAGCTCGAAGGCTAGATGGAATGCTAATGTGCTAAGTCATATGAAAGTTGTATATTTCTGACACTTTGGTAATAAAATATTGTTGACTCTACATTTATTATTTTTATAAGTAATTGTCATTTTTTGTATTGTATTTGAGAGCCGACTGGATGGCAAAATTGATATAAGTATAGAGTATTTTGTGGAAGTGATAAGTGTGAAATTATGTGATAAAGATGGATATGTGATGGATGTGAATTTGGGATATTAGTAAAGGAAAATAACAGATGTGAGGACTGAGATTGAGAGAGATATAAATGGAACTATCAAAGCATAGAAGAGGCTTGTATTGTTCACTACTTAAAGAACACTTTTGTGACAGAGTTTTGATTGTAAGAGTTGTAATCTAACCTCACCTTTAACAAGGTTTTGTATTCCTCTAACAAGGAAATGTACTATTTAATACTCAGCTCCTAATAGGGCTAGATCTCCTAATAGGGATTCAATATTTTAGTGCATAGTTGTGGGTACCATCCCCACCGGGGTTTTCCCTTGGCTAGGGTTTCCTCAAAAACAAATAATGGTGTTGTGAGTTATGTGTTCTGTGTTTATGTTCTTTTCATTTTAGCATTGATATGGTTTATTTTCAATTGGTTGAAGTTTAATTTAAAGTGTTGTAATACTGATTCACCCTCCCTTTCAGTATTACTTAATCCTAACAATAAGATCACCCGATCAGACTTTGCTCATTTGATATTTTATTTATGCCTTTTGTCAATAAGGGTCCATATTCAGTATGAGTGATATTTGATTGATACCAAGCATGGTCTTTTTCACAAATTATCAAGTGCGATAATGGCTTGTGGAGAGAAAAGCATAGAAATGTACTACAATAGTTTTTCTACACAAATAAATGTACTTCTTCCTATCATAAATTGATTTGTTTTATGATTTGCGACCTATGTCAACACTCAATTTCACAACCTTATTTATCACTACCGATATGTGCAAGTTCTTGCAGTCAAAAATTGATTTCCTCTGTGATTTGCAACCCTTGTCTATCCTCAATTTTACAATCTTATTATCACTACTGCTATTGATTGCACATGTTTGTCATTTTTTTATCATGTCTCTACCCAAAGGGTTTTCTATGCTTTTGGAAATATTAAGTAACCTAATAGTACATTAACTCTAAGCTTTATTTTGAATATCTGGATTTTTTTCTTTACATGCCTAAAATGTCACATACTATTCAATTATCAACTTTAATTATGGTGTAAATACTATGTTTATTTGGGAGGTTTTGGAAATTTTCGCCCACCCAATTATAGCCTTTCTTGAGTAGTTTACAAATTCCTAATTTACAAAATCACCTGATTGGACTAGACTCATTTGATTTTATTTCTGATTTATATTTCCTATCAATAAGGGTCCATATTCAAAATGAGTGATATTTGATTGACACCAAGAACAGTCTTTTCCATAAATTCTCAAGTGTGCCTCATTAATAATGGCTTGCAAAGAACAAAGCATAAAAATATACTTTAATAACTTTTCTACACAAATAAAAATACGTCTTATTGCCAAAATTTGATTTGTTTCATGATTTGCGACCTGTGTCAACCCTTGCTTCCCCAACCTTATTTATCACTACCAATATTGATTTCACCTATTGTCTTTATTTTCTGTATCATGTCTCTCTCCAAAGGTCTATGTGTTCTTTGAGCAATGTTAAGTCACCTAATTGTACATTTTTACCTATATTTTTGTCAGTCATGCCTTTCAAGATATATATATATATATATATATATATATATATATATATATATATATATATATATATATATATATATATATATATATATATATATTTTGTTAAGTGTACTATTTTTAACCATCCATTCTATTTAATCATTTCTTTGACTTTCCTATAGATAGTGAGAAGAAATGTAGAGGATTAATTATTCGACATAATGTTTCCAGTTCTCTTCCCTACTTTTGTACAAGTGGAGTAGTGGCTTAAGCATGGTGATGCCATGTATTGCTAAGGTATCTAATTACGTGTACATGAGGATTAAAAAAATTTGGTAGTATTTAGATAGGATGGATGGAATTGAAAAGAATGATAGGGATGGAAGCTCAATGGACAAGACTCCTTAAAAATGCACCATCAACAGTGGGGTGTAAAACTAGCCTCTACAAGAATGCTCTATCATCATTTAGGGAAACCAAAATATATTGATTGTCATTTTAGTTTGCTATTCTTCTTCTTTAGCCCATTGTTCGCTTCCCTGAAGCTAGAGTTGGAACATTGTGCACTCTTCCATTGTAATTTTGATTTCCTATTCTTCTTCATTAGCATTACATGGATGGTACCATTTTATTATTGGTAGTCTCTTGGTAGATTTTTGAAGTGCTATATTAGGTTAATGGAGATGATACCATTTTTCTGTTCGCATTAGTGGGCAGGATCAAAGAGAGGTGGGTACTCTTGATAAATTGACTTGAATTAAAAAACACTCACATCCACCTATCAGTAGTCCTAGACACAATTTGGGCTCTTCAAGATATGAAACTATTGCTCGTTATGATTTCAATTGCAATCATTCTATGAATGTCCCTCACCATGTCATATTTATCATTGACAAATGAATTTGGAAGCCTTGCATAGATAGTAACTGAGAATGGAAGAAATTGGAAAGAATATAGAATTGTTTAGATAGAGGTTATGTAATTGAACACAACCCGCCACTGGTTTGTTATGATTGATATTTGTATTGTAATTTTTTTGTGCCTATCTATGACATTGACTAATACAAGGATGACATATTTTTTACATACTATCCATGTGATGATTATTGTTATTTTCATTGTAATGATAATATTGTTCACTTTTCTCTTCTACCATGTTGTCCCTTCTATTTTTTATCCAGACATGTTTTCCACCAATTTTATGGTTATGCAATCAAAAGTTACCTAAGTGGGGGAAATCTGATTATCCATACTTTTTTTTTTTTTTTCTCGTTGGACTGTGTTGTTAAATGTAGAATATGAACAAAAAGGTAGATGTAAGATAGTTTGACTTCTCATTTGCAATTGGTTATTGCCTACAATCCATTATTCTCTGGAACCATCAATTTAAAACAATTTTCACTCCGTATAAATTTGTTCAACTATGTCGAAGTGTGACATCTATTTTTGAATTCCAATTTGTACTTGCCTCACAACATTATTCCTCAACTATGTATTAAGTCCAATGACTCTTACACCCAAGTGATTAAATTATTGTCATAATTATTTGCACACCTTTAAAAATATATATTCTATCGACTATTCATTTCCCACCCACAAGTGTGCAACTCCTAGTGATGTTATATATTTTGAAGTAGTTGACATTTGTTTCTTTACCCTAACCTCATTTTCCAAATAGTAAAACTTACTCACTTTTTGTAAGAACCCCTCCAAACAAATTTTGTTCTCTCAAAACATATTTCTAATATTAAATATTATTAAAGAAATCAAATTAATTGTTTCTATCAAATTTATAATCCTCATGCCACAATAAAATTAGATTTAATTATGTCACTGATCAATACATCCAAACATTCATCACACTATACACTAGATAATTAACAAGATAAATATAGATATAAGCACTCTCAAAGCACTCTCATTATTAAAAAGCTTTAATGATTGTCATAATTATCTATTTTATATTATTGACCCTTATTCCTAGCCTACATTACTATGATTATAAACTACAAACCACCATGCTCGTCTCTATCTCAAAAGATATTTAATATGTATATAATACTCATATAATCATGATTACATAAAGATATTACCATAGATTTTCCTTAAGATTATGGGAGCAAAATAAACTATAGCAGCATTAAGTTGGCATTCATGTCTTGGTCTTACCTTTTCGATACCAATCTTATCATTGAATTTATGATCCACTCCCATTACAGTATTGCCTTTCAATTTTTATAGAGATATAATTGATGGAATGCAATTGCGTTATCAGCCTATTGCAGTCCTCGTCCTTTTCAAACCTAAAGTATGGAGTTCATTTCCCGTTTACACTGGGACTGCACTACTTACACATTCTAATGCTATTGGAGAATACAGGTTTGCCTTTCACCTATTTCATTGATATTTCTGTGAAATATCAGAGCACCATGGTCACTTTATTTATATAATCTCCAGGCCAGATACATGATAACATCATATCTCAGGCCAGATACATGATAACATCATGTCTTTGATTCTCTATTAAGATATTTATACAAACAGATTTTAGATGAACGTCAAGGGTG
The DNA here is from genome assembly GCA_027943335.1 of Chamaecyparis obtusa. NCBI lineage: Eukaryota > Viridiplantae > Streptophyta > Pinopsida > Cupressales > Cupressaceae > Chamaecyparis > Chamaecyparis obtusa. Next base: position 150,267 of record BSBK01005921.1, on the reverse strand, counting down.
ACGAGAAAAGCGTGATAAATAATAACATAAAATGGAATAAATATGTAATTATTTTTATTGGGATTATTGTACCATTTCCATTTTCATTGTTTGCTTTTCCTATTATGTATGTGGCAAGACTTTTTTATGCCTACAATAGACACCAATCTATGGTTCCTTGACAGATCAACTGTGATCTGTGATTTTTCTTTTCCTATTTGGCCGAATGCAATATGGAAAAGAAATTAATTTACGTACTACTGTACAGTTATTTTCCCAAATAATATTTGAGGCATTGCTTATTATTAATCTTGGTGCTTTTGAAGCACCAATAACTTTGGAAGAGACTGAAGTAATGTAGATAAAGAAATAGCAATTGCATGTGATAATAATAGTTTGAAAAAAATTGCACAATGAAGTAGATGAGCAATAGGAACTTAATCAAAATAGATTATGATACATCCTACACTTACATGAATAATGTAGATGTGAATTATAAGTGAATAATGAGAAGGTTTCGCAGTCTATACAGGAAAAAGAAACAAACAAAGTAATAAGATGAGTAAACACCAGACCTTTTTTTTTCTCTTGGTATTGTGTTCATGTATGTGACAAAAACATATAGAAATTGTCATATATTGGTTAACCTAATGCTATGAATAAGGTACTCTAAGGAAGGAAAGTCAGCTATATATTAAAAGAGTGTTGTTTAAAATATTCTATTAAAATTTTAATTTTTGATTCATGAAAATTAGATAATATTATATTTTTCTTGTCTTTCTTTTTTGGGGGAATGGAGGGAAGTCAAGATGAGAAGGATTGATCTAGTAAGATTTATTAATTGTTATTTTTAATAAAAATAAATTTTATTATATTGTAATGAATTGATTTCATTTGAAAGTGAAATGTTTTATCTAATGTATAATTATACTAAATCTTTGCATACTTAAGTAAGTTTAAGGTTGATCATATTTTATTTAAAGAGATACAATTAAAATAAAGAAATTATAATATAAAGTTATATTTCTCATGAAATTCTAATCAATAATTAGATTCACAAACTAAAACATATCAAATATAGGACTATAAATTGGACCTTGGTGTGCAGTGGGTATGCCCAAGAGGTGTGACAATTCAATTGGGAAAAAAAAGTGGTTTGTTTTGGTATACATTTGTGTAGTACATGATGTTAATTGGTAGGTTATTTAGAAATCATTTTGTTTGTACAAGAATTGCCTCAATGGAGAAGTGATAGCTTCAAACTAGCCATGCATCCACTTACATGATTCCAAAAATGACTAAAACATAATATTTGAATCAAAGAAGATAATTAGGTATAGTGTTGTGAATTGCACCATGTGCATTTATGAAACTTGCGCATTACGCACAGTCCATTTATGACAAAAATCCATGATCGAGTATTCACATTATGAAATCATGAATTTCAAGAACAAGGCATCCATGAACCATGGCCCAAATTCATAGTAAATATGGTTGGATGATAGTGTGACATATTCGCATATTAGCCCACTTTTGATCTGTGTCCCCTCTCTTGGGCACATTCCAAGTGGATACCACCGCCCATCTTGAGAATAAAAAACCACCCATTGTCCTCATTTTTCTCTATCTCTAATCTTCCTCTTATGCCTTCAGACACTTTGTCTCAAGTGAAGCTCTATCGGATTCATACTATGTTGCTCTTGCAATTTGATCTTCTTATGTGCACTTCTAAAGTCACTATCTTTGGAGAGGGGTTTATGCTATGTAATATTATTTCTTCTCTATTATTTAAATACACATTTATTATTTTATAAATTATAGTTTATCAATATTATCTATTTGTGTCATGATCTTGGTGCGATAGGAGCTTTCATCCATCACACAAATCTCACTTTATGGCTTATTTACATATTGTTTATTTTATGCAATATTGGTTTTCTCCATCAAGTGAGGCTCGTTTCTATTATTTGTCTTACATAATAGGGATTTTCCTCCATTAAGAAGGGTTTTTTCCTATTATGGTATCATTTATCAATATTATTTTCATCTATCTATCTAGTTGTACATGGAGGTGGGGACACCAAAATGGGGTTTGATTGTGGCAAGCCTCTATACAAACCATAACACTTTTCCTTATTTTTTTTTTAAGGCGGACTATAGCATGGAAAACATGTTGGCAATTTGGCTGAGTTGATTGCATAGATGTTGTCATTATGGAAACATATAATCCACATGAAGATCGCACAAGTTAGAGAGCAAGTATGACAGAGTGCATTGCAAATTTGTCTAAGTATGAGATAGTATTTTTACCAGTATACTCAGACACAGTTTTTGTTTGCGACGTTGATTGGAGTGAGTTCAATTCTTGCGCACTTGAACATAGAATCTATGGTGACTAATGATGACCCATCTCAGAGCACAAGTCAGTACGGCATGTATAGAAGAAGTTATGATAGTTTTACCGAAGATAATGTGAAGCTGACAGGACAGAATATGAAGACAAAACTAGTAAAGAGTTAAGGGATTATTTTGTTTATCAAAATAATGACTTAACAATATAAAGGGATGACATCCTAGATGTTTACCCTTGGATAAAGCTATTGGTATATATGTAAATTGATGCAGGAGCATCCTGGGTGTAAGAGCAATCTTGCATCACGCAAAAAAAAATATATATGCATGTTTTTATATTCAATAAGGGCTATTTTGTGCAGAGCTGCTATTTATGGAAAGTTACTATTTTTGGTAATTTTCGTATGTGCTCAGACTGATCTGATTTCTTTCTTGGAGGTTCATTTTGGTCATATAAGTTTGCCAATAAAGTTTCATTGCCAGATCAAGTGTATATTGGAAGATATTGAAGATTTTTAGTATTGGCAGCAGGGTACAAAAACTTTGAACTCAGTTTTGAAGGCTTTAGAGGCCCCAGATGAGGTCAAAAATTTGGGTGACAAGTGCTTGCGCCGGTCAAGCCTGTAGAGCGCTTCGTGGTGTTTCTGAAATGGGGTTATAATAGTCAATCGGGTCAACTGGTGATGACTTATGGTCTCTAGAAGTCAGGTCACCTGAAATGGCAGAAAATAATTATCCTTCAAAATTTCTGTTCGGGTTTCAAAAGTTATTTTGAGCCGACTTTGATGTTATAAATTGAAAAATAAAATAATTCTAAGTTTGGTCGGCCCTTAGGGCTAAATTTCTAGAACCTTCTCGGGCGGTGGACATTGCCTATATAAGGAAGGCTGTATTATTGTCTTAGGCAGTTCAGAATAGTTCTAGGTAGTAGATCTGGGTAATAGTTTGAGGCTTTGTCCTACAGAATATTGTAAGGGAATGCCCATGTGGCTTTGCATGTTGTAATTCTAAAAATTTGTAATTCCACATTTGTGGAGATAATAAGAAGCCAATTTTCTATTCTTGCATATTATTGTTGTTTCTCTATGTCTGTTATGTGTTTGTGGTATTAAGGGGAGTGCCCTTCATCAAGTGGTATCAGAGCAGGAGTTTTTGAGAGTGTAAACAAATCACCGACTGTGAGGCAGTTTGCACCAGGACCGTGGTTAGGGTTTCAACAGGCATCGTGAAAATGCCTCCATGAAGAGAACGTGGTGGAAGAGCTGGTGTTGTGACACCTGAGGTTAGAGAGCTGTAGAGACAAGTGCGAGCATTGCAAGAAGAGATTCGCAGAGGAATGACTCTTAATGTTAGAGATGAAAGCGAGGATGAAGCTAAAGAAGAATAGCAAGAAGGAGAAGTCGAAATAGTAAACCAGGAGGAAGAAAGACTTTTTCGGGCCATTTCTAAGATTGGGAAAAGACCTAAGATTGAGGTTCCTACATTTTCTAGAAATCTTAACCTGGAAGAATTGATCGACTGGATCAATGAATGTGAGGAATATTTTGAGAATGAAGATGTTGAGGATCCTGATAGGGTCAAATTTGCGAAGGCCAGACTGAAAGGTCATGCGAAGATATGGTGGCAAGAGATTCAGTTAGAGCAAAATAGAAGGGGAAAGGAGAAAATCACGAGATGGGATCGGATGGTGGATAAATTGAAATGACAGTTCATTCCTGTTGATTATGAGCTTGACCTACTGAAAAAAATGCAGAGTTTGAAGCAAGAAGGAAGATCTGTTCAGGAGTATACAGAGGAGTTCTATCGACTTCTCATCAGAATAGGCCATGCAGAAGCTGATAAGGAGAAAGTTGCCCAATACCTTAATGGGTTAAGGCCAAGCATTCAGGAGGAGCTGCATCTGGTTCGAATGAACAGTATTGAAGAGGCATACTAGTTTGCCCTAAAAGTAGAGGAAAAGTTGAACAAGAAGTTTGAGAGCAGACAAAACGGAAGAGGTCATGGTGGACGATCTGGTGGACGGTCATATGGTGGCCGAAATGAAGATCTGAAAAAGAAGGATGAGGCCAGTAGCAGTCAGAATCAGCGAGAAAATAATTTCAATCGCTTCCAAGATCAGAATAATAGAGATCAGAGAGGAAGAGGAAGAGGACAAGGATCTAGAAGAGGTGGCTTCCGTGGAACATGTTTTCACTGTGGAGAAGAAGGTCATAGGGCATTTGAATGTCCTCAGTGCCAAGGTAGAACAGATAAGAGAAATGAAGGCCAGGAAAGAGTTTCACATGTAGATGAAGATGCCATATCATCAAATTCTGAAGATGCTAAAAGAGGAGAAACATTGATTAACAGAAGAGTCCTGTTGAGTGGTGAGAATGAACCTGAGCAAAGGAGGAGCCTGTTTCACACCAGGTGCAAGTGTGAAGGTAAATGTTGTGATGTGATTATTGATAGTGGAAGCACTGACAATTTGGTGTCAGAAGAGATGGTGACAAAGTTGAAGCTCAAGAGACAGAAACACCCACATCCATATTGGATTACCTGGGTACAGGATGACCACAAGGTCATGGTCAATGAACAATGCCTGATGAAGTTCAAGATTGGTGGATACCAAGATGAGGTATTGTGTGATATCATATCTATGGATGCATGTCATATGTTGTTGGGTAGACCATGGCAGTTTGATAGATGTGTTGTACATGATGATCGTGCAAATACCTATTCCCTGACAAAGGATGGAGTGCGACATAAGCTAAACCATTGAAGGAGATTGAAGAAAAAGTATGTGGTAATGCAAGGATAAATTTTGTTGATGGAAGAAATTTCCTAGATGGTATGAGGCATGAGCATGTATGTTTTTCTTTAATTCCAAAAGCTGGTAAAGAGGAAGTAGAGGATGTTCCTATAGAAGTTTCAGATTTGTTGAATGAGTTTCAGGATATTGTATCTGATAACGTGTCTGATGGATTACCACCAGTCAGGAAGATCAGTCATCAGATGGACTTGATCCCAAGAGAGAGTTTGCCGAATAAGGCAGCACACAGAATGACACCTGCAGAAAGTGAGGAGTTGAACAGATAAGTACATGAACTGTTATAGAAAGGATTGATCCATGAGAGTCTGAGTCCCTGTGCTGTACCAGCGGTATTAGCACCAAAGAAGAATGGAGAATGGAGGATGTGTGCAGATTCTAGGGCAATAAATGAGATCACAATCAAGTACAGGTTTCCATTGCCACGAATGGATGATATTATGGACTATTTGAGTGGAGCTATGTATTTCTCAAAGATAGATCTGAAGAGTGGATATCATCAGATTCGGATCAGAGAAGGAGATGAATGAAAGACTACCTTCAAGACAAAGGAAGGACTATATAAGTGGTTAGTCATGCCTTTTTGGATAACCAATGCACCAAGCACTTTCATGCGGCTCATGAACGAGGTTCTGAAAGAATTTCTGGGTAAGTTTGTCATTGTTTACCTAGATGATATTTTGATCTTTAGTAAGATATTGGATGAGCATATGATGCATATTCGTATGGTATTTGAGAAGTTGAGAGAAGAGAAATTGTTGATTAATTTGAAGAAGTGCAATTTTGTGAAGAAAGAGTTGGTGTATTTGGGGTTTGTAGTTTCAAGAGAAGGTCTAAAAATGGACCCAGAGAAGGTACGAGCTATCCTTAAATGGCCTACTCCAAGCAGTGCTACTGAGGTAAGATCTTTTCATGGTTTGGCTAGCTTTTATAGAAAGTTTATCAAAAATTTTAGCAGTATTTGTGGACCCTTGACTGAAACAATGAGAGGAGATAGAAAAGAGTTTAAGTGGACTAATGGGGCAGAAAAGAGTTTTCAATTGTTGAAACAAAAAGTTACAGAACAACCTATTTTAGCACTTCCAGATTTTAATAAGGTGTTTCAAGTAGATTGTGATGCTAATGGTACTGCAATAGGAGCTGTTATGAGCCAAGAAGGTAAACCTGTTGCTTATTTCAGTGAGAAGGTAAATGATGCCAAGAGGAAATATTCTGTTTATGATCAGGAATTTTATGCTATAGTTCAGGCATTAAAGAAGTGGAGACATTATCTACTTCCTAAGGAGTTTGTTTTGTATACTAATCATCAAGCTTTGCAATATTTGAATAGTCAAGGAAAATTGAATCAAAGGCATTTGAAATGGGTTGAGTTTTTGCAGAGTTATACATTTGTTTTGAAACACAAGAGTGGAAAGTCTAATAGGGTTGCAGATGCTCTTAGCAGAAGGCAACTATTGCTGAGAGAAATGCAGATTGAAGTGGTTGGATTCAAGGAACTCAAGAATTTGTATCTAGAGGATCCTGATTTTGGTGAAGCTTGGAAAGCTTGTACAGAACCTGTTACTCTAGATAGGATGAAATGGTTGGATTTCATCATCTAGGATGATATGCTATTCAGAGGGAGTCAGTTGTGCATTCCATGAAGTTCTATGAGGGAGAACCTCATCAAGGAGAAGCATAGTGGAGGATTGGCTGGACATTTTGGTCATGATAAAACTCTTGCTTTGGTTGGTGAGAATTATTATTGGCCACAATTGTAGCAAGATGTGAAGAAGTTTGTACAGAGTTGCAGAGTATGTCAGATGGCGAAAGGAGTGAAGCAGAATACAGGGTTGTATCAGCCATTACCTATACCAGAAAAGCCTTGAGAGGATATCAGTATGGACTTTGTTCTTGGTTTATCGAGAACTCAGCGGGGACATGATTCAATTTTTGTGGTGGTTGATAGATTTTAGAAGATGACACATTTCATTCCCTGCAAGAAGACTAATGATGTTGTTCATGTAGCAGGATTGTTTTTCAGAGAAGTGGTGAGACTACATGGTTTGCCAAAGACCATAGTTTCAGATCAAGATTCTAAGTTTGTTGGATATTTCTGGTGGACATTGTGGAAGAAGTTGAAGATAGATTTGAAGTTCAGTTCATCACATCATCCATAGACTGATGGACAAACAGAGGTGGTGAATAGAAGTTTGGGAAATTTGCTGAGATGTTTGGTTGGAGATAAGCCAACAAGATGGGATTTGATTTTACCACAGGCGGAATTTGCATACAATAATTCTGTCAACAGGAGCACTGGTAAATCACCATTCCAGATTGTATATGGAAGTAGTCCAAGAAATGCATCTGAATTGAGGAAGATAGATAAAGGAGAAATAAGTAGTGCTGAAGTTGAGGATTTTGCAGAACACTTGAAGAACATCCACGGGGAGGTGAAGAAGCATATTACCAAGATGAACACATAGTATAAGGCTAAGGCAGATAAGAAAAGGAAGTATAAGGAATTTCAGGTTGGTGATGAAGTCATGGTTCATTTGCGGAAGGAGCGGTTTCCAGTTGGTACATATAACAAGCTAAAAATGAAGAAGTTTGGACCATGTAGGATACTGAAGAAACATGATTCAGGAAACACATATGAGGTAGAATTGCCTACTGAGCTAAATATTTCACCAGTGTTTAACATTTCAGATCTGACAAAGTATCATGAAGGAGGTGTTGAAGATGAGATCATAGTAGCACAGTAGAGTATTCCAGCAACTAGTTCAGACACTAAGGAGATCGAAGATATACTGGACAGTCGTGTTGGTAGAAGCACAAGGAATAGGACATATGAAGAATATCTGGTCAAGTGGAAAGGATGACCTGTTGAAGATTCATCATCGCTGACAAAGGAGGAGGTTAGCCATCTTGGTTTTCCTCTGCACACCTAAGTCATGACAGGGTCACTTCTCAAATTACCCTGGGTGTCTGATGCAGGAGCATCTTGGGTGTAAGAGCAATCTTGCATCACCCAAAAAAATAAAATATATGCATGTTTTTATATTCAATAAGGGTTATTTTGTGCAGAGCTGCTATTTATGGAAAGTTACTATTTTTGGTAATTTTCGTATGTGCTCAGAATGATCTGATTTCTTTCTTGGAGGTTCATTTTGGTCATATAAGTCTGCCAGTAAAGTTTCATTGCCAGATCAAGTGTATATTGGAAGATATTGAAGATTTTCGGTATTGGCAGCAGGGTACAGAAACTTTGAACTCAGTTTTGAAGGCTTTAGAGGCCCCAAATGAGGTCAAAAATTTGGGTGACAAGCACTTGCGCCAATCAAGCTTGTAGAGCGCTTCGTGGCATTTCTGAAATGGGGTTATAATAGTCAATCGGGTCAACTGGTGATTACTTATGGTCTCCGGAAGTCGGGTCACCTGAAATGGCGGAAAATAATTTTCCTTCAAAATTTATGTTCGGGTTTCAAAAGTTATTTTGAGCCGACTTTGATGTAATAAATTGAAAAATAAAATAATTCTAAGTTTGGTCGGCCCTTAGGGCTAAATTTCTGGAACCTTCTCGGGCGGTGGACATTGCCTATATAAGGAAGGTTGTATTATTGTCTTAGGCAGTTTAGAATAGTTCTAGGTAGTAGATCTAGGTAATAGTTCAAGGCTTTGTCCTACAGAATATTGTAAGGGAATGCCCATGTGGCTTTGCATGTTGTAATTCTGAAAATTTGTAATTCCACATTTGTGGAGATAATAAGAAGCCAATTTTTTGTTCTTGCATATTATTGTTGTTTCTCTATGTCTGTTATGTGTTTGTGGTATTAAGGGGAGCGCCCTTCATCATAAATGTAATTGTAATTGTAAAGTGTAGTAATTGTAACAAGCAGCAAGTAATTGTAGAAGTATGATGCGAAGTATATGAAGCATATGTAATATCGATAGTGAAAGATCAGCGAAGAGATATTGTTGCAAGCAGTATAAGGTTATGTACCTTGCCCTATTTTGTAATCAATGTATATTGTACATTACTTGTTTGGGTAGTGGGCTCACCTAGTAATCACATTTTGTACTACCAACTCCTAACAGGGTTGAGGCTTCTAACAAGGCCTATAGTCCCTTAATCAGGACTGATACACTATATGCTTGTAATAGACTCCTAACAGGGTCAACATCCTTAATAAGATACTTTTGATTAGTGGATCTTTGTGGGTACCATCCCCACCGGGGTTTTCCCTTAGCCAGGGTTTCCTCAAGAACAAATCATGTGTTATGATTTCTTTGTTATGCATGTTGTTTAGCTTCTTATGTTATGCATGTGTAAAGATAATCTATTATATCCATAATTGGGCAAAAGATAAAGTTTGTAGAATACTGATTCACCCCCCCCTCTCAGTATTCCCTATTTCTAACAAAACATATGATATTTTATTTTAGATTTGATATTTACTTAAGAATAAGAAACTTATCTATTTTAAAGGAGATCTTTTAAGTTTTTTTATTTTAAAACTGATTTTTTCTTTTCTTTTCTCAAACCCTCATCTTTTCAGTTTTAGATATAAGATGAGGATTGGAGCCTCATTATTTGGGGAAATTGGATAATTTTCTCTAATGTTTTGACAAGTGAGTCTATGATTTAGATCTCAAACTTACTATGGTTACAAAGGAGGTTTGTGAATAGGGGAAGTGCTATAGGATGACACTTCCCTATATGTGTTCTAGGTTTCTTCTATAGATGTTCTAGTTTCCTCTAATATTCTCTTGTATATTCTAATATCTTCTTTTTCATGGTGGAAGCTCATGGTTTTCCCTTCAGTATTCTTTTGGTTTTCCTTGAACTATTTGATATATTTCATTTTATTACGAGTACTATCCATTTTGGTTCCCTAGCAATCCTTTCTAATATATCTTGGACTTCTCTTTATTGTTTCTATATTGTGTTTCCTATCTGGTGTGGAGCCTTGTCTCTATCCCCTAGCTAGGAGATAGTGGGACTTGTGTACTCTAAATAGTGCACTTCTCTAAGTCATTACATCCAAGGGAATCCATGAATGAGAAATCTTAGAAAGTGACCTAGAGCTCCCTATGAATGGAGTTGCAAGGATTTTAAGATTGCTCTCAGCTAGAGCTATTAAGCTTATGACCTTGCTAGTCAACCACATAATGAGAGATTCAAGGAAGACAAGGGCAAGAATGCCAATATCCTCAAGAATCAAAATGAAATGCAATGCAATGCTATACTAGAAATGAAGATGCAACTATGCAAACTAAGCTATGAAATAAAATCAAAGTATTACAAAGCCTCCTAATTAAGCTAGATTAATTAATCTAAAGCATAAAGGAAACTAAGCTAAATATGAAGCTATGAATGCCATGATAATGCAACTATGTAAATATAAAAGCTAAGAATGCTCCAAATCTCCAAAAGCTCCAAAGTCACCTAGAAAACCTGCAGCATAACATTAGCATAAAACATTGATCATATGAAAATGAAGAAGAGAGCTCTTCTTTTATAAGAAATAAAAATCAATGGATGATGGAGATTAAGAGGCAAAAGATTTAATCAAGGGTGGAGCATAAAAGAGGAGCAATCCATGTGCACAAATATTCTCCAATGATAAAATAAGAGTTGACTTTTGTGTCCATATGAGACAAAAAGTATTTTTTCTCTCTTTATAAAATAAGAGTAATGTTTTATTTGTGCAACTTAGGATAAGAGGAAAAGTGGGGGTTTTTTATTTAATAAAAAGGGAGGAAATTCCTTTTAAGTAAATAAAGACTTTAGGATAAAATGGTTAGCCCATGGAAAATAATAAAAAATGATGAAATAGGATTTGATCAAGGAAATTGATATAATTGATAAAATGTTGATTTTTGAAAATATTGATTCAGGGATTTGATAAATTGTTGAATGGGGGCCCAAAGTCTAGGCGACCATTTTAGGGTGCATACATGACTTAGGCTTCATGAGCTTGTTGGATGGACTTTTCATCTTCATTGTACCTTCTTCTTAGCTTCTTTGTGGATACTCAATGATGTATCTTGTAGCATCTATGATGTATTATGGAATTTTGAATTATAATTCTAGAATCTTGTGAAATAGTTGTAAATATGTCATACTTATATACTGTTGAACTAGTGAGATGTAATATTCAGAATTGGCAAGATTAATTTTGTACTTGTATATTATCATGTAATGGAATAGTCACCTAGGAGTTTATGGATCAATGTACCAGTTCAAGTTGTACTTAATAATATGTATCTTAGTTGAGTTCATGCATTATGTATTATATTTGCATCGTTAGTTATTATTTCTAGTTTAAAAATAGTTGTTAGTCATTTTCTTAGTTAGCCGAGTTTCCCTCTCAGGTTTTCCACATGGATCATTACAATATAAACCAAAAAGATGCACTAGAGTGTCTTTAAATCAAGATTCTTCCTTTGATGAGCTAGGACATGCACATATGCAATATAACTAAACACTCAAAGATTAAAAAAATTATATTTTTAACCACTTCATACCTCTTTCAATGTCTTTTTTCTAGGATTTTATAAGGATCTCTATTGAGTAGATACACACTTTTGTAGACTACTTATGCGCAAAACTAATCCTCCATATTGGTTATAGAAAGCATGCATTTATCCATATCTATGATAGTCTTATTGCATCACTTTCCAACACCATTATACTAAGTTTTTTATGGAGTAGTCAAGTGGTGTTTGATGCCATTATAATAGTGTTCATTTTAGTCTTCCATGGGGCATATTTAGGACCTTTGATAACTTGTGCATCTGAAAGAAATATTTTTGGGGTAGATGTATGATAATACCAAAAGAAAATACACTTCAAAATAAAATTAATTATAGTATGATGACAAACACTCTTTATTGATATAAACACGTCCTTCTATAGATGAAGAGAAATATTGAGATGAGCCAGATAGACTTGTACAATGAGACATGGATACGTTGGAGGATGTTTTAGCTCATCTTCATCATTAACACCATAGCCCTATTCAAGCTATACACATATCTTCTAAGCCTAGCAATGGTCATCAAAAAGAGAATATTCTAAGAATCCCTATCAAATCAATTTTTTGAGTTGTAGGTTCCTGATGTGTTGAAAATAATATAGTAAGGTAAAGTAGAAACCAATGCTATTATTGGATACATGTTGTGCTTCATTATTTATCACCACACTAATTTTATTATCACAGAATATTTACATTCACTTGAGTTGCATAATTGACTACAATAAAGCCAAAAAAATTGTCTTCCATATCTTGAAGACTAAGATGTCTACAAACACCTTCTTTGTGTCCTCTATCATGGACTTCTTGGTAGGCAATGAAAATTCCTCACCAAACCATGGAAATGACACCTTAAAGAGATAGTTAAGGTACTTCACAATGAAAAAGATAATATCGTCAATGGTTATATTCCATCGACCATTGTCTTTTTTCAAGATTAGTCTCATAGGGCCTCTTCACCTCATTGGCTAATCTAATATCTTAGGTATTAGATATTCTTCTCACGTTATTTTAAACCCTTTCATGGAATTTTACCCCCAAACAACCTTTTGAATTATGGAAAAAACCTCCAAGTGTGAGATTTTGACTACTGAGGTTGAGTCTCTAGAGAAGGTTGGCTTCCTTTCCAATCAGGTGGTATTGTTAAATTGACCCAACATTGGAAGATACCTACTTCCAACCTAATATAATAGAATTTTAGGGAAAAAGGGGAGCATAAATGCAAAAGAGTAAGGAGAGTGATGCACACCATATTAGAATATTGATCTTCCTTTTCCTGAAAAATACAAAAGACATCGATAAAGCTATCCAAACTTACAAAAATCCTAATTTACTAGTTTCTAAGATCATACAAAGGTTAGAACTCAATGATATATTGGAAGAAATCCAAGTTTTCAAATATGATCCATTCAGTATAGAAACACTATCATATAATCTAGAAATAAAGAAAATAAATCCAAATAGTAAGGAAAAATAATCATCTTAAGATGTTTGGACTTGTTAAGAGGGAAAAAAAAATTATTAACACAAGACAAGGAAGTGTTTATAGTTATAGAAAAAAATAATATTCTATTTTTAAAATAGGAAGAAAATCCTCAAAATATGTTACAACATTTCCTTAATATTTTAGGCATAACTCAAATTATAGTTCACTAAGGTAAAAACCCTAACCAAATTAGTGTTAGGTGAAGAGAAAACTAGTTAGTTGATTAGGTCAACATATATTATCTTTGGCATGTATGTCAATCTCTGAAAGTGAAATAAAGTGACCTTAGTGAATGAATCCCTAGAATTGGTGAGGGAAGTGTTGGTACTCTCAAATTCTAAAGGATTTTGAGATGCACATAGTTTGAAATTTTTTTAAGCTATCTAAAGAGTACCCTTGAAACCTATTTGAAAGGCCTATTTTGAGAGGATATGATTCAAATTCTCAGTGACCTCTATGTTAGGAATAGTCCCAAGAGATAACTAAGAGGGGGGGTGAATTAGTTATCTACAAGATTCAATTCTTTATCCAATTAACTACAGAATAACATTAAACACATACACAATAAGATAAAAATTTAACACAACACCACAATTTTGGTTACGAGGAAACTCAAATAGGTAAAAACCTCGGTGGGAATTAGCACCCACTATAAACTGCACTAGAGTATAATGATCCTTGTTACAAAATCTTGCAACCCTGTTAGGAGTTGATCTTTACAATGCATGAAGTAGAGTGACCTAGTCAAGGGTTGGACCTAGTTAGGGGTGAGGACACACTATTTGGGAGAACACTACTCAAATGGTGAAGGTTGCAACCTTCTACACAAGAGATACACACTATATCTGGATCTTGGTGAACTGGGAAATAAACTTGTTGTCTTGATTAGTTCCAATGAATAGCATATACTCTCTTCTTCTTCACATATAGCTTTACTAGCCCAATACTTCTCACTTTCTGCTCTTCTCTTTTCTTCACTCCATTTTCCTTGCTGCTCTCTTAAGCGATCACAACTGACCGGCTATAAGTAGTCTTCTCCAAAAGATATAATCAAGTTGGCCTATTATAACCTTCTTGAAATCATATTAGAGAAACACTACAACTCTATAACAACATCTCCAATAGCTAAACTAAGAACACAACACAAAAAGGGACTGCACAACTCAATATGAGTAGATGCGTCACTTCACACTATCGGCTTTGCCAAATTAACTGAAACTTTACTTACAAGTTGAAATATGTTATGTCCTCTTAACGAAACATTTTTAACTCATAAAAAAACATAAAACCAAACACACATACCATAATGATAGGTGCAACTGCTGAAACAATATAAACACTGTCAGCTCCATCAAATAAACTCCAGAAACTGTAAATGGCAAATAGAAACATCATAACTCAACTTGAACTACACAAATAACTCTACATCCATGACCATAGCTTCACAAACATGTCTAAAACACAAATATAAACATGCAAGGCTCCAACATAACCATACTGAGAATCACATACAAAACTCTGCTTGTAACATTATCATGAACACTACTAATACAAACAATTGCACAACTAACTGCACTCAGAATCAACCTCTACATCTATGATATCATGTTGATAATATATCCATACAACATATGTTCAAGGCTCTCTACATAGAACTACAATGTGCACTTCTTACCATATGTTGTCATCAATGACAAACATACAATCAACACTGGCTTGCTAGCAAATCTCCAACATGTTAGAATAACTGAGAGGGGGCTGAATCTATTATCCATAGTACCAAATTAAAATTTATAATCCAAAATAATTTCCTTAAACTTGTGCAGCAAGGTAACATAAAATACTTTACTGACTGTGCTTTTACCGATTACCAATCAATTAACAACTAATGATTACCGACCAAATATAACATGTAATATGTAAAGTATGATAACAAAAAATCACTACAATGAACACATAACACAAAAGATTTAATGTGGAAACCCTATGAAGGGAAAAACCACTTGGGATTGGCAACCCAAAAATGTTCACTCTTCTGAAGTGAGGTCGACGAAGACCCAACCCTGTTAAAGGTTACAAACACAATGTTAGGTGTGACCTTGTTAGAGAATTTTAGACCAACCATTATCATCCAACCAACAGTCACTCTAGGGTTGAGAGGATAACAATGCTCATTCTATGAATAAAACATATAAGACTTACAAGTCCACTCTGTTAAGAGATTTCTCTATTTGCAATGATTAAAATGTAACAACAGTTTGATCTAATTACAATAAAACTTCAATTGCAGATATTTAGATCTATATTATGCTCAATCAAATCCTCTGATCAGTGTTACAATTCTGTATCAAAATAATCTATGACTTATTGTCACTCGGTAATAGCTTTTGGATGCTCAGTATCCTCTGCAGTTTGGTTCTCCTTAACCAGTTTGATCAAGCATACATGAAGCTTGTTCATGCAATAATTCTACAGTCCTTCTTCTTCTAGCATTAGTTTCACAATGAAACTCTGATATCTTAAATAGATAATTAAACTATATTCTTTTCCTCCATTAGATTTTGCCACTTATTCTCCTTTGTCCATTTTGCCACTTAAACCTTCCTCGGTAGTTGTGCCAATAACACATTTTGATTTCAACCTTTAGATCTTCATTGAATTATGCTAGCCATTGATCTTCATAACAAACATTATCTCCATCATTGATTTTGATGTACTTTACAGCTCATCGATCCTTAACGACTAAACTAGTCATTTAATTATTTTCTCCTACTCAGTTAACAAAGAAATGTGTCGGTGAACACAAGCTCGGTTTATACTATGCTGGTATACACTACACTTCTCGGTGTATACTGTAATGCTTCTTCAATTGACCACACTTCCTTGTGTCATTCATCTCTTTTCCTCATCATAGATAAATGAAACATAATCAAGTCAATAACATAAAGTCATAGACACATCAGCAAGTTACACAATGTATTCCTTATCCTCATCTGTCATATACATCTTCCTCATGTAGATATTTCTTTTCTTCATCTCTTTTACTCCTTTTCTACAAATGTTAAGTTATAGTAACTTACAAAATAAGTGTTGTCAAACTAGTTGACATCAATGAAAAAATATTACTGATTTAATCATATTACATATCTAATCAGCAACTCCATGATCTCTAATCACAGATCTTCAATTAGGTTCTAAATCAATTGTAGTTCATCAATCTCTCCCTTTGGCATTGATGGCAACTCAAGTAATATGAAATGTACCATACACATACTGAACGTGTATTCTACAACTCTGTGAACAAATGCTCTACAAGCTCTCCCTAGCTTAATATGTTTAATCGCTATGTTACTCAATAGCATTACAAATGTAGCTTTGACATTATGCATATAAGATCTTTTCAGCTTTCAGATTCCTTCTTCCATTCTCAGTAATTGATCTTCAGTGCTCTCCCTTTCTTCAATTTGTCTCTCCCTTAGATATTTCTCATCGGTGCATATTGTGTTTCATCTATTTCATATTGTTTATCTCTCCCTTTGACAACAATGCCAAAGAAACAAATAAACATACAGCTCTGTAGTAGCCAAGTAACTCTTTGTTGTCCAATGCATACTTTGTATCTTTGTATACTGATATGCCAATCTTTTCTAGTTCTCCAAACTTTTCACAACCTTCAACATGATCCAAAGTGTGAACTATGTTGCATCAACATGAATGATCTTCTAATAAGATTAGACTAATGCAACATCCAAATCACATTAGTGACCGGTAGACAGGGGACGGACCCCAAGTCTTGTCCTCAAGTATTCAAATGTATCCTTTGGTAGAGGCTTTGTAAATATGTTTGCAAGTTGTTGTTTTGATGTAACAAATTCTAGCTTAACTTGCTTCTCCTGTACTTGTTCTCTCAACTAGTGATGCTTAATTGATATATGCTTTGTTTTAGAGTGCATCATTGGATTCTTTGAAATGTTTATTGCATTGGTGTTATCACAGTATATAATCACCGGCTCAGTGATTATCTCATTCATACCTTATAGAACTTGCTTAATATATGTAATATTTGAATAGTTTGTAGTAGTAGCAACATACTCTACTTTGGCTGTAGACTGAGAAATGCAAGCCTGCTTCTTACTTGTCCATGTAACAAGTCTTTCACCAAAGAAAAATGCTCCACCAGTGGTACTTTTTCTGTCATCCACATTTCCAGCCCAATCAATGTCGGTATAGACTCTGAGTTCAAACTTGCCTTCCTTAGGATACCATAATCCATAATCTTCTATTTTCTTTAGGTATCTTAGGATTCTCTTTGTAGCAATCATGTGTGACTCTCTAGGGTTTGCAAAAAATCTTGCAACAATTCCCACAACATGTGCTATGTCTGGTCTACTATGCACTACATACTTTAACTTACCATTCATTGATCAGTATAGTGTCTAGTTCACTTCTGTATTTTCATCTTCCTTATTCAGTTTACATCTAGTAGCCATTAGTGTTTCCATAGGTTTAGCATCTTCCATGCCAAATGTCTTCAATACTTCCTTGATATATTTGGATTGTGTGATGAATATACCATCATTCTGCTGAATCACTTGTAGTCCAAGAAAGAACTTGATCTCTCTAAACATAGACATTTCAAATTCACTTCTCATTTCATCAGAAAATGACTTACAAATTTGATCTTGACCTCCAAATATAATGTCATCCACAAATATTTCAGGAATCAGAATTGTATCATCAGTATCTCCTTTCATATACAAATTTCTATTCTCAATTGTTCTTACAAATCCTATACTTAACAAATAAGTATGCAGCCTCTCATACCAGGCTCTTGGTGCTTTCTTCAGACCATATAAAGCTTTATGCAATCTACATACCATATCTTTCTTTTCAGGATCAACGAACCCTTCAAGTTGTTCTATGTAGACTTCTTCTTCAAGTATTCCATTTAGAAATGCTAACTTGACATCCATTTGGTAAACTTTGAAATTTTTGTGTGCAGCATATGCAAGTAACATTCTAACTCCTTCCAATCTAGCAATAGGTGCAAATGTTTCACCATAATCTATTCCTTCCTCCTATGCATATCACTTGCATACTAATCTAGCTTTATTTCTTGTAACTTCTCCATTCTCATTCTGCTTGTTCCTAAATATCCACTTAGTACCAATAACATTCTTATCTTTAGGTTGGGGTACTAAGGTCCATGTTTTGTTCTTCTCTATTTTTTCTATTTCCTCTTTCATTGCATTAACCCATTCATCACTTTCTATTGCAACTTCTACATTCTTCAGCTCATATTCACAAACTAGACATGTACCTTGTCTTGCTTTACTCCTTGTTTGCATGCCATCTTGTCTATCTCTAATGATTTTTGTTCTAGGATGGTGTCTTCTAAAAAAAATCACCAGTATCCTATTTCTTCTTTCTTCTTCATCCTATGCAAGTTCATTTTCTTGCTCGGTAGGGCCTTCCTGCGCATCAGTTTCTTTTCAATGTTCCTCGGTATTGTTCATCTGATGACCGGTTGTCACTATATGTGTCATCGGTAGGTACTTAGGTTATTAAATGTAAGTGAATCTACTGTAGTCCTTAGGTTCCTTTCTACTTTCCTCTACATTCTTATCATCAAACTCATCAACTCGAACATTAGTACTCTCAATCATCTTATTCGTAACTCTGTTCAGATATTTGTATGCTTTACTTTTACTAGAATATCCTAGAAATATCCTTTCATCACCTTTTGAGTCAAAATATCCATTTCTCTCATCTTTTAGAATAAAACATTTGATTCCAAAAATTATGAAATAACTTGCAGTGGGTTTGTGTCCAAACCATAACTCATAGGGTGTCCTATTAGTGTCCTTCTGCAGTTGTACTTGGTTTAGCACATAGATAGCAGTGCTAACGACTTCTCTCAAGTATGGTTGAGAAACATTCTTTTCCATCATTAATATCCTTGTGTAATCAACAATTTACCTATTCCTCCTTTTAGTAATGCCATTCTGTTGGGGTGTCCTAGTGTAGAGACCTATCTTTTAATACCATGCTCATTACAAAAATTAGTAAATTCATCAAAGATAAATTCACCTCCTCTATCAAATCTTAAGCATTTCAAATCTTTACCAGTCTCTTTTTCTACTTTTTCTTTATACCACTTGAACATCTTGAATGCCTCAGATTTTTCTTTTAAGAACACGACAGTCATTAATGTTGTATAATCATCAATAAAAAGAATAAAGTATTTGTCTCCATAATAACTCTGAATTCTCATAGGACCACATAGGTCGGTATGAACCAACTCAAGTATCTTCTTTGTTGAATAGTCTTTTCTTTTAAAACTAGACTTAGTCATCTTACCTTTTTGACATTCATGACACATAACATAATCTGACTTAGATAAGTTAGGTAGACCTCTAACTCTTTTCTTTTTACTAATCTTAATCATGTTATCAAAATTCACATGACATAACCTCTTATGCCACAACCATCATCTTCATATTTCATCAATAAACAAGAAGACTGATCATTATCAAGATAAAATAGATTACCTCTAGATTGTGTACTAATTCCAACAAGTCTTCCTCGATCATAAAAAATTTCACCTTTTTGCTCTCAAAAGCAACTCGGTGGCCTGAATTGTTCAATTGTGCCACACTTAACAAGTTATAGTTCAATCCTCTTACCCAATAAGCATTTTCACATTTCAATCTATCATTTATCATCAAGGATCCTTTACCTCTTACCATACAGGGTTAAAATGGATAAAATGGTTAGCCCATGGAAAATAATAAAAAAGGATGAAAAAGGATTTGATCAAGGAAATTGATATAATTGATAAAATGCTGATTTTTGGAAATATTGATTCAAGGGTTTGATAAATTGCTGAATGGGGGCCCAAAGTCTAGGCGACCATTTTAGGGTGCATACATTTGCCCCTCTTTGACTAATGTGAGATTGATTTAGGATCAAAAGAAATCAAAGAATGGAATTGAAATGTGAGATCGATTTGGGATCACAAAACAACCCAGATGTGTGTTCAATGGATGTGAACACATCAGAACAAAGATTCATTGAAAGACAAGACCAACACCGTTGTTGTTGAGTGATAATCAAGTCTAAAAATAAGAGATAAGAATCGAAAGACAAGACCAACACCATTGTTGTTAAGTGATAATCAAGTCTCAAAATAAAAATCTCAACCTGAGCTGAATGATAAAGCTGAATCAAAGATTAAAGCTGATAGGTACTGCCCCCTTGAAATCAAAATCAAAATCAAGTAGAGGAGAAATAGTAAATTGATAAAGATGATCAAATCACTAGAAATCAAAGATGAAAAGATGATAGGATAACCATCAAGTAGTGAAGATATGCTCCAGTTTGACTAGGTTTGACTGGGAAAGATATAGATTAAGAATAAAGTCAAACCTCAGAGAGATGAATCAAATGAAAATGATTGAAAGACTAGGAGTTTGAAAGAGATGGGGCTGAAGAAATGAAGATGCCCTAGTGAAGATCAAAGGATCAGGCCTGAAATGATCAACCAACTGCGCAGAAGAAGGGAAAATTTTGAAATGTGATTTTGACTATCAAGATGAACTCATATTTTGATTTCGATCCTGAAAACAAATCCAGGACATCGAAATTAGCTAGGGGTGCAATTTTTCCACAATTCTGAGGTGTTTTGAAAATTAGGTCAAAAAGTCAAAATGCTATAAAAGGGGTAAAAAAAGGCATTTTCAAAATGATTTGACTTATTGTGATTTGAGAATTTTCAGATCTTAGAGAGAGAAAATGGCCCAGCAAGTAGCAGTCATAGTTCACAGGCATCGATTTGAGCGTGCCCGATTGCACAACTGGCCTTCACAGTATGGTGCCCCGATATGTTTTCAGAAAACTTGCCCTTGTTGAGTCATTTATGAGAATTTAATACATTTAAAACATGTTTTTAATGATTTTAAAATTTTTCAAAATTTTTCTTGTATGAAAAGTCATGTGATACTTTAGAAGTATCGCACCCTTTGAGGGTCTATCGTGTGATACTTCATGGGTCAATATAATGTCACACTAATATTGAATCCAGTGTCACGTGACACTGAATGAAATATCATATGATACTATAAGAAGTATCTTAGGAATAGATATTATCATACTACTATTGGGAAAAGTATCGCACGATACTTAGTCAAAAAATAGTATCGTACAGTATAGAAAAATAACATGTAATATTTTTGAGCAAAATGACATGGGTCCTGACAATGTTTTACATTCTTAAGATATCTTGTACTGATTTTAGACATGCATCATGATATATTTTAACACCTGGTTTGGATTGATGGCTTGTAGGAGTTCTTCCCAGTGCTATTGATTAGAGCACTGAAGGTTACTAGGCTATGGTATGTCCGAGATATGGATGATCTAGGTTGGGTAGACTTGAGGGCGATGGGATTTGGCTATTTGTTGAAGTTGCCCCACATTCAAGCTAACCATGGGTTGTTGACTGTGCTAGCCAAGAGATGGCATAGCGAGCACAACACCTTCCATCTGCCTATTGGAGAGGCATAGATCACTTTGGAGGATGTCTATCAGATTCTCTGAGTGCCTAGCCATGGTGATCCTATAAGTATAATCATGTTTATGGTTGGTCATAATTGTAAAGTTTCCATATAATAGAAACTAACATGATTATTTGTTGGAATAGGTATACTACAATCAGGATCCTACCAAGGGATGGCAAGCCATCCAGGACATTCCAGGATGTTACTATTATAGATAGACACATCAAGTGGGATCGATTGATGGATGATTTTGGCAAGGACTTCCCAGTGTCATGTATTGTTTCTTCCATTATTGCACAGGCCCTTATCACTGAAAGGAGTCAGAAGGGTTTTTCACTAGGATGGGGTAGATTGTTAGTAGATCTGGAAGCACATCCATGATGGATGGCATGGGGCCCGGCCATATTGGCCGATATGTACCATGAGCTCCATGAGATCATGTACCATGAGAGTAGAACATGGGCATGTGATGCTATTCTAGCATAGGTGTGGGCATGGGAGCACATCATTGTGGTGTGTCCATGTGTACAGCCGAGGGAGAGGAGACATCCCTTCATCTACAGATATGCAGGATTCTTGTCATAGCCTCATAGCAGGAATGTGACATACTATAGGAGGATACTGGATGAGCTGACTTCCTTCCAGTGGTGACCATATAGAAAGGTTGAGTCATGGGGTGATACGGAGGATGAGCTGAGATATATGTTATTCAGCTGGCCACTGGTAGGCTGACACCTAGATATCATGGAGTGGTCTATTATTACTCGAGTATGGAGGTAGTTCAAGCGGTAGCAGAGAGTGTATACAGAGACTACTACATACACTCGGGCTAGGGATGAGAAGGGTCAGGGCTGGCTTCCGATGCTAGATTACCAGTAGGTAGTATAAGATACAACAGCCATACAGAGAGAGCCATGAGACTATCTCCCAGACATGGTAGATGTAGGGGCTGATGCAGCCTACAAAGCAGAGTGACGGTGAGCTCCATTTCCTAGTTTCACAGTACCTAATGCACAATTGTACACACTAAGATGTGCACTGCTCTAAGCCATTACTTCCAAGAGAATCCATGAATGGGAAACCTTGGGAAGGTGACCTAGAGCTCCCTGGGCATGGAGTGCAAGGATATTAAGAGTGCTCTCAGCTAGAGCTATTGAAGCATGTAACCTTGCTAGTAAACCATGCAATGGGAGATTCAATGAAGACAAGGGCAAGAATGCCAATATGCTCAAGAAATCAAAATGGAATGTAATGCAACTACACTAAGAATGAAGATGCAAACTAAGCTATGGAAATGAAAGATAGAAGTGTTACAAATCCTTACTAATTAAGCTATGTGAAGTAAACTAGAGAATGAAAAGAAACTAAGCTAAGAAAGAATAAACATGAAGCTAAGCTAAGAATGCAATAATGAAGGCTAAATGCAATAAGATCTCCAAAAGCTCCAAAGTCTTCAAAAGCTCCAAAGTCTACAAGAAATCCTACAACATAAGATTAGCATAAAAATTTGGATCCTAGAATGAGAAGAGAGCTCTCCTTTTAAAGGAATTGAAAAGGAATGGACCATGGATATTAAGAGGCAAAAGATTTAATCAAGGGTGGAGCTTGAAAGAGGAGCAATCCATGTGCACAACTTTCCTCCAATGAGAAATAAGTGTTGACTTTTGTGCCCCATGTGAGACAAAAAGGCCTTTTCTTATTTTTATAAAATAAGAATAATGCTTTATTTGTGCAACTTAGGATAAGAGGAAAAGTGGGGGCTTTTTATTTAATAAAAGGGGAGGGAATTCCTTTTAAATAAATAAAGACTTTATGATAAAATGGTTAGCCCATAGAAAATAATTGAATAAATGATAGAATTAGGATTTGATCAAGAATAAGCAATCGATAATTTTAGCAAATAATGCTAGCAAGGGGCTAATAGCCTAGATGACCATTTTTGGGTGAGTACATTTTCCCCTCTTTCACTAATGTGTGATCAATCTAGGAACACATTACATCAACGAATAGATCAGCCAAGAAGGCAATAGAGATCTGACTCCAAAGTATGAAGTGCAAAGAGATAGCAAACCCTGCATGGTCAGCTTGGTAGCGACAATACTGCACACTTAGGAAAGAGATGGACAATATTAGAACTCGAGATGAGAACTAACATGTCAAGTGCAAATATAGATCGATCAGAGAAAATGAAATGGTGAAGCATATGCTCTGGCGAGTAGCCAGTAGGGTATGATGTCTCTGCCCCCTTGGAATTGAAAGAGAAATCAGGTAGAGGGAAGGTAGAAGCAAGAGCAACATGATCAAATCAATAGAAATCATAATCACAGAGATAAAGAATGATAGAATAACCATCAAGTAGATATGCCCCAATGAAGACCTCAGAGAGATGAAATGAAATGAATGAAAGACTAGAAGGGTGAGAGAGATGGAGATGAAGAAGGAAAGGATGCCCTAGTGAAGATCAAAGGATCAGGCCTCAAAAGGTCAGCCAACTACATGGAAGAAGGAGAGATACAATTTGGATGATCAAGGTGAACTCGGATTTTGGTTTCGATCCTGAAATGAATAGAAAATGACGTGATATGAAAGACAAGAAGTGAAAGATATGATCCGGAAGAAGTGAAAGGTGAGCACAGTTTGAATAATAAGTTTGTGAAAGATGAAAGGAGAGCTCTCTCCATATGCAAGATGAAAAACTAACTAACATGAACCTAAAAATGCAAGCTATTATGAAAAGTGGTTTACTTGCAAGGTCACAAAGCTATTAGACTCTAATATTCATCATTAAGCATTATTGGTAGTATCGCAAGATCATAAAATACACACTAGTATAACTATGTGAATCTAAATATGATCTATATTAGATAGATATGTGGGAATCCCACCTAGGCACCAAAGACATATAGGTCAAGATGACTAGTGCAGTGAGATTACCTAAGTTTAGTATAAAAAGATTATACTCGCATCGAAACATGAGGAAAGTCAAGATGAATATAAGTATGCACTTGCAAAAATAGTCAAGGATAATACCTTGTAAATCCTAGAGTCAAGTGGAACAAGCATAAATGCTCATGACAACCAAGATCAACAAAATATACCCACAAGCAGAAAGTAGATAAAACATGTCCTCATGCCCCAATCTTCTAGCTCAGCATCATCGAAAACTATTAGGGAGAGAACATTCAGCAAAGAAATCATCATAGATAGCACACAAAGAAATAAAGAAAATTTCAGCAAGTCAAGTGTTTAAGTGCGTGTGTGTAGGTCATAGAGTCAAACTTTGAGTATCACATCTACTAGTGGGACATACTGTATCATTCTAGACTGCGGGTAAGATATCTGATTAGTGTTGAGAAACACTTGACACTAGGGAAGTGTCGAAAAACACAATTGGGGTAGTTTTGAAAAAAAAACCATTGGAATCAAGTGGCCCAAGAAGCCGCAATGCACAAAGAGACCCAAGATAAGCTTAGAACAACATATGCCCCTTAGAGTAAGACAACAGGCTAGGAGAGGCAAAGTGAAAAGTGGAGTGAACGAGCACCACGCAAGACTAATAGACATAGGTGCAAGGGTCTCAAGCAGTGTCTGTTTCCAGGTTTTCACCACTTGATAGATTTTTTCAGTACTTTTTTCAATTTTTTTGTCTTTTTGCTACCAAGGTGCCTGTTTCCAAGTTTTCACCAAGGCACTTTTTCTATTTTTTTTAATTTTTTAATTTTTTGAATTTTTTGTGGTGAGACATCAAAGCACCTATTGCTAGGTTTTCTCTAGAATGCTCATTTTTTTAGTACTTTTTATGCTTTTTAGGATTTTTTCAGCATCATATATGAATTATTTTTTTGTGATTTTTTCAGGATCAATAAATATGTACAAAAGAGCTCAAGAACCTTAGGCATAGAACTTTTTTAGATGTAGAACATTGATAGGCTCTGTAAGCTCTTCTCCCTCAGGTGTAGATAGTTGATAGGCTCTGGACCCAAATGTTGTCATGATAATGTAAGGCCCTAACCAATTTGCATATAACAACCAGCCTTAAGCAATTTATGAGTTAGTGCAAGATCGTTAGAGATTGATCCACATATGCCATCATGGACTTCAGCTAGCACTTTGTCTGACTCATCTATTTCAAGACACTTAAGGAGGGTTCCATCTAGACTCTTCCCATACAAGTCATCAAAGACAAGGGTAAAGGGTAAGGCATTGTGGAGGAGGTGGCGCTTCTCATTGCATGTTAGATTTTTAGGGATAATTTGATCTTGGAGGTAGGAAAATATGGTGGCATAGTGAGATGATTCAGCAGGGGAATTGTAGGTGAGATGAGGCAATTCTTCCACCAAGAACTCAAAGCATGATTCATGCTATTCCAGTTGCAAAATGGATGCCAAAGTAGCCATGGCATTAGCAGCCTTGTTCTCAAATATATGCTTCACACGTTCAGTCTTAACCAGTAATGCCACATGGGGATGCATCTTTATGAGCTTTTACTTGATAGGTGTAACCCTTGGAGTAATGATAAGCCCATTGTTTAAACCAGTCATGTCTGAATATGTCCATGCAAAGTTAATCTTTTTACCTTGAAAGAATGTGGCAAATTGTTCTTTATTTGTACTATTTTTAGGTTCGGATATCGCCACAATGTGGTTTTCACCATCGGACCATTGCTTTTGTCTTTTGAGATCTGATTCAGTCATTTGTGTTGTTGGTTCACCGATGGAAGAGATAATAGGTTTAATGGCATTGAGATCTGAATGTATGAAGGAAAGTGGAGTGACAGGTTCAAGAGCATTTATGCAATAGGTGTCATCTCTGGTGATGAGAGAGGTTGAGCCTATAGTGTAGGCTCCAAAAGTATCAAGATCTAGATTTTGTTAGAAAGTAAAGACCACCAAGATAACTGAGACGGGGGGGGGGGGGTGAATCAGTTATCTGATAATTAAACCATTTATCAACATTAACTTCAATATCAACTTGAATATCTTTAAATCATATAATTAGTGTAGTAACCAACCATATAAATATAAACATACATAATAACATAAGATATGTTAACTAGGGAACCTCTTGATCAAAGAGTAAACCTCGGTAGGAATGATGCCCACAAAATGATGCACTAATATGAAAGTTCCTTGTTAGAGGATGGACCCTATTAGGAGTCTTATGAAATGCATTCAGTACATGTGAATCTCTGTTAGGAGATTTTGAACCCTTGTTAAAATATCCTAACCTTGTTAGGAGTTATGGAAGACAAAAGGACCCACTACCCAAACAGCTTCAAGGCAAGATCTTTGAACTCACTATCCAATAGATCTTAGGATTATTCAATAGAATAACATGAAATATGTTACCTCCTTCATACTATGCCAAAACCACACTCTATGCTACACAAGATCACGAATCTAGATCTCTGCATTTCGCAAGTCTTCCTTCATCACTAAATTAGCTCTTTTCTTCACTTCATGCATACATTCGCATCACAACTTTCACAACTTCATATTAAAACTCTTAAAATCCACACATAACAAGGAAAACATTCCTTCCTTTATGCCACACTCAAATAATTAAAAATGAGTCGGCATGTAAATACAAAATAATAATTTCAACACGCTACATCAAAATTACATAAAACTGTCGGCTTCCAAATACAATAACTTTCCAATCGTGTGACCTCAAAATTTTTTCTATGAACCACATCACCAAAAATGAGTCTCAAACTTCCTTTTAACTATGCAAAATTAGATTCCATCCCAGTTAGGAGATATCCTCCAATTACCAAAAATCGCTACATAGGAATACTGCTAGAATACTACTTCCACCAAAATGATTATAACTTTCATGAATAAATGAATTTCTTTTTTCACTCTTAACCATAGGCTAATAACACACCAAAGAACATACCATCAACTATGCATAACTCAATCTACAATATAACATGTGTGCAAAACAAAACTGTGCTTGCTTCTCTGCTAAACTCCAGAATATCATTGTGTTGACATCAATGATAATCATAGTCATAAATGCAACAACCACTACTACCGAATGACTGCCAAAGGCTTCAGCATTCATTCCTAACAATCTCCACCATTGGCATTGATGGAAACATAGATGGAAAACATCCAACGTTCCAAAAATCCAATCACTGCTACTCAACTGCACTGCTGCTCATCATCAATCAAATCTTGCTTTGTTATCCTATTCAATCTCTCCAACAAATGTAGTTCCTCAATGTTTTTCATGATTCTCTCCCCCATTGACATCAATGATGTAAATTCTATCACTACATCAAACAATAGCTCAATGTCAAAAGACACTATTCAAAAATTACATTCACAAGAGTCCTCAATGACTCAACTCAGATACACATACTCCCCCATAGAGGAAGTACCAACATCCAATCTATAAAATAGATAGGGCCATAAACCACTAGATAGATGCAACCAACTCCATCATTACTCAAAAGTAGGTTGGGGCATAACCCCAAGCATACCTCTCAGATACTCAAATGTATCCTTAGGCAAAGGCTTAGTAAATATATCTGCTATTTGCTCCTTTGTGCTTATGTACTCCAGTCTAACTTCTTTATCTGCAACTTTCTCTCTTACAACATGATACTTAATCTCTATATGCTTTGTTTTAGAATATAAAACCGGATTCTTAGACATACTAACTGTACTTGTATTGTCACAATATATGACAATAGGCTCATCAAACTTGATTCCAATGTCCATCAACATCTGCTTCATCCAAATTATCTGATTACAATTGTTTGCTACTGCTACATATTCTACTTCTAATGTACTTTGTGAGATATAATTTTTCTTTTTGCTTAACCAAGAAACTAATCTTCCTCCAAGAAAAAAGGCTCCACCACTGGTGCTTTTCTTGTCATCAATGTTGCCTCCCCAATCAGCATCAGTATATGCACATAGGGTAAAATCATCATAATTTTCATACCACAGTCCATAGTCCATTGTGCCTCTAAGATATCTCAATATCCTTTTTACTGCTACATAATGTGACTCTCTAGGTTCAACTTGAAATCTTGCTACCATTCCAACTTAATGTTGTATATCTGGTCTAGTGTGTGTCAAGTACTACAATCCACCAATCATAGATCTGTATTTCTTTTTCTCAACTTCTGGTGTCTCATCTTTACTAGATAGTTTATGTCCTGTAACCATAGGTGTTCCAACTGGTTTACAATTCTCCATACCAAATATTTTCAACAAATCATTCAAGTACTTTGTCTGACTTATAAAGATACCATCTTTGTTTTGTGTTATTTGTAATCTCAAAAAGTATTTCATTTCTCCAATCATACTCATTTCAAATTCTATCTTCATTTCATCAGCAAATTTGTCACTACCTTCATCTTCTCCTCCAAAAATAATGTCATCAACAAAAATAACCAAAACTAACAATCCATTCTCAATTTCTTTTGTGTAAGGTTACTATCAACTATTCCTTTTGTAAATCCCAATTCTAACAAAAACTTATCTAATCTAGCATACCAAGTTCTAGGTGCATGCTTTACTCCACACAATGCTTTCTTTATTTTACATACCATGTCTCCCTCTTGAGTCAAAGGAAAACCTTTAGGCTGCTCAATGTAGACTTCTTCTTCTAATTCACCATTCAGAAATGCTGACTTCACATCCATCTAATACACTTTGAATTTCTTAAATGTTGCATAAGCCAAAAATACTCTTACTACTTCAAGTCTTGCCACAGGGGCAAAATTCTCTTCATAGTCAATTCCTTCTTGTTGTGAGTATCCCTTACATACCGATCTTTCTTTGTTTCTAATAACTTCTCCTTGTTCATTCATCTTGTTCCTGAATACCCATTTAGTTCCAATCACATTTTTGTCTTTAGGTCTAGGGACCAATTCCCATGTCTTGTTCTTTTCAATCTGATCCAATTCTTCTTTCATAGCTTTAATCCAATGTTCATCTTCACAAGCTTCATTAGTAGACTTAGGTTCAATTTGAGAAATCAAACATAAATGTACCTTCTTTCTAGTCATAACTCCTTTATCCAAAATTCCAATAACTTTCTCAATAGGATGATGTCTTGATATATACCTATTAGGTGTCATAGTCAGTGATCTTTCTTCAACTGTAGATTCTTCTCTAGATTCTTCTTTGTTTTCTTCAACATGACTTTCATTCAAAAATTCATTGTCAGTCTCAAAAAATTGTTCAGTAGTTTCAATGTTAGGCTGAGGGTTAGTTCCTTCATCAAATTCATAATCAATCATTCTTTCCTGAATTTTAAACTTCTCATCAACTTTTACATTTGCACTTTCAACAATAGTTTTAGTTCTCTTATTGTAACATCTATATGCTTTTCTTTTCAAAGAATATCCAAGAAAAATTCCTTCATCGCTTCTAGGATCAAACTTTCCTATATCATCATCTCTCTTAATATAACATTTTCTTCCAAAAATTCTAGAATACTTAACTGAGGGTGCATGTCCAAACCACAATTCATAAGGTGTCTTGTCTGTGTCTACTCTGCTTTGTACTTGGTTCATTGTATATACTGTTGTATTCACTGCTTCTCTCCAAAATATCTTTTCCAAATCACCTTCAAATAACATAGCTCTAGGTGCTTCAGTTACTGATCTGTTCCTTTTTTCTGCAATACCATTTTGTTCAGGTGTTCTAGGGGCTAATAACTGTCTCTTAATACCATTTATTTCACAAAAAGTGTTAAACTCTTTAGATGTAAAGTATCCACCTCTATTAGATCTCAAACATTTAATCCTTATTCCTGATTCATTCTCAACTTTATTCTTCATGACCTTAAACTTATCAAATGCTTCAAATTTTTCTTTCAAAAATGCAATCCACATCATTCTTGTAAACTCATCAACAAGAATCATAAAATACCTTTCTCCATAGAATCCTCTAGTCCTAGTAGGACCGCTCAAGTCTTTATGAACAATCTCCAACTTCTCTATAGATGTGAACTTCTTGCTAGGAAATGAACTCCTTTTCTACTTAGCCATCACACATTCCTTGAAAATCATGTTAGTAGGCTTCATAATCTTAGGTAAGTCTCCTACTACAAGTGTATAACTTACTTTCACAATATTATCAAAGTTTATATGACAAAACCTTCTATGCCATTACCAACTGTCATCAATCTTAGTCATCAAGCATGTCATCTCAATAGGGTTCAACTGAAATACATTACCTCTGGTTCTAGATCCAGTTCCAATTAGATTTTCATCTTTATCCTTAATCACACAATTTTTCTCAGTAAACCAAACTTGATATCCTTTATCCACTAACTTTCCAACACTCAAAAGATTATGTTTCAATCCATCAAAAAAGTAAACATCATCAGTATTAGTCTTTCCATCAAGAGTAATAGATCCTATAGCTTTAATCAAATAAGGTGCATTGTTACCAACTCTAACAACTCCTCTGTCATAATTGTTAAACTTTATGAATTTTCCTTTATCACCAGTCATATGATGTGAACAAC
The DNA here is from genome assembly GCA_027943335.1 of Chamaecyparis obtusa. Taxonomy (NCBI): domain Eukaryota; kingdom Viridiplantae; phylum Streptophyta; class Pinopsida; order Cupressales; family Cupressaceae; genus Chamaecyparis; species Chamaecyparis obtusa. The sequence continues at coordinate 119,070 of BSBK01005921.1, read as the reverse complement.
CACTGTCTATAATCCAATCAGATTTCTTTTCAACTTGGGAAACTAAGGCTTTTTCTTCTTTAATATCAGATTCAGAATTTTCTTCCTTAATTGCTACAAATCCTATGTCATCAAAGTTATCATTATCACTGTCACTCAAATGTCTTTCAATTCCTCCTTCAATTTCTTCATCATTTGCATAATAACATTCTTTAGATCTTCTAGGCTTAAAATTGTTTCTATACTTCTTAACTCTCTTAGGACACTTAGATGCAAAATGACCATATTCTTAACATGTCCAAGATTTAAAGATTTTCTTACCATCTAGTTCTCTTTTCACAAGCAAGGAAATACCTTCTTCAATCTTCTTATCTTCATTAGATTTGGATCTACTACTGCTGGCATAATCTCCATTCACACTTGTACTTCTAGACAAAGTAGGTCTGATGCTAAGAGCACTGAATGTTGTCTCCACTCTAGGTAGTTCTCCTGATAATCTCAAATTCATCTCTGCTACTTCCAATCTTCCAAGAAGAGTCTCTCTTGAAAATTTTGGTGTACAAGGTATCACTTGTTCAATCATTTGTGTAGTCTACCTGAATACTGGTGTCAATGTTCTCAAAATATTCCATATTAATTCATTCTCTATCTTTTCACCTCCACAAGACTTTATTCCTGCAACAATTTCTGACATCCTACCAATATAGCTTCTAATAGATTCATCTTCCATCACTCTTATGTCTTCAAATGCACAAATCCAATTATGTAACCTAGCTTTCTTTGCATGTTCATCACCTTCAAAAGTAGAATGTAAAGCTTTCTAAATATCATGAGATTTAGTTAAACCTTTTACCTGACTGTATTCATTCTCTGGAAGTGCTAATAAAAGTGCTTCTCTTGCAAGTATGTTACACATAAATAGATCTACCTCATCTTTAGAAGTTGTTTCAAGATTGTCTTCTTAAATTATAGTCCTTTCATTCTTTGTAATCAACCAATAACCTGGTCCTAAACACAAGAGATGTGTCTTCATCTTTTCTTTCCAGCTATCAAAATTTACTCCATCAAACTTAGGGCTTTCTTTCCTAAAATTCACCATAGATCTCCTTAAGTTGTTAAACTTCTCTTTCAAGGACCTACCGCTCTGATACCAATTGTTAGAAAGTAAAGACCACCAAGATAACTGAGAGGGGGGGGTGAATCAGTTATCTAACAATTAAACCATTTATCAACATTAACTTCAATATCAACTTCAACAACTTTAAACCATATAATTAATGAAGTAACCAACCATAGAAAGATAACCATAAACAATGACACAATAACACAAGATATGTTAACTAGGGAACCTCTTGATCAAAGAGTAAACCCCAGTGGGAATGATGCCCACAAAATGATGCACTAATATGAAAGTTCCTTGTTAGAGGATGGACCCTATTAGGAGTCTTATGAAATACGTTCAGTACATATGAATCTTTGTTAGGATATTTTGAATCCCTGTTCAAAGATTCTAACCCTGTTAGGAGTTATGGAAGATAGAAGGACCCACTGCCCAAACAGCTTCAAGGAAAGATCTATGAACTCACTATCCAACAAATCTTAGGATTATTCAATAGAATAACATGAAATATGTTACCTCCTTCACACTATGCCAAAACCACACTCTCTGCTACACAAGATCACAAATCCAGATCTCTATACTTCGCAAGTCTTCCTTCATCACTAAATTAGCTCTTTTCTTCACTTCATGCATACATTCACATCACAACTTTCACAACTTCATATTAAAACTCTTAAAATCTACACATAACAAGGAAAACATTCCTTCCTTTATACCACACTCAAATAATTACAAATGAGTTGGCATGTAAATACAAAATAATAATTTCAACATGCTACATCAAAATTACATCAAATTGTCGGCTTCCAAATACAATAACTTTCCAATCATGTGACCTCAAAGTTTGTGCTATGAATCACATCACCAAAAATGAGTCTCAAACTTCCCTTTAACTACATAGAATCAGATTCGATCCCGGTTAGGAGATATCCTTGGATTACCAAAAACCGCTACATAGGAATGCTGCTAGAATACTACTTCCACCAAAATGCTTATAACTTTCATGAATAAATGAATTTATTTTTGTGCTCTTAACCATAGGCTAATAACACACCAAAGAACATACCATCAACTTCACATAACTCAATCTACAATATAACATGTGCGCAAAACAAAATTGTGCCTGCTTCTCTGCTAAACTCCAGAATATCACTGTGTTGACATCAATGACAATCATAGTCATGAATGCAACAACCACTACTACAGAATGACTACCAAAGGCTTCAACATTCATTCCTAATATATTTTTCATAGAAGGACCAGCGTGGTCCACTAAAGAAATATGGGGATCAAACTCATCAAACCCAATGCGAGACTCAGCAACTACGTCAGGTTGGTCACTATAAGTATGAACCACATCGACATCCATATCCATTATGGAAGATCCCTCTGAAAGAGTGTCCCATTCATACTCATTGAAATCTATTATTGAGCTTTTGCTAGGATGTTTTCACCAAGAAGGCTTATAACGTCAAGAAGTAGAGGTGCCCATGTCATCACATGTGAGATCTCCTCTTTCTAGTAGCTGCACAATGTTGCAACATTGTCTGTCAAAGCTCAATGATTCATTAGGCACATAGTTGCTAAACATAGAGGGTCCAGTTGTGTCCTTGTTAGGTATGCACTCTTCTCCCCAAAGGAGTGAAGTAGAAGGGAGACTGTCTCCCATTTGAGCCATAGTGTGTAGTGGTGACTCATCTGTATCTGTGTCTGAATCACTGATTATGGGAACATTTATGGAACAATGAGGGAGGTCATCTTTGACACCATATCCTAGACCTATTGTATCCTTAGAGGGTCTATCATTGGTGTAACTCAAAGGCTTAATGAGGGTGTGTCCATTATCATTTATAGGTCCTTGACCTTGATAGCCCATTTGCTACAAAAATTTATAGCCTTTACCATAGCGCTTAGGGGAAATAGGAGTAGCAATTGTCATACTACCCTCTTCTTCTCTATAGATCCATTCCCTAATAGCTTTTTCTTCTCTTTCTACCTCTAAGGGTATGGATGAAGGAACAAAGGTATCAAAGACTACCATGGTAGAAGTGGAAGCATTCGGCTTGTTAGGTCTACCATATGATCTAGGAGAAGTAGGCAGAGTAGCAAGGGAATCCAGTGTGTATTCTCCCATACCAATACTCATCATCTTTAATGTTTGTTTAACCTCAATCAGGGACACACTAGGATCATCAGAAGGTTTTTTGTGAGGAACAAAAATTTTAGCCATAGCAAGAGTATTGATAGTAATAGATGGTCTCTAGGAATCACAACTTCAGTGCCATTGTATGGAAATTTGACTCATTGGTGGTAAGTGGAAGGGAAAGCTTGCATGTCATGGATCCAAGGATGACCCAGAAGAATGTTATATCTGAGTGGGATTTCCAATACTTGGAACCTAATATCTTTCATGATAGGGCCCACTCGAATAGGCAGCATGACAAGAACCTTATAAGATCTTTCCACTTCATCGTATGCTTTTATAGTAATTTTCCACTTAGGATCTACAGCAAATTCTGACAATCCTAGTTGTTGCACCACATTGAAAGAAACAATATTTAACCCTACACCATTTTCTATCAGGACTCAGTGGACTCAAGTATGGTAGACTTGGACTTCAATGTGTAAAGAAAGATTATGGGGGTGGCTTAGAGATGTGTCATCTTCTATAGAAAAGGAGAGGTAATGGGGAGATGAGATATGGTTGACCATAGCCTAGAACCTATCTAGTTCAATGTCATTGGGGACATTTTCTATATGCAAAGCTTTCTCAAGGATCTCTCTGTGAAAAGGTGATAGCTCAAGCAACTCAAAAATAGATATCTGGGCTGGTGTTTGTTGCAATTGGTGTACAAGATCATAGCTAGACAAGACTGAAGGAGCCGTTTGTTTGGAAGAAGAGGTTTGATTTGGATCAGGTGTAGTTTTAAGGACAATTTTGGCTTGCCCCCTAGTAACAACATTCAGTGTCTCACTTTGAGAAGATGAACCATCTAGTGTTTGTAAGACCAAATTTGGCTTACCATGATTGGCATCATTATCATCTTGAGATCTCATCATAAGAATACTCTCAATGGGCTCTACCATGTTGATGATAGGTGTATCAGAAGTATATGTGTAGTTGATCTTAGCATCATGATTCTTCTTATTTTCTTGAGAGGACTCCCCCTTGTCATACTTAGGTAAAGGGTCTTTGAAAGCCTGGAGATCATAATTTTTAACAAAGCCATCTATGAGAATTGTGCCTCCATCTATGAGATCTTGTATAGCATCTTTAAGCATGAAACAATTGTCGGTCTTGTGTCCCTTGTTTCTATGATAGTGGCAGTAATGGTCCACCCTCCACCAATCAGGCTTAACTAGTAGATCATAGGGATGAGGATTGGTAGGAAGCGTAAGATAATTTTTGGCCACCAAAGTCTTAAGAATCACATTGTATGGTTCAGCCAACTTGGTGTAGACCCATTGGTGGTATTTATTCTTTGGCTTGTCTGCATACTAAGGCTTAGGTGCACTATGGGCATTGGCAGCCTCTTGTTGTTTTGTTGCATAGATAGCATTAGAAAGGTTGAAAGCAAGCTCTTTAGCTTTTGGGACATCTACAACCCCATCATTGACAACATACTTGTTTCTATTCCAATTTTTTCTCTTGTCCTTTCCATTGCCTCTAGTATCTTTATTAATAACAATATCCCCCTTTCTTATGGCCACATCCTCAATCCGATATGCACTTTCAACCATGTTGTTGAAAGAGGAGAACAATTGTTTTCTTAGATCATAATATAGCTCAAGCACAAGAGTGTTGATGAAAATGTCAATCTTTTCTCTTTCATCTAGTTGTCGAGGATATCGAGAATACAATGACCTCCAACGTTGTAAGTAAGTGGAAAATGGCTCACCTTGATTTTTCTTTAGAGCATTGAGATCTGTCATGGTGATAGGCTATTGGATGTTGTATGAATAATGTTGGGTGAAGCACCTAACCAAAAGTTTTAAGAGGTGGTGTCAACTTTGCAAACCATTCTAGAGCTTGTCCTCTTAAATTTCTAGGGAACAATCGTAGAAGAAATGTGTCTTTGTGAAGGAAGTCCATGCTAAGAGCGTAAAAGTGATGCACATGGTCATGGGGGTCATTGCTTCCATCATACTTGTTTTATTTGGGAACCTCAATATCCCTAGGAAATGATACCATGTATAGACTCCTGTCAAAAGGAAGAGCACAAATAGATTCTATGAAAGAAACCTTTGGAGGTTCTTTTTCTATTACAAGTTGAGAAAGACGTTGATTTTTTCATTGCAATTCATCCCTAAGGATTTCCAATTCAGTTGGTATTCTTTCTTGAGCAATCTGGTGTACATCATAGCTAGGAGGGAGCTTGTATCCCCTAGAATTCATGTATTGAAACTATTGATCTCCATTTTGCTCTAAAAGTTTAAGCATCATACATTGGGAAGCTTCATCTTGTTCAATTCTCATAAGCTCTTCACTAGAAACCTCATTGTTAGCTTCTTCCTCATGCTAATAGGGAGGAGGTCTAGGAGGTGAAGAGGGAGCATCAAAAGTTCATCTTGGAGGAGATCTTGGTGGCATGTTGTTGCCATAGTTAAAAGGAGGAGGTCTATATTTGTAACCACTAATCTCAAGTTGTTCTTGAGATACTCCCCTTGATCCCATGTGCCTAGTAGCATCCATTTTGTCTAAATGTGCTTGGTTGTCCTTATGCTCAAAGTGTTCTTGCAAATGATAGAAATTTTCTTGTTCAGTGAGAGTGAGTGAGACATTGTCTGTGTTTTTGGAGGTCTTGAATGTGGAAAAGAGGAAACCTCCTTTGTACCACGGGGTGACCTTAGAATCCTCAAATTGGTTAGGACTAGAACTGTCATTGCTAATGGGTGCTCGTGAGCATCTGGTTGGAGAAGGTAACTATGTATAATTGAACAGAGGGTGACTCTCCTGATCAAATTGAGACCGAGTTGTAACCAGCATGAAAAGAATTGTTGGTTGACTAATAGAATGAGAAAAAGTTTTTTAGATATTGAGATAAGAAAAGCTAATAAAGATCACTTGTCAAGATAGAACAATAGAGATGGCTCATCAAAAGTACTCAAGAACTTACAGCAATCAATTGACTCAAGCTGAGAGATGAGAAAGAAGCTTGATTAGCAAGTAGCTATCGAGGTAACCGTGGTATGACAAGTGATCAAGAGTAGCATTTTTTAGGCTCAAACCCAAAAGTTTTAGCTCATTTTTTCCAGTCTAGAACAAACCAGCTTTAGGTAAGAATAGGAAAGATACTTTACGATAGGTTAAAATTCAAGTTTAGCAGCTATGGATTACAATAGCAGCATGACAGCAAAATAACTCAGGACTCTTGATTGAGAGTGTGCGATGATATTTCAGTATTGTATGACTCTTGACCAGTGAAAGTGAGAAACTCAATTTTGAAAGCAATTTGGTCAATGTTGTAAGTTGACAAGTACAATTTCTTGGTTTCAAGCACAGTAATATCAAGAAATAGACAAGTTTGCAAATAGTAGGTGATCAAACATGTCATAAAACACTTGTGCAAGAGAAAAAGAAACCTTGCCAAGACAAACAATTGGGATATCAAAATGAAAAATTCTATGAGTACTACTTTGATGTTTGTATGTTCGAGAATGTTTACACGAGTAGATCACAATGAGAAAACTTCAAGCACTTACTAGCCTAGAAGGACAAAGGTTCAATACTTAGCAACTTAGCCCACACTTGATATCTCGTTGCCTCACACAAAGTGGTTACCCACAATAGATGTTGGCTTTGTCATAGAGGTGTCAATGACACAACCAAAGGAATACAGATGGTGAGTAATCTTGGGGTGATCCGGGTTATTCCACTTGGATCAATCCTTGCACCAAGAAGCTAAGCAACAAAATAGGGTAGCTTATATCTATGGTTCTTAGTAAGGGCTTCCATCCATAATACTCCTCTTGCTCCCCGAAGGGACTCCTTACCTTGCGGCAAGTAATGGACTTCACAGCCACAAGAGTACCTTAAGCATTCTTTCTCAACATTTTCCTCATGGTCACAATCCTAAAATTACTTACATTAAGCAAAGACAAGTATTACATCTACCAAGGTTTTGTGTCCTTGATAGCCTTAAGTTTATAGTGGGTTAGAATAGCTTGGTATTAGCTTGTCCCCACTTGGCTCGTTCCTCTTGATTTCTCAAGAGTAGGCCTGCTAAAGGATTCTAGAACTAAACAAAGAGTGGATTAATCTTTGAGGTTCAAGATTTCTGGTTCACCTCAAAGGTGAAGAGCATACTCTCCTAGCTCAAAAATCTCTCCCAAACACACCAAGCAAAGTTTAACTACCCTCTTGCTTTCAAAATCTAGAAGTGGGTCAAGATTTTTGGTTCACCACAAGGGTGAAGAGCATACTCTCCTACCACCAAAAGACTCCTACAACAAGATATTAAGTGCCTAAGAAATGAAGCAACTAGTATATGTCGCACTCAAAATGAAAGCAATTAGACAAGCACTTGATTATTTTTTATGCTTTGGGCAGCCCTGCAAAAACCATTAGTAGCCCTTATGCATTTGGAGCTTTGCCATGCATTCTTTTAAGAAAATATTTCAAGAAATGAGAGCACCTACAAGCACAACTTGTTAGCTCCACAATGGTTAGCACATCAAAAATTAGATAATCTGCAAGTAAAATAGCTAATCAAATGACAAAATTTGAAAATGAAACCAGCATGGTTGGATCAAGCTCAAAAAGAGCTTTCCAATGATTTATCACACTTCAATTTTCAATACCATATGCAAAAATTTCTCAAAAATGGGTGCCAATTTTTTGGAGTGGCACGGATTTTGAAGATGCCAAAATTTTCAAAAACTAGCAAATCTAGAATTTTGGGTCTCTGTCTATTACAAAATGTCATGTGAGATAGTACTAGCCAAGTGACAAAGTATCGAACTGCACACGAGAAAGAACAAGCCTGCACGAGAATGTACGAAGGCTCATGTGAGAAAGTACAAGGGCTTACGAAAGAGAGTACATAGGCCCGCAAGATAAAATACTTCGTCGCACACAGAAGTGCTAGAAATAGAAAATCTTCATGCAATGCAGTGAGAAACCTCATGCGAGATTCTATAACAATGACAGACAGAAGTACGGACAGTGTACAAAAATTGCAAAAAAATAAAAAATAGTCAAAACCTGCAATGGAAATGCAAGAAAAGAAGGACAAAACAGAGCTGTCTTGCCCCATGGTGGGCACCAAAAATGTACACACTAAGATTTGCACTTCTCTAAGACATTACTTCCAAGAGAATCCATGAATGGGAAACCTTGATAAGGTGACCTACAGCTCCCTAGGCATGGAGTGCAAGGATATTAAGAGTTCTATCAGCTAGAGCTATTGAAGCATGCAACCTTGCTAGTAAACCATGTAATGGGAGATTCAATGGAGACAAGGGAAAGAATGCCAATATCCTCAAAAAATCCAAATGGAATGTAATGCAACTACACTAAGAATGAAGATGCAAACTAAGCTATGGAAATGAAAGATAGAAGTGTTACAAATCCTTACTAATTAAGCTATGTGAAGTCACTAGTACATTTGGGGGCAATTTGCGACGGCAAATACGACGGCTATGTGTCGCAATAGTGACACCCATTGACGTCGTAGTTTTTTAGTCGCAAATTGCGACGTCTATGGGTTGCCGTCGCAATTGCGACTCCCTCCCGTTGTAATGTCGCCCCTTCACCCATTCTGGGCCTCCGTCACATTGCGACGGCAGGGAGTCGCAATTGCGACGGCCCTTCGAAGCAATTGCGACGGGTGCCCGTCGCAATTGCGACGCCCGTGGGTAAATTAAAAAAATAAAATTATTTAATACATTGCTAATGAACCACATTAATGTTTTTTTCTTTCAACAAATGAGGACAGTCACTGTAAAGACAACATGATAATGTACACTCACTGTAAGGACAGTCACAAATGAGGACATCTCACAGTGACTATCCCTTGTGTGATTGCCACTTGAATGTATTGCTATTCAGCCACATTAATGCTTTTCTTCTTCAACAAATGAGGATAGTCACTGTAAAGACAACATGATAATGTACACTTACAATGAGGATAGTCACTATAAAGACAACATGATAATGTACACTTACAGTAAGTGTACATTATCATGTTGTCTTTACAGTGACTATCCTCATTTGTTGAAGAAGAAAAGCATTAATGTGGCTGAATAGCAATACATTCAAGTGGCAATCACACAAGGGACAGTCACTGTGAGATGTCCTCATTTGTGACTGTCCTTATAGTGAGTGTACATTATCATGTTGTCTTTACAGTGAGTGTACATTATCATGTTGTCTCAATCTATACATGAACGATAATACAAATATTGAATGCATTATATTCTGTCATTCTATACATGTATGACGATTCAAATATCGAGTGCATTATATTATCTCAGTTTATACATGAACGATAAATTTCATTTGCAACTTGTATAGGAGGATCAGATGACACAGAAGACAAAGAATCTCAGGATGAGGTATGGGAGAAGGCTATATCAGAGGAAAAGCTAGGGCTTTGTTACTGTCCCTTGTGACAGTAACAAAATTTGATGAAAATAATTTTTGTTTCACTCAACTTTGACATTCACAACTTCCTCTTTTGTTATAATAAGAAAAAATACAGTGACTTTAGAGAAAATAATGAAACTAATACAATTGCAATACGGTGGTATTTAGAAAAAACAGAGCTTCACAACCATTAAAGAAGAAAAAAGCACATGCATATATCGAGTACTCCTCAATCAGAGAGATAGAGAAGAATTCAAAACATACCCAGACTGAACATGGCCATACCAAGACCAGCATCAGACAATATTCTTATTGACTGCTCTAGGATAGCTAGCATTTCAACTTTCCATCTGCAAAATAGATTATAAAAACATGAAAATATATCAGAGATGTTTGATATTGATACAAAACAACACAGATTCATTTCTTCGTACACCTGTATATCATAAAAATCCTTGCACACTTTGAAAAATTGTATTGCCTTTTACTTACTCAAAAGTAATTTACATAAAGCAGTCATTTGATTAACATGCATCCTAATATTCACAAGTACATGGTCATGTGCTCCATCGTAGCATCTTATAGATTTAGATCTGTTCTCTGAAATAATTCAATGTTTTGTTTACAATCCACAAAAGAAATATTTTCCCTCGTCTACTTAATCCTAAACAAAAGGCCATATAGCAATATAGATAGAACTATATAACAGAAACCATAAACAATGGTAACCTTAGCAGCAGCAAGAAATTGTTGCAAAAACTTTACCTTATCATACCCAGATTGTTGCTTTGCCTGGCAGAGGGAAATTTGATCAGTAAAATTGACCCAGAGTATGCTATCTCCATTGTCATGCTGGATAAAAAAACACCAACTTTAATGGGCATGTACTGTCCCTTGTGTAATTGCCACTTGAATGCATTGCTATTGAACCACATTAATTCTTTTTTCCTTCAACAAATGAGGACAGTCACTGTAAAGACAACATGATAATGTACACTCACTGTAAGGATAGTCACAAATGAGGAAATCTCAGAGTGATTATCCCTTGTGTAATTGCCGCTTGAATACATTGCTATTGAACCACATTAATGCTTTTTTCCTTCAACAAATGAGGACAGTCACTGTAAAGACAACATGATAATGTACACTCACTGTAAGGATAGTCACAAATGAGGAAATCTCAGAGTGACTATCCCTTGTGTAATTGCCGCTTGAATACATTGCTAATGAACCACATTAATGCTTTTTTCCTTCAAAAAATGAGGACAGTCACTATAAAGATAACATGATAATGTACACTCACTGTAAGGACAGTCACAAATGAGGACATCTCACAGTGACTGTCCCTTGTGTAATTGCCACTTGAATGTATTGCTATTCAGCCACATTAATGCTTTTCTTCTTCAACAAATGAGGATAGTCACTCTAAAGACAACATGATAATGTACACGGGCTGTAAGTGTACATTATCATGTTGTCTTTACAGTGACTGTCCTCCTTCAAGTGGCAATTACACAAGGGACAGTCACTGTAAAGACAACATGATAATGTAGAGAAACGTTGTCATTTGTATTTTCAACAGCACCGAGAGAGATTCCCTCCGCAAAATTAGAGCTACAATTTCTGAGTACGTTGGGTTTATTTTTCTTTTTTCATTATTATGTAATCTGGTATTCAACTGTTACAGAGCTAAAATACCCAGAAATGAGGACATATCTGTGTTGAATTTATTGTTAGCGGCTTTGGTTATTTAGAAGTTTAATTTTATTTGTTCATCTTTCAAGCACAAACATTTTGTGGACCGTAACGTCTTCATTGTTTCGGGTATGCAATGAAACAGCCCTAACTTGCGACTACCTTCACGGTACTTGTGTACATTATCATGTTGTCTTTACAGTGACTGTCCTCATTCAAGTGGCAATTACACAAGGGACAGTCACTATGAGATGTCCTCATTTGTGACAAGGATAGTCACACATGAGGACATCTCACAATGACTGTCCCTTGTGTAATTTCCACTTGAATGTATTGCTATTCAACCACATTTATGGGCCCGTTTGGACCACGACACACAGTAGCATCTACAGAGAAGAATATCCCAGGTGTAACAAGTTGTAAGAATATACCAACAGTTCTAAGAAGTTCCCTAGCACATAGTAGCATCTACAAAGAAGAATATACAACATGAGGGCAGCCACTGTAAAGACAACATGATAATGTACACTCATTGTATGTGTACATTATCATGTTGTCTTTACAGTGACTGTCCTCATTCAAGTGGCAATTACACAAGGGACAGTCACTGTGAGATGTCCTCATTTGTGACAAGGACAGTCACACATGAGGACATCTCACAATGACTGTGATGCAGGGGCATCCCTCATGCAAACCAAAAACCATGTGATTGAAGAAAGACACCATGAAGCCAAGAAGTCATCCCATCCTATTGAAACAAGCACCTACTTTCCTAAGGTTACATCATATCACCATGGAGCCTTGTGTTGAAGGATTGATAGACTAAATGTTTTAAGATGTTTTCAATGGTTTAGTATTTAAGTTTTCTTGTTTGTAATAATGGTTAAAGGATTGATTAACATCTCCTTGTAACCCATCCACATGTTTGGACTATGACCCCTTGGTATTGTTATAAGCCTTGGGTATCAATTAGTCTTTGGATGTAATTTGACTGCTAGGTGTCTGTTAGGTGTTTTAGGAGTTTTGGAAGATTAATAAAGGTCTAAAACTATTCAAAACACATTTTAGCCTTTCTCGGCAAGAATGTTTGCAAAATTGTTAACAATATGTAATGCAACTTTTAAAAGTTGCTTCAAAAGTTGTTATTTGTTGTATTGAACGGACATAACCATCTAGATGGTTAAGAAAATATCCATAGAGCCTTTTTAGGCTTCCAATGGTTGAAGGAATGGCAGAGGAGACTTGGAGAACCATTTTGTTTTCAAAATTTAATAAATAACCCTGTTTTAGAGCATTTCCTATGCAAAAACTAACTCTGTACAGATGTACGGATGATGGTTGTATGATCAAACTGGCTTGGAAATTGTATTAGAGATATTAGATACTCTGAGAGTTGGTTTGGAGGATTTAACTTGTTTTAAATCAAAGTTATTGTATTTTCTCTGAACCTTGTCTGCAAACCCTTGTTTTCAGGGTATTGACTGCTCTTATGGCCATAACCTGAGTTTTAACCATTGAAAATTCTTTATTCTCAGCAAGATGAAGGTTAGACATGTATATTTTCATATTCCAAATGCTTTAGAACAGGATGTTAAGTCTGTGCATGGTGAAGGCGAGCCCTAGTTCAAAGACTCTATTGTTTTTGACTAGGATTTGATGAGAAATGAAGGATCAGAGTCTAGAAGTGTGTGAAGGACCCCTAATCTTGGTTTTTGTGAATGTCTAAGGTATGAACAACAATCTAAAACTCTGATTCTAATTCCAGGAGCCCATTCTTCAACACTTGTCTTGAGACCCAAGCCTGATTGCATGCATTAGGTCTGCGGACTTGACAAGAGAAGAGGAGTGCAGGAGTGGAGTTGGGGTCTAAGGTTTGGAGGTCTGAAAGAACATCAAAAAGGGTGTCTAGAAATCACATAATGTCATTTAGTCTTTTGGCAATCTGCAGAGTTAATGGGGCAGAGCAAGTTTCATAGACCTACTAGAGCCACTAGGTCATTTTGCTATTCTGATGCCTTGGGCTGTTAGGACCAAAACTAATACATGTTACTAGTTATTTAAGTGATATCTAAGTGGTTACTAAGTTTTGTTGAAGGGGGTAAGGTCTGGAACCTTAAGAACACCATTTGATCAAATTTAGAGCACTTGTCCCTAAAGAGAAAACTGAACTTGATTGGGTTTGAGTACATAAGTTGTTGTGTGATCTTTGAAACCTTTAAATTCATTACCTTGTAGAGTTCAAACATTCACCTATAAGAATCAGAGTCTGATTGTTTGGATTGATTCATTTTTGGTGTCTTGAAGTGGGTTGGGTAATGATCCATGTTTCTTTGCTGACCACTCTGCATCAGACTGTCCCTTGTGTAATTGCCACTTGAATGTATTGCTATTCAACCACATTTATGGGCCTGTTTGGACCATGGCACACAGTATCATCTACAGAGAAGAATATCCCAGGTGTAACCTGGTTGTAAGAATATACCAACAGTTCTAAGAAGTTCCCTAGCACATAGTAGCATCTACAGAGAAGAATATGGGTCAACGAGGTTGACAGGCAATCTAATGGTAATAGTAATATCATAATTTGACATACTATCAGAAATACTTCCTAAATAGAATATTCAATCTTATAAGAGATGGATTCATGAGAACTATTATTTATGAAATATGAGTCAATGACTTTAATTAAAAAAATTACACAATCTAATTCTTGTAAAAATATCAAAATTTGACACATTGAAAATACCTTCCAAAAGTATCGTTAATTGATTAATATGAATCACTACTCATGAAATATAATTTTATAAACCTAATCTAAAAACTACACAATAAAAATCTTAATAGCAATATTGTAAGAAACTATTCCCAAAAGCAAGCCTAACAAAATTTGATGAAAATAATTTTTGTTTCACTCAACTTTGACATTCACAACTTCCTCTTTTATTATAATAAGAAAAAAAATGTCTTTTTAGATATACCTCATGAACCATACTCGAATAATCTATCATTTTTCTTCTCAAAAACATATTTGCAGAGCCTGCTTCTTTTACTTGTTTGTACTTTTATCTCTCTGATGGAAAGGGTTCCTTCAGGACACATTTTTCCAAGTTCACTGCTTGAGATATTTGAGGAGGGTTCCCCTGCTTGAGTATCCATCCAACCCATATTTGAGTAGTTCTACAATTGCACAGTCTAAATTAATAATACTGACAATTGAATGACGAATGATGATATATAGAATTGATATAAACTAATCCTAAAAACACTAAAACATTATTAATATATTTATATTTCATAAATAAAATTGATATAAAAGATCTGGAAAGATACATTAAAAAATAGAAAAACAGTAATTTATAATAGAAGGAAACTTAAATTGCTATTTAAAAAAAAAAACAAGAGTCTTAAATCTTATCATTTTGTTTCATTATCATCCATAAGTACACACCTCTAGCATAATAATTATATTTTACCACCCATAAAATGAAAAAAAGATTTTCACAAGAGAAATTGAAGCTAGATTATAAAAATGAACCATCTTATTGGAAACTGGAACTGTTATCATACCCAAAAGGACTACAAAATTTCACCTTATCATACCCAGATTGTTGCTTTGCCTGGCAGGGGGTTGCATCTGCATTTGTTGAGAGCGAGCCCTAGATCAAAAACTACCATGTTTTTGGCTGGGAAGATGGTAATCAGATTAAAATCAGAAGCTTGCATCATATTGAGGACTTGAAAACTTGTGCATTCTTGTTTATCTAGATCAGGAGAACACTCCAAAACTCTGATCTTGGTTTCATACACCCATTTTCAATGCTTTGTTTTGGAACCCACACCTAAAAGCATGCATTAGGTCTGCGGACTCAATGAAGACATTGATATGCTGGAGTGGAGTCAGGGTCTGGGAGTTGGTGGTCTGTTAGAAATCCCAAAAGGGTACTCAAAAAACATATAACTTCTTAGAGTCCTTTGGCAAGTTGCACAGTTATGGCTGCAGAGCAGGTTTGGGAGACCTACTAGGGTCACTAGATCAGTTTGTTATTTTGATGTCTTGGGTTGTTTAGATCACAACCAATGCATGATTCTTGTTATTTAGATGATATCTAAGGGGTTTCTAAGTTTTCCTATAGGAAGTAAGATCTAGAACCTTAAAAGTCTCTTTTGATAGAAAATCAGGGAACTTGTCCCTAAAAGGAAATTTGTTATTGAATGGGATTGAGTCCATAAGTTGTTGTGTGATCCTTGAAACCTTCAAATTCATTACTTTGCAGAGTTTAAACATTAACCTATAGAAATCAGAGCCTAATTGATTGGTTGAGTCATTTTGGTGTCTTGAAGTGGGTTGGGACATAGATCCAAGTTTCTTGCTGACTACTCTGCATCACTATTGAACCACATTAATGCTTTTTTCCTTCAACAAATGAGGACAGTCACTATAAAGACAACATGATAATGTACACTCACTGTAAGGATAGTCACAAATGAGGAAATCTCAGAGTGATTATCCCTTGTGTAATTGCCGCTTGAATACATTGTTATTGAACCACATTAATGCTTTTTTCCTTCAAGTGGCAATTACACAAGGGATAGTCACTGTGAGATGTCCTCATTTGTGACAAGGACAGTCACACATGAGGACATCTCACAGTGACTGTCCCTTGTGTAATTGCCACCTGAATGTATTGCTATTCAACCACATTTATGGGCCTGTTTGGACCACGGCACACAGTAGCATCTACAGAGAAGAATATCCCAGGTGTAACAAGTTGTAAGAATATGCCAACAGTTCTAAGAAGTTCCCTAGCACATAGTAGCATCTACAGAGAAGAATATACAACATGAGGGCAGCCACTGTAAAGACAACATGATAATGTACACTCATTGTATGTGTACATTATCATGTTGTCTTTACAGTGACTGTCCTCATTCAAGTGGC
The DNA here is from genome assembly GCA_027943335.1 of Chamaecyparis obtusa. Taxonomy (NCBI): domain Eukaryota; kingdom Viridiplantae; phylum Streptophyta; class Pinopsida; order Cupressales; family Cupressaceae; genus Chamaecyparis; species Chamaecyparis obtusa. Next base: position 102,750 of record BSBK01005921.1, on the reverse strand, counting down.
AATTACAGAAGGGACAGTCATTGTGAGATGTCCTCAATTGTGACAAGGATAGTCACACATGAGGACATCTCACAGTGATTGTCCCTTGTGTAATTGCCACTTGAATGTATTGCTATTCAACCACATTAATGCTTTTCTTCTTCAACAAATGAGGACAGTCACTCTAAAGACAACATGATAATGTACACTCACTGTAAGGATAGTCACAAATGAGGACATCTCACAGTGACTGTCCCTTGTGTGATTGCCACTTGAATGTATTGGTATTCAGCCACATTAATGCTTTTCTTCTTCAACAAATGAGGATAGTCACTCTAAAGACAACATGATAATGTACACTCACTATAAGTGTACATTATCATGTTGTCTTTACAGTGACTATCCTCCTTCAAGTGGCAATTACACAAGGGATTTGTGTTTTCATTTGTGTTTTCAACAGCATCGTAACCCTCCGCGAAATCACATCGGGATATAAGGGCAAAAAAAACAAGAACCATGTCATTTGTATTTTCAACAGCGGCTTTGGTTATTTAGAAGTTTAATTTTATTTGTTCATCTTTCAAGCACAAACATTTTGTGGACCGTAACGTCTTCATTGTTTTGGGTATGCAATGAAACAGCCCTAACTTGCGACTACCTTCACAGTACTGCAAAACCGAAGAGGGAAAAGCAAGTTAGGATGGAAATAAACAAACTTAAAACTCAGACTTAAGAAAGATGAAGGCAATGCTTCAAAAGGCCGATGCCCTAAACATGGGAAAACACAATACCACCATTAAACGATGCCCTAGTCACCGTATCAATGCTGCCAGCTCCGTACCAGTATGCTGACTGCTCACTTTCATCCTGTGATAAAGGTAACTTCATTAATCATAGTTGAAATGGCAGCATACGAACTAAAGCTGATGAACATTTATAAACTAAAAGTTTAAAACTACAGATTACAAGTGTAGTAGTTTCATACAAAAAGAACTTGATGTCTGAAATTTTCCATTAGAAGTATCCAAAGGAATACCACAGTACTGTTGAACTTGGAGAATCGGAGATGATCTACACAGCAAGGTTCAACAGCTGTAAGTATTGTTACACCATCTTTAGCATTTGAATACATTTTCTCCTTGGCTTCTGGTGGATCCTCAAAGACCCCCAATGACGTTTTCCCTACAATTATCAATTGTCTATTAGTATGAGATATTAATAAATAAGCATTAATCACAATATTAGGCAAACAATATTCTTGATGTCTGAATCTAAATCACATAAAGCTCTAATAAAGCAGTTCTCAGTTTCACATTAAACCAAGTTTCAATTTCAAATGGTTATAATAATTTTTGCAAGTTATAAGTAGCTGGTTACAGTATATGACATAAAAAGAAAAAAAAATCATTTCTATTCTTTTCTTCTTTTTCTCTTTCAATGAAGCTTTTGCACCACACAAATGCATACCAAGAATTTCTCAGGAGGTTTCAAGACCATTGCATACCAAACTTCTTCTCTGTAGATGCTACTATGTGTCATGGTCCAAACGGCCCCATAAATGTGGTTGAATAACAATACATTCAAGTGGAAATTACACAAGGGACAGTCACTGTGAGATGTCCTCATGTGTGACTATCCTTGTCACAAATGAGGACATCTCACAGTGACTGTCCCTTGTGTAATTGCCACTTGAATGAGGACAGTCACTGTAAAGACAACATGATAATGTACACATACCCTGAAACTAAAACCATAAAAATGGTTAAGCCAATGGTGGGGAGAGCCTAATTAGGCTTCCAAATGACTGAGGAAATTGAAGAGATCCTCATTGTATTCAAATTGCTTTCAAATCAATAAAACTACCTGTTTCAGAGCAATTTTCTGTGCAAATCACGGTGACAGTATGATGTACGGATGTGAAGGGGTGATCAAAACCTGTCTGAAAGTTGGAGCATCTCCATTTTATGCTTTTAGAATTGGTTTGATAACTTCGAGTCATTTTATATCAGAGTTATTCAATTTTCTTGTCCGCTGGTCTAAGAAACCCTTGTTTTCAGGGTTTAGCCATTCAAATGGCCCTAACTTGAATTTTGACCATTGGAAATTCTTCTTCCTCGGTACAATGCAAGTTAGGGAGGTCCTTTTTCATATTCCAAAAGCTTTGAACTAGGAGGTTGAGGTTACACCATTTGGGAGCAAGCCCTAGGTCAAAAGCTTCTATGTTTTTGACTAGGAAAATGATATATAGTGAAAAATCAGAAGGTTACGGTGTGTGAAGGACCTTAAAACTTGGTTTTTGTGTGGGTAGAAAATGAGGGAAAGGGGGGAAAATAACAACTAGGTTTTAGGCCCAGATACTCTACCATTGATCATCACATTATTTTGTAGGGACTTGATTGAAAAAATCTTGGACAGTCAAGGTGCATAAGATGCTTATTGTTTTTTGGACTCAAAGAAAGAATTCAACGTGGTACCCAAAGATAAACTATGGAATAGAATAAAATAATCAATCATCTAAGATTTATATAGAGAAGTTGTGCATGTATTTTATGATAAGGTTAGAGCTAAAATGATAACAAGAAAGAATATGTCTAAGTATTTTGGTGGTGACACTAGATTCAAATAGTTATTCCCCCTATATCATATACATTTATAAGTTAGAGGCATGATTAATGAAGATAGATGGGGAAGTTATTCAATTGGAAAACTATGGGGTGAAGGTTCTTTTATATGTTGTTGATCTTATCTTCTTCTTTTTTTTAAAAGACCATGCATTGAGAGAGCACTTGAAGGCCTTGGAACACTTTTTGTCAGAAGGTTAGAATGCAAGTCCATATAACCAAGACTAAAATAATGGTTGTATTATTAAATAGAAAAGATAAAAATATTACCATTCTTTTTTAAGGTAGCTTGCTAGAAATAATGAAAGGATACAAATGTATTAGGATTATTTTCATTGTAAGCTCAGTTAGAAGAGAAAGACAATAAAGATTATATTCAAAGATAATCTACAAATAGATTTGAGGGCCAGTTGTCAAAGGTCCCATTATGATATTGTACACAAGTACCGTGAAGGTAGTCGCAAGTTAGGGCTGTTTCATTGCATACCTGAAACAATGAAGACGTTATGGTCCACAAAATGTTTGTGCTTGAAAGCCGAACAAATAAAATTAAACTTCTAAATAACCAAAGTCGCTAACAATAAATTCAACACAGATATGTCCTCATTTCTGGGTATTTTAGCTCTCTAACAGCTGAATACCAGATTACATAATAATGATAAAACAAAAATAAACCCAACGTACTCACAAATTGTAGCTGTGATTTCGCGGAGGGTTACGGTGCTGTTGAAAACACAAATGACAACGTTCTTGTTTTTTTTTGTCCTTATATCCCGATGTGATTTCGCGGAGGGTTACGAACAAATAAAATTAAACTTCTAAATAACCAAAGCCGTAACCCTCCGCGAAATCATAGCTACAAATAAAATGAAAACACAAATGACAACGTTGCAAGTTAGGGCTGTTTCACTGCATACCCAAAACAATGAAGACATTACAGTCCACAAAACATTTGTCCTTGAAAGATGAACAAATAAAATTAAACTTCTAAATAACCAAAGCCGCTAACAATAAATTCAACACAGATATGTCCTCATTTCTGGGTATTTTAGCTCTCTAACAGCTGAATACCAGATTACATAATAATGACAAAAGAAAAATAAACCCAACGTACTCAGAAATTGTAGCTGTGATTTTGCGGAGGGAATCTCTCTCGGCGCTGTTGAAAACACAAATGACAACGTTCTTGTTTTTTTTGCCCTTATATCCTGATGTGATTTCACAGAGGGTTATGGCGCTATTGAAAACACAAATGACAACATTGCAAGTTAGGGCTGTTTCACTGCATACCCGAAACAATGAAGACGTTACGGTCCACAAAATGTTTGTGCTTGAAAGATGAAGAAATAAAATTAAACTTCTAAATAACCAAAGCCGCTAACAATAAATTCAACACAGATATGTCCTCATTTCTGGGTATTTTAGCTCTCTAACAGCTGAATACCAGATTACATAATAATGATAAAACAAAAATAAACCCAACGTACTCACAAATTGTAGCTGTGATTTCGCGGAGGGTTACGGCGCTGTCGAAAACACAAATGACAACGTTCTTGTTTTTTTTGTCCTTATATCCCGATGTGATTTTGCAGAGGGTTACGGCGTTGTTAAAAACACAAATGACAACGTTCTTGTTTTTTTTTTCCCTTATATCCCGATGTGATTTCACGGAGGGTTACGGCGCTGTTAAAAACACAAATGACAACGTTCGTTTTTAATTTTGCGCTTATATCCCGACAACATCGCAATTGCGATAGTGCCAAATGTATTGTCATCGCAATTGCGACGGTGTCGGGCTATATTTGAAAAAAAAAGCCAAAACCGCATGACATTTGCCTGCCGTCGCAAATTGCCATCGCAATTTCACCCCAAATGTATTAGTGAGTAAACTAGAGCATGAAAAGAAACTAAGATAAGAAAGCATAAACATGAAGCTAAGCTAAGAATGCAATAATGAAGGCTAAATGCAATAAGATCTCCAAAAGCTCCAAATTCTTCAAAAGCTCCAAAGTCTCCAAGAAATCCTGCAGCATAAGATTAGCATAAAAAGTTGGATCCTAGAATGAGAAGAGAGCTCTCCTTTTAAAGGAACTCAAAAGGAATGGACCATGGAGATTAAGAGGAAAAAGATTTAATCAAGGGTGGAGATTGAAAGAGGATAAATCCATGTGCACAACTTTCCTCCAATGAGAAATAAGTGTAGACTTTTGTGCCCCATGTGAGACAAAAAGGCCTTTTCTTATTTTTATAAAATAAGAATAATGCTTTATTTGTGCAACTTAGGATAAGAGGAAAAGTGGGGGCTTTTTATTTAATAAAAGGGGAGGGAGTTCCTTTTAAATAAATATAGACTTTAGGATAAAATGGTTAGCCCATAGAAAATAATCAAATAAATGAGAGAATTGGGATTTGATCAAGAATAAGCAATTGATAATTTTAGCAAATAATGCTAGCAAGGGGCTAATAGTCTAAATGATCATTTTTGGGTGATTACAACAGCCAGCAACTCAGGGAGATGATGGTGATGACAGAGATGGAGGGGATGGAAGAGGAGGGAGAGGGAGAGGAGAGAGAGGATAGAGATCTTGATCAGGTGGTCAGAAATGGCCATAGAGATAGGGTTCTATAGATGAGGGAGATGACACAGCGAGGCCATCTCACTAAGGGTCAGGTGCTAGGTAGGATCAGTCTGCAGGGGGAGAGGACCTGAGAGCCAGGATCTAGGCTCTGGAGATAGAGATGCAGTAGTTACACATCACCATAGTAGTCAGAGAGTAGTAGCTGATAGATCTAAGAGCTGAGCTTGAGTGGTGGGATAGGACTATATAGGCTGCTACTATAGAGCCACAGAGAGAGGCAGTGTGATCTACATACTATCATGGGCTTTACATTCAGGTTGTACTAGTAGGTTAGAGAGCACCTCCCTACTCAGAGATAGCTAGGAAATTAGATATGGTACCAGATGTAGCACCACCTCCTCCTCCACCAGCCCCACATGATCGTGCCAGCCAGAGCTAGGATTAGGATTTTTAGATGTTTACATATCATGAGACTTTGATCCAAATTTTGGGATCTCATATTGTATTTTGTATCATGACATTGTTATATATATGAGATTACTAGATTTGTGATGTATCTATGTATTTGTCTCACTTGTGATGGATGTATCCATATTTATATTGTCTTTTTATATTTCTCAAAATGTATGTTATAAATGCTCATGTATATTCTCTCTCATAGATGTATGTTTAATTCTCATGTGTATGATATAGACTCATGTTTCTAAAAATGATCTATTTTAGGATATAGATATGATGATAAGATTAACCCCTTGTTATGACAGGAATAGGATGTGATGTAAAAGACAAGGAGTGAAAGACATGATGGAGAAGAAGCGAAAGGATGAGCGCAGTTGACCGACTAGTCCGTGAAAGATAAAAGGAGAGCTCTCTCCACATGCAAAATGCAAGACTAATCTAACATGAACCTAGAAATGTAAGCTACTATGAAAAGTGGTTGACTTGCAAGGTCACAACGCCAATAGATATCTAATAATCATCATTGAGCTTTATTGGTAGCGTCATAAGATCATACAATACTCACTAGTATGACTATGGGTATATGAATATGATCTATATCAGATGAAATATAGGAATCCCACCTAGGCATCAAAGACATGTAGGTTGTGATGACTAGTGTAGTGAGGTTCCCTAAATTTGCTATAGCAAGATTATGTTTGCATCAGGACATAAGAAGGTCAAGATGGCTATAAGCATGCACTCGCATAAAACAATCAAGGATAATACTTTGCAGATCCTAAGTGTCAAGTGGATCAAGCATAAATGCTAATGATAGTTAAGACCAACAAAATATACCCACAAGTAGAAAAAGCAATAAAACATGTCCTTTTGCCCTCAGTCTTCTAGCTATGCATCATCGAAAACTTCTTAGGGAAAGAAGACTCATCAAAGAAATCATCATAGATAGCACACAAAGAAATAAAGTCAATAATGTCTCAGTGAGTTGAGTGTTTAAGTGCATGTGTGTAGGTCATAGAGTCAAACTTTGGGTATCACATCTGCCAGTGGATAACTGATAAGTGTTGAGAAACACTTAATGATAGGGTAGTGTTGAAAAACACAGTTTGGGGGTGTTGAAAAATACCATTTGTAAGATGTCCTAAAGACCAACGCATCCTAGAGACCAAAGCTAACACAGTTATGCCCCCTAGACAAAGACAAAGACCAATTCCCAATCAAGGCAACAAGGTCAAGGCATGATGGAAAAAAGGCTAAGTGTCAAGGATGCATGCTAAGAAACAAGGGTGCAAAGGCCTCAAGTAGTGCCTATTTTCAGGTTTTCACCACTTGGAGATTTTTTTGTATTTTTATTTTTTTGTATTTTTGCTACCAAGGTGCCTGTTTCAAGGTTTTCACCAAGGCACTTTTTCTATTTTTTTTCATTTTTTTCATTTTTTTATTTTTTTGTATTTTTTCAGGACTTTATATGCTTTTTAAGATTTTTTTCAACATCATATATGATTTTTTTTGGATTTTTTTCAGGATCAATAAGATATGTACAAAGGATGCCCCCAAATAGAATAAGAATCATGGATAGAACTTCTTAAGGTACAAAACATTGATAGGGTTAGGGAGGTGTTCCCCCTCTAGATTAGATAGTAAATAAGCACCTGTACCAAAAGTTGCAGTAATGATGTATGGTCCAAGCCAATTAGGTTCAAACTTTCCCTTTTGCTCTCTATTTTGTTGGTTCTTAGAGTTTTCTCGTAGGACAAGGTCCCCCACTTGAAATTCTCTAGGGTGAACCTTCTTGTTGAACGCTTTGGACATACACTTTTGGTTGACTCTCATGTGATCAAAAGATGCTTTACACTTTTCATCTAGAAGTTCTAGTTCTTGTAACCTCATGGTGCGGTAGTTTTCATCTGTCACTAAGCCTTTAAGAGAAACTCTAAGAGAAGGAATCTCCACCTCTAAAGGTAACACTGCTTCAGCACCATAAGTGACGGCAAAAGGAGTAGCCCCTGTTGGAGTATGAATACTCATTCTGTAGGCCCATAAGGCTGAATTTATTTGTAAATGCCAATCTCTCCCATTCTATGGAGGATTTTGAGAATGGTTTTATTTGAAGCCTCTACTTTTCCATTTCCTTGTGGGAAGTAAATGGAGGACCAATGCTATTTTATCTTGAATTTCTTGCAGAGATGTTTAAGGTCCTTATTTTTAAACTGACCTCCATTGTCAGTGATTATTTTAGAAGGAACTCCATACCGAGAGATGATATGATTCAAAATAAAAAAAGAAACTATCTTGCCTAAGGCAACAGAAAGTGGGACAGCTTCTACCCATTTGGTAAAGTAATCAATAGAAATGATAATGAATTTGTGTCCACCTGATGAGTTGGGATGAATCTGCCCAACAAGGTCAAAGGCCCAGTGCTGAAATGGCCAATGAGAAATAGAAGGAATAAGCTCCCTGCCTGGAGCATGTATCAAGTTTCCATGTTTTTGACACTTTTCACAACATTTAGAAAAAGCTACTGCATCTGTCTGCATGGTAGGCCAATAGTACCCCTCCCTAAGAAACCTTTAGGCCATGGAAAGACCATTGGAATGTCCTCCAAAAATGCCCTCGTGAATGTCAGCTAACACTTGGTTGGACTCATCCTTTTCTAAACACCTAAGAAGTGTCCCATCTAAACCCCTCCTATACAAATCAACAAAGATAAGGGTATGGTGAGAGGCATTACGGATTAGGTTTCTTCTTTCGGAGTGGTTAAAGGTATCAGGTATAATGCCATCACGGAGATATAAGTAAATGGCACCATAGTGGGATGACTCATGACCAATGAGGGTACAAATGACTTGGCTTTCTTGGGAGTCATAGATTGGGTAACATAGCTCTTCCACTATTAATTCAAATCTGGACTCATGTTGTTCTAGCTGAAGAAGTGAAGCCAATGTAGCCATGGCATCAACTGCTTTATTCTCTATTCTAGGGATTTGTTGAAATGTAACAAAGGTGAAATATCAACGCGATGAATCAACCATCTTCTTATAGGGTATCAGTTTTTCATCCTTTGTTTGGTATTCTTCATTAACTTGGTTAATGATCAATTGTGAATCCCCATAAATGTCCAACTCTGTAATTCCCCATTCTATAGCCATTTTTAGTCCATTTGTCAAGGCTTCATATTCAGCTATGTTGTTTGTACATGGGAACAATAGTTTGTAGGACTTAGGAATTGTGTACCCATGAGGAGAGACAAACAACACTCCAGCTCTTGAACCATTTTGCATGAAAGACCCATCAAAGAACATCTTCCATGTCCTATCAGTTATGTACAGTATGTGCTCATCTGAAAACTCAACTTGAATAGGCATATTGTCTAGAATTTGGAAATCAGCCAGTTGGTCTGCGATAGCTTATCCTTTTATGGCTTTACACTCAACATACTCTATGTCAAATTTAGAAAGAATCATCATCCATTTAGCAAGTATGCCTAGGAGAGTAGCCTTACCAAGTAAGTACTTGAGAGGATCAATTTTAGCTATGAGATGTACTGTATGTACAAGCATGTAGTGTATTAATTTTTGGGCAGCAAATACTACTGCGAGACAAGCCTTTTCAATACTAGTGTAGTTGACCTCATAAGACACAAGAGTACGGCTAATATAATATATGGCTCTCCCTTTCCCATTTTCATCAATTTGAGCCAACAATGCCCCCAGGGAAGATTTAGTTGCTGAAATGTACAAAATAAGTGGTTTCCCTGGGATAGGAGGCATTAAGATGGGAGGATTGGCCAAGTACTCCTTGATTTGGTCCATACTCTTTTGACATTCTTCATTCCACACACATTGGACTCCCCTATGTAGGTTCTTGTTAAAGGGTTGAGCTCTATCCCCTAGCTGGGAAATGAACCTCCTGATAGATTGAAGGTGTCCTTGGAGACTCCTCACCTGACTGATGTTTTTGGGAGGTGGCATATCCATGATTTCTTGTACCTTTTTAGGATCTACCTCAATTCCTTTTTCTGAAATAATGAAGCCTAACAACTTTCCTGAGGTAACACCAAATGTGCATTTCTTTGGATTTAATCTTAGCTGGAATTGTTCTGTTCGATCTAGAATGACCTCTAAATCTTCTAAATGTTTATCTCTTTTTAGATTTAGCCAAGGTATCATCCACATAATCTTCCATATTCTTGTGCATCATGTCATGAAAGATTGTTGCCATAGCTCTTTGGTATGTAGCTCTAGCATTCTTTAAACCAAAAGGCATGACGTTCCAACAATAGGTTCCCCATGCACAAGTGAATGCTATCTTTTCCTGATACTTAGGGGCTGTCTTAATTTGGTTGTAGCCATAAAATCCATCCATCAAAGAGTAGATCTCATATCCCGCAGTCATGTCCACTACCATGTCTATGTTTGGGAGTGGAAAATCATCCTTTGGGAAAGCTTTATTGAGATCTCTAAAGTCTGTGCAGACACAAATGGACTTGTCATGTTTAGAAACTGGGACAATATTTGATATCCACTCGGCATAATCAATGTCTCTTATAAATCATACACTAAGGAGTTTTTCTAGTTCAACTTTGACAAGAAGAGCTATGTGAGGATGCATTTTCCTCAATTTCTATTTCATTAGTTTTTTTCCTAGAGCTATGGATAAATGATGCATAATGAGACTAGTGTCTAGTCCTGGCATGTCTGAGTAGTTCCAAGAAAAATTAATTTTCTTTCTTTGTAGGAATTTGGTGTAGGCTTCTCGCTCTTGTGGTGACAATGACTGAGCCAAATGAACTATTTGTGGAGCCTCTTCTGTATTTAGATTAACTGGCTATGTGGGCTCAATAAGCACGGATGACCTATCTTGAAAATAACTGGGAAGATGATCAAGTACCCCATCCTTAGGCACCTTGGAGAGGTTTTCACCTTCGAATACATCTTTTGTTTTTACTTTTTTGGGTTCTGACACTGCCACATATTGGTTTTCGCCATCAGAACTCCTATTTTTTGTTTCTTTTCTTTTTATTTTTTGACTGAGGTACTTTATATTTGGTTTTGTCATGCTCATAGTTGGTTTGCAGGTGGAAGAGACTACAGGTATGAGAGCATTTAGGTAATAGGCTATCTCATAGTCATTTTGAAAAGTTGGGAGCTGAGGCTCTTGATAGCGGTAAGACCAATCAATTAAGTGAGGGTTTGCAAGGGGTAGGTTGATGATTGGTTCAATATTGTGTATGAGAATGGCATCATCTCTGGTGATTGCAAGGTTTGGATTCGTCAAGTATCCCTCTAAGGTACCCAAATCAAGACTTACCCTACCAAGTGAAGCATCATCCACTAAAGTGACTCGTGGATTTGAATCCTCTAATCCTACACTAGACTCGTTAGTTACCTCAGGTTGGGAACTATATGTATGGACAACATCAATGTCCATGTCAACTGTAGAACAATCGGAAAGAGAATCCCACTCATACTCATGTGAGTCTGTATCCTAATCCCAACTGGGATGTTTACACCAAGCATGTTTTTTAGGCCTTGAAGTAGAGGCTTTGATGTCACCAAGGGTAACACCCTCTTGAATTCCATTTGTGTACTTATGTTCTTGAATAGGATCCTCAACATGATCTTCAATAGTGGATTGTTCTTGTCCTAGGTCTGAAACTATTGAATCAATAACTGGAGTATCTGAATCTCCCCAAAGGAGATTGGTAGAAGGGACCCAATCTTCACACATGTCTTGTTGGTTTTTCAAATTGGGTATATAACTTGATTCATCATCACTATCCATCATAGCTAGGATAGGAGTATCTTTCTCATTCTGACCTTCAAAACCTAGGCCAACTATTGTCTTAGATCTGCATCCAAAAAGAGCATGATCAAGTGGTTCAGCTTTAGCATCTGATCTGTGATTGAGGGGACCATGACCTAGGTAGCCCATATTTTTAACCAAAGTGTTTCCTCTCCCATAAGCTTTAGGAGACAAGGAGAAATTTTCATTATGCTTGTATTTTTCCTCCTTGTAGATCCAATCTCTAATAGCTACCTCTTCCTTTTCATCTTGTATAGGTACTGAGGACTCTACAAATGTATCAAACAGAGTCATTGCTAAAGATGAAGGTTGCATCTCTTGTGAAGGTTTTCCATAAGACCTAGGGGAGATTGGTAGTTTTGTAAAGGAGTCAATTTGATGCCCCCTCATACCAAGATCTATGGACTTGAATTTGTTCTTGCACTGTTCTAGAGTTGCCTCAAAATTTTCTTCTTCTCTATTGAGAGGGACGTGAGTCCCTATTGAAATTGCATTTACAAATAATGTGCTATCCCCAGGTATACAAACTTCGACTCCATTATAGGGGAACTTGACACATTGGTGGTAGGTGGATGGTACTACTTGCATGTCATGGATCCATGGCCTACCAAGTAGGATATTATATGCTAAAGGACCAGCATCAACAATTTGGAACAAAATGTCCTTCTCAACAGGACCAATTCTGATAGGAAGGATGGTTAACCCCTTAGAACTTCTCTCTGCCTCATCATAAGATTTTATTGTAATCTTTCTTCTAGTATCAATCACTTGCTCAGAGTAACCCAACATTTTTAATAAGCTCAAGGGAAAAATATTGAGCCCAGTACCCCCATCTATCAACACATGTCTGACATGAGTTTTATGGATTATGATGTCAATGTGAAGGGCAAGATTATGCGGATGGCTCAAAGCTTTATCGTCTTCTTCTGAAAATGTTAGGTAATGAGGACTGGCAAGGTGGTTCACCATGTTCTATAATTGGTCGATGTCTATGTTGTTAGGGACATTGGCTGCATGCAAAGCATCCTCAAGGATATGCTTATGTCTTGGAGACAATTATAGGAGTTCAAAAATTGAAATTTGAGCTGGTGTTCTTTGTAACTGGTCAACAAGATTATAGCTCATTTTAGGATTGACTGATGATTTTGTGGTGACATTCTTGGATGTCACTTGCTTGGATTTTCTAGATTGGTTGGAATTAGGACCTCTAATAATCACAAGACCTTGACTTTGGCTTCTAGTAATAGTGTTAAGAGCTTGGGATGACCTTTGAGAGTGAGGGCCTCTAAGCACTATCATAGGTTCTTCATCAAATATAGGAGGAGAATCAACATCATGACCATAAGGATCTCTATTTTCCATCATATTGACATTCTCATCCACAACTTCAAGCATATTGATAACATTCTCTGCAGACGTATAGGTGTAGTTGATTGCAACTTTTCCATCTTTGGGTTTAGAGGTTTCCCCCTTGTCATATTTAGGCAAAGGCTCTTTAAACACTTTGTGATCTGCATTGGTTTTCAATCCATCAATCTCAGGTTTTCCATTTTCAATAAGATCTTGAATAAGATGTTTAAGTTTCCAGCAATGCTCAATGTCATGGCCAATGCCATTATGAAATATGCAGTAGGCTTTTTCATTCCACCAATATGGCTTAATGTCAGGTATGTGGAATTTTTCTGGATCTCATGGTTGTGCAAGATTGTTAGAAATAAGCATTTTAAAAACATCCTCATAAGAGTCCCCAAGCTTAGAGAATTGTCACTTTTCCTTTTTGGGTTTGTCTTGATATCTTTGCTTATGCTCTTGTTGGTTAGAGGATGTGTTAAGTTTCATAGCTTGAACTGTACTAGACAAATCGAGGACTCCTTGATCCTTTGGTTGGGAAGAGTCAACAACTCCATCATTGACTACTTGTTTATTTTTATTCCAGTGTGAGTTCTTGCTTTTGTCCTTATGAGAGTTGTTATTATTTTGACTATTGTTGTTATTATTTTGTTTAGTCAAAATACCTTGCTCTTTTAAGACATCCTCTATTCTGCATGTAGTTTCGACCATGGTGTCGAATAAATTAAAGACCATCTTTCGAACCTCATACCGCATCTCAGGCACTAAATTGCTCACAATGATATTAATTCTCTCATGTTCAGGAATTGTCCTAGAATACCGAGAGCACAATTGTCTCTACCTTTGTAAGAATGTAACAAAGGATTCCCCTTGTTTTTGTTTCAAATTGCACAAATTGAGCATGGTGACTGATCTTGATAAGTTGTAGGCAAAATGTTGTACAAATTTTTGGACTAGTTCTTTAAAAGTTTTGACGGGAGGGGTTATGTTGGTAAACCACTCCATAGCTTGACCTTTTAGATTCCTTGGGAATAATCTCATCAGATAGGAATCTTCATGGTGGAATTCAAAACTCATGGTGTAGAACTGACGGACATGATCATGTGGGTCACCATTGCCATCATATTTGTCATATTGGGGAAATTCAATTTTTCTAGGAAAATCCTTCATGCTCACACTCTTATCAAAAGGATTAGGAAAAATAGAGTCAAGGCTCAAGGAACTCTTAGGAGCCATCATTTTCTCCATCATTTTCTTGATTTGCTTAATTTCTTCTTCTTGTGAGGGACTCTATTTCTTTAGTTTCCTATCCACATCAAAATTATAAGGGACCCTCGCACCCTTGTCAATCAAGCTCTCTAGGAACTTATCTTTGTTTTGTTCAACATATTTCTCTACATATTGTTGAAAAAGAGGCTCTTGTTGCATTCTCATAAATTCTTGAACCTCAAAACTTGCACTACTTCCTCCATGTTGAGAGTCATGATGAGCTCATTGGGAGGGTTTTCTTGAGTTCCTAGGAGGCATCTTTCTCCTATAGTGAGCATGTTGTAAAGTCCTTCCTCTAGGACTAGGAGATCTTGAGGGTGACCTTGAATACTTTCTGCCTCGTGGGGTGCCTGAGGGAGTAGATGGTGGAGAGTTGTTTCCACTATTGGTACCCCTATTGTTGAATTAAGCATTAAGCTATTGGGCTAGAAGCCTATCTTTTTCTTCTTGTGTGGCTTTTCTCTCTATGTCCAACAAGGCTCATTGTTCCTCCTCTAGGAGCCTAAATTTTTCTTCTTTTGTAGCTTGTTCATTCAAGAAGGCTTTTTTTTCTCACTCAATTCTTTTTAGCCTCTCACTTGTATACCGTGAGGTGTTTAGGAGTGGAGAATTTGGCCTTGAATGATTGAACAAGTTAGTTGCATTCACATGAGCATCATAAGATTGGTTGTTTTGGTCTTCATGTTGTGACCGTGCATCTTGTTGATCTCATCTATAATGTTTTTCAACTCGTTGATGAGCGTCTAGATACCTAGTGCTGATAGTGGGTGACTCTGGTTGATTATCATGAGAAGATTCCCCAAATAATATGTTATCTCTGTGTTTTTGGAAAATGTCATCAAGAGTTTGATCCATTGCTTCTCTATCCTTTTTGGTCAAGGTGTAACTCATGTCCATATTTGATTGAGAAGGTGCTAAAGAGGTACTCAACTGACTAAGGCTTCTCCTAGGCTCAAACCAAACTTTTGAAGTACTCTTGGGAGATTGATCAAAGATGGGTTCCTTCCCCTTTCACTTTTGGTGAGTTTGTACTAAAGGTAATTGTTCAAAAACTACTTGAGGTTATTTTCCTTGGTCCACTTGGTATCTTGTTGTAACCAACATGAAAGCAAAGACCCTTAGTGAGAGGATAACCTTATGAATTGTTAATTATCAAACTAGGATAGTGAAAATATTCAATTGTCCAAAAGAGAAATGGTGAAATAGAAAGCTAACAAAAGGTATAAATCAACACTGCCATAGTGGTCCATAATAAAAGGGTTTCAATATCCTAGCACATATGGATCAGGAGGATGATCTAACCAAAATATATTGAAATTGAATTTATGTGAAGATGAATTTGGACAAAAGAGTACTCAAACTCTCTAAGTGTGCAATCAAAGAATCTAAAGGTGAATCTTGTCAACAAGGATGATTCCTAGCTTACCAATGACAAGCAAAATCTTTGGTGAAATTAAACATTACTAACTCAAGATGTCTAGAGCCAAGAACCTAAGGTACAAATAGGCTTTCAACTATAGAGTACAAAACCTACTAAAATTTGGTCAACCAAGGAAAGACTAAAAATTGCATAAACCAGGTAGAAATAAAAAAAAACTCTGTCTGATAGTTTCCAAGCTAATAGGGCGATAGTTTCTAACCAGGTGATATTTCTTACAGATACCGAGTGATAGTTTCCAAGAAGCCCATGCAATACTTTCCAGGAAAGTGGTGTGATAGTCTTCCAGTGACAAACTATTGCATGATATTTCTCAATACAACATGCGATACTGTTCCAGTGTCATACGACTCTTGACCAGTGAGTGCTAAAAATCTCAGTTTTAAGGGAAATTTGATCAAAATTTTAGTTTGAAGGTTGATTTTTTTCAGTTTCAATCACAGTGACAATAGTAAATGGACAGGTTTGCAAATAGTAAGGGATCAAACATGTCTTCAAACACTTGAAACAAGGGCAAAAGCAACCTTGCCAAGACAAGCACTTGTCATATCAAAATTGAAAAATCCTATTAATACTACCATGATGTTGAATATGCAAGAACGTTTACACAGGTATATCACAGTGAGAACACTTCAAGCACTTTCTATCCTAAAAAGACAATGGCTCAATACTTAACAACTTGGCCCACACTTGATGCTCCATTGCCTCACACAAAGTGGTTGCCCACAATAGATATTGGCTTTGTCGTGGAAGTGCCAATGACACAACCAAAGGAACACAGATGGTGAGTAATCTTGGGGTGATCTGGGTTATTCCACTTGGATCAATCCTTGCACCAAGAAGCTAAGCGGAAAAATAGGGTGGCTTCTATCTATGATTCTTAGTAAGGGCTTTCATTCGTAACACCCCTGTTGCTCGCCAAAGGGACTCCTTACCTTGTGGTAAGTAATGGACCTCGTGGCCTCAAGAGTACCTTAAGCATTCTTGCTTGACATTTTCCTCATGGTTGTAATCCCACAAGCTACTCACATCAAGCGAAGACAAGTGCTACGTCTACCAAGGTTTTGTGTCCTTGATAGCCTTGAGTTTATAGTGGGTCAGAATAGTCGGCAAAAAGCTTTTCCCCACTTGGGTCGTTCCTCTTGATTCCTCAAGAGTAGGCCCACTAAAGGATTCTAAAAACTAAACAAAGAGTGGATCAACTTATGAGGTTCAAGGTTTTTGTTTCACCACAAGGGTGAAGAGCATACTCCCCTATCTCAAATTTTTCTCCCAAACACACCAAGAAATGATTCATTTACCCTCTTGCTTTCAAAATCTAAAGATGAGTCAAGATTTTCTAGTTCACCACAAGGGTGAAGAGCATACTTCTCCTACCACCCGAAGATTCCTACAACAAGATATTATGTTCCTATGAAATGAAACAACTAGTAGATGCCACACTTGAAATGAAATAGATAACAAGCATTTTTTTTTGTTTTTTTATGCTTTTGGGCAGCCCTGCAAAAACCGTTAATAGCCCTTGTGCATGCAATCTTTTGGAAAAATATTTAAGCAAAAGGCACCTACAACCACAACTTGTTAGCCCCACAATGGTTAACAAAATGAAAATCCAAATGAAATCTGCAAATTAAATCTGTCTAACCACATAAAACTAAACCAACAAGCTAATTAGATCAAAACTTAGCAAGAAAGAACCAAGAAACAACTCACTTCTAGGTACAGGTGATAGTACAGTCACCAGAAGTATCACACAATACTTTACAGTATACTAGGGTGATATTATCTTTCTGGGTGACACTTCACTATACCTACAGGTGATAGAATGTTCCAAATAGTGTGACATAATGCTACAAAGAGAGTGATACTTTAACTGGTAAAGTATCGTGCTAGTATATAATGAACTATCACATGACACTAGCAAAGTATCGCATGATATTCTGAGCCAGAAGAATTAGAGAGCTGAAAATGATGCTAAATTATGATGAAAAATTGATGAAAATGCATGAAATGAAGGACAAAACAATAATGCTTTGCCCCACGGTGGGTGCCAAAAATGTGTACTCTAAATAGTGCACTTCTCCAAGTCATTACATCCAAGGGAATCCATGAATGGGAAACTTTAGAAAGTGACCTAGAGCTCCCTATGAATGGAGTTGCAAGGATTTTAAAATTTCTCTCAGCTAGAGCTATTAAGCTTATGACCTTGCTAGTCAACCACACAATGGGAGATTCAAGGAAGACAAGGGCAAGAATGCCAATATCCTCAAGAATCAAAATGAAATGCAATGCAATTCTATACTAGAAATGAAGATGCAAACTATGCAAACTATGCAAACTAAGCTATGAAATGAAATGAAAGTATTACAAAGCCTCCTAATTAAGCTAGATTAATTAATCTAAAGCATAAAGGAAACTAAGCTAAATATGAAGCTATGAATGCCATCATAATGCAACTATGTAAATATAAAAGCTAAGAATGCTCCAAATCTCCTAAAGCTCCAAAGTCACCTAGAAAACCTGCAGCATAACATTAGCATAAAAGATTGATCATATGAAAATGAAGAAGAGAGCTCTTCTTTTATAGGAAATGAAAATCAATGGACGATGGAGATTAAGAGGAAAAAGATTTAATCAAGGGTGGATCATAAAAGAGGATCAATCCATGTGCACAAATATCCTCCAATGATAAAATAAGAGTTGACTTTTGTGTCTATATGAGACAAAAAGTACTTTTTCTCTTTTTATAAAATAAGAATAATGCTTTATTTGTGCAACTTAGGACAAGAGGAAAAGTGGGGGCTTTTTATTTAATAAAAAGAGAGGAAATTCCTTTTAAGTAAATAAAGACTTTAGGATAAAATGGTTAGCCCATGGAAAATAATCGAAAATGATGAAATAGGATTTGATCAAGGAAATTGATATAATTGATAAAATGTTGATTTTTGAAAATATTGATTCAGGGATTTGATAAATTGTTGAATGGGGGCCCAAAATCTAGGCGACCATTTTAGGGTGCATACAGGACTTAGGCTTCATGAGCTTGTTGGATGGACTTTGCATCTTCATTGTACCTTCTTCTTAGCTTCTTTGTGGATACTCAATGATGTATCTTGTAGCATATGATGTATTATGGAATTTTGAATTATAATTATGGACTCTTGTGAAATAGTTGTAAATATGTCATACTCATATACTGTTGAACTAGTGAGATGTAATATTTAGAATTGGCAAGATTAATTTTGTACTTGTATATTATCATGTAATGGAATAGTCACCTAGGAGTTTATGGATCAATGTACTGGTTCAAGTTGTACTTAATAATATGTATCTTGGTTGAGTTCATGCATTATGTAGTATATTTGCATCGTTAGTTATTATTTCCAGTTTAAAAATAGTTGTTAGTCATTTTCTTAGTTAGTCGAGTTTCCCTCTCAGGTTTTCCACATGGATCATTACAATATAAACCAAAAAGATGCACAAGAGTGTCTTTAAATCAAGATTCTTCCTTTGATGAGCTAGGACATGCATATATGCAGTATAACTAAACACTCAAAGATTAAAAAATTTATATTTTTAACCACTTCATACCTCTTTCAATGTCTTTTTTCTAGGATTTTATAAGGATCTCTATTGAGTAGATATACACTTTTGTAGACTACTTCTGTGCAAAAATAATCCTCCATCTTGGTTATAGAAAGCATGCATTTATCCATATCTATGATAGTCTTATTGCATCACTTTCCAACATCATTATACTAAGTTGTTTATGGAGTAGTCAAGTGGTGATTGATGCCATTATATTTCAAGATCAATAAATACTCTCTAGAAGTGAATTCCCTGCTTGATCTAAGTGGATTAGAAGAAGAGGCTTTCTAGAATTTCATACTACTCAATGGTAGAACTCTTAGAAATAGGAAAAATCCTGACTCTTCCTCATAAGAAAATATACCCAAGACTTGTGAGAGAATTCATCCACAAATAACTATAAATATTGACACCCTTGAAAAGAAGTGCCCGTGATGGTTTGCATAGATTGGTATGTACAACCACAAGACACTTTGTGGCTTGGTAGGTATTTGAATTTAAAGGATCTCGATGTTGTTTTCTTATAACATACTTAGAACATATAGGAAAATGAGGAAGATGAGAGAATCCTCTTACCATCTCATTGGAACTTAGCTAATGCAGAGATAGAGAAGAGATATATCTATAGATTTAATGCCAAAGGAATGTCAATTATATTGTAGATTCACAAAGAGAAACTCTAAAAGAGGAAAGAACATTAAGGAAAAATGTATGATCCTTCTTAAAACTTCTAGTAATAACCGGGCCATATTGGGAGATGAAATAGTATTTGACCAGAAATAAATTCCCATTGATGCCAAAATTTGCATTATCTATGGTATCCTCATCATAAGCCACATTAGATGTCTCGCCTTTTTGTGCTACAACATGTCCAGTCTTTTTTTGTTCATAATGAAGACTTGTCTATCGTCAAGAATGACTGACTATATGATTTTTTCTTACTATAATTTCCTTGTACATAATGTCATTATACCAACAATTATTAGAATCATGTGTATTGATATTAAAAATATAATGCCATCAATTTATGTTTGGAGGCTTTTACTTGTGCTATTGTTGAAGCTACTTATGTGAGGATTCCTAACTTATATCCTCACTACTACATAGAGACTATTTCTTTTTATTCAAAATCATATTGTGAGGACTGAATGACTTATTCTTATTAAAGAAGATTCACCAATTCTTCAAAGGACACATTATGTTTGGTAATATTCAATGCTGTGAAAAATATTTTAAACTTGGAAGGAAGAGCTCCCATGGTAGTTGGGACAATAAATGTGTCCACCTCCTCATCAAGTGCAAGAATCTCTACACTGAGTAAAGACACTTGAAATAAGAAATCCTCAACTTTCTCACTATCTTGCATATGAACTATATGCAAGTTTGATTAGAGATGAAGAAAATTCATTTATTTCTTTACGTCAAAGATGGTGAGAACAAGAACCTATATTTCCTTTGATGTTGTGGCATCTCAAATGTGTCATTCAACCTTGTCAAAGATGCTAAGTGTGATTATCATCAAATCTTTGGCTTTGTCCTTGTCAAAAAAAAATGTTTATCAATACCATCGGGGCATGTAGTCGCACCAATAAAAAAATCTGTCATTAATCTTCAAAATGAATAATAGTGTTCATTTTAGTCTTCCATGGGGCATATTTAGGACCTTTGATAAGTTGTGCATCTAAAAGAAATATTTTTGGGGTAGATGTATGATAATACCAAAAGAAAATACACTTCAAAATAAAATTAATTATAGTATGATGACAAACACTCTTTATTGATATAAACACGTCCTTCTATAGATGAAGAGAAATATTGAGATGAGTCGGATAGACTTGTACAATGAGATATGGATACGTTGGAGGATGTTTTACCTCATCTTCATCATTAACACCATAGCCCTATTCAAGATATACACATATCTTCTAAGCCTAGCAATGGTCATCAAAAAGAGAGTATTCTAAGAATCCCTATCAAATCAATTTTTTGAGTTGTAGGTTCCTGATGTGTTGAAAATAATATAATAAACTAAAGTAGAAACCAATCCTATTATTGGATACATGTTGTGATTCATTATTTCTCACCACACTACATTTATTATCACAAAATATTTACATTCACTTGAGTTGCATAATCGACTACAATAAAGCCAAAAAATTTGTCTTCCATATCTTGAAGACTAAGATGTCTACAAACACCTTCTTTGTGTCCTCTATCCTGGGCTTCTTAGTAGGCAATGAAAATTCCTCACCAAACCATGGAAATGAAACCTTAAAGAGATAGGTAAGGTACTTCACAATGAAAAAGATAATATCCTCAAAGGTTATATTCCATCGACCATTGTCTATTTTCAAGATCAGTCTCATAGGGCCTCTTCACCTTGTTGGCTAATCTAATGTCTTAGGTATTAGATATTCTTGTCACATTATTTTAAACCCTTTCTTTGAATTTTACCCCCAAACGACCTTGTGAAATATGGAAAAAACCTCCAAGTGTGAGGTTGAGTCTCTAGAGAAGGTTGGCTTCCTTTCCAATTAGGGTGTAGTGTTAAACAGACCAAACATTCGAAGATACCTACTTCCAACCTAATATAATAGAATTTTAGGGAAAAAGGGGTGAAGAAATGCAAAAGAGTAAGGAGAGAGATGCACACCATATTAGAATATTGATCTTGCTTTTCCTGAAAAATACATAATACATCAATAAAGCTATCCAAACATACAAACATCCTAATTTACTAGTTTCTAAGATCATACAAAGGTTAGAACGCAATGATATATTGGAGGAAATCCAAGTTTTTAAATATGATCCATTCAGTATAGAAACACTATCATATAATCTAGAAATAAAGAAAATAAATCCAAATAGTAAGGAAAAATAATCATCTTAAGATGTTTGGACTCGTTAAGAGGAAAAAAATTTTTATTAATACAAGACAAGGAAGTGTTTATAGTTATAGAAAAAAATAATATTCTATTTTTAAAATAGGAAGAAAATCCTCAAAATATGTTACAACATTTCCTTAATATTTTAGGCATAACTCAAATTATAGTTCACTAAGGTAAAAACCCTAACCAAATTAGTGTTAGGTGAAGAGAAAACTAGTTAGTTGATTAGGTCAACAAATATTATCTTTGGCATGTACGTCAATCTCTGAAAGTGAAATAAAGTGACCTTAGTGAATGAATCCCTAGAATTGGTGAGGGAAGTGTTGGTATTCTCAAATTCTAAAGGATTCTGAGATGCACATAGTTTGAAAATTTTTTAAGCTATCTAAGAGTACCCTTGAAACCTATTTGAAAGGCCTAGTCTAAGAGGATATGAGTCAAATTCTCAGTCACCTCTATGTTAGGAATAGTCCCAAGAGATAACTAGGAGGGCGGGGGAGGGGGGTGAATCAGTTATCTACAAGATTCAATTCTTTACCCAATTAAGTACAAAATAACATTAAATACATACACAATAAGACAAAAATTTAACACAACACCATAATTTTGGTTACGAGGAAACCCAAATAGGTAAAAACCCCAATGGGAATTAGCACCCACTATAAACTGCACTAGAGTATAATGATCCCTGTGAGAAGATCTTACAAACCTATTAGGAGTTAATCTTTACAATCCATGAAGTACAATGACCTGGTCAAGGGTTGGACCCTGTTAGGAGTCTTTTATAGATAACCCTGTTAGGGGTGAGGACACACTGTCTGGGAGAACACTACTCAAATGGTGAAGGTTGCAACCTTCTGCACAAGAGATACACACTATATCTAGATCTTGGTGAACTAGGAAATAGACTTGTTGTCTTGATCAGTTCCAATGAATAACATATACTCTCTTCTTCTTCACATATAGCTTTACTAGCCCAATACTTCTCACTTTCTGCTCTTCTCTTTTCTTCATTTCATTTTCCTTGCTGCTCTCCTAAGCAATCACAACTAACCGGCTATAAGTAGTCTTCTCCAAAATATATAATCAAGTTGGCCTATTATAACTTTCTTGAAATCATATTAGAGA
This sequence comes from Chamaecyparis obtusa, assembly GCA_027943335.1. Lineage (NCBI taxonomy): Eukaryota > Viridiplantae > Streptophyta > Pinopsida > Cupressales > Cupressaceae > Chamaecyparis > Chamaecyparis obtusa. The sequence goes on along the minus strand of BSBK01005921.1, from coordinate 79,646 downwards.
AACACTACAACTCTCTAACAACATCTCCAACAGCTAAACTAAGCACACAACACAAAAAGGGACTGTGCAACTCAATATGAGTAGATGGGTCACTTCACACTATTGGCTCTGCCAAATTAACTGAAACTTTACTTACAAGTTGAAATATCTTATGCGCTCTTAACCAAACATAAATCCAAACACACATACCATAATGATAGGCGCAACTACTGAAACAATATAAACACTATCAGCTCCATCAGATAAACTCTAAAAACTGTAACTGGCTAATAGAAACATCATAACTCAACATGAACTACACAAATAACTCTACATCCATGACCATAGCTTCATAAACATGTCTACAACACAAATATAAACATGCAAGGCTTCAACATAACCATACTGATAATCACATACAGAACTCTTCTTGTAACACTATCTGGAAGACTACTGATACAAACAACTGCACAACTGACTACACTTAGAATCAACCTCTTCATCTATGATATCATGCTGATAATATATACATACAACATATGTTCAAGGCTCTCTACATAGAACTACAATGTGCACTACTTACCATATGTTTTCATCAAGGACAAACATACAATCAACACTGGCTTACTAGCAAATCTCCAACATGTTAGAATAACTGAGAGGGGGGTGAATTTGTTATCCATAGTCCCAAATCAAAATGTATAATCAAAAACAATTTCCTTAAACTTGTGCAGCTCGATAACATAAAATACTTTATTAACTGTGCTTTTACTGATTACCAGTCAATTAACAGCTAATGATTATCGACCAAATCTAACATGTAATATGTAAAGTATGATAACAAACAATCACTACAATGAACACATAACACAAAAGATTTAACGTGGAAACCCTATGAAGGGAAAAACCACCTAGGACCGGCAACCCAAAAATGTTCACTCTTATGAAGTGAGGTCGGTGAAGACCCAACCTTGTTAAAGGTTAGAAACACACTGTTAGGTGTGACCTTGTTAGAGAATTTTAGACCAACCATTATCATCCAACCATTAGTCACTCTGGGGTTGACAAGATAACAATGCTCATTCTATGAATGAAACATATAAGACTTACAAGTCCACTTTGTTAAGAGATTTCTCTATTTACAATGGTGAAAATGTAACAACAGTTTGATCTGATTACAATACAACTTCAATTGCAGATATTCAGATCTATATTATGCTCAATCAAATCCTCTGATCAGTATTACAATTTTGTATCACAATAATCAATGACTTACTACCACTTGGTAATAGCTTTTGGATGCTCGGTAACCTCTACAGTTTGTTTCTCCTTAACTTGTTTGATCAAGCATACATGAAGCTTGTTCACGTGATAATTTTGTAGTCCTTCTTCTTCCGGCATTAGTTTCACAATAAAACTTTGATATCTTAAATAGACAATTAAACCATTTTCTTTTCCTCCATTAGATTTTGCCACTTACTCTCCTTTGTCCATTTTGCCACTTAAACCTTCCTCGGTAGTTGTGCCAATAACATGTTTTGATTTCATCCTTTAGATCTTCCTTGAATTATGCTACCCATTGATCTTCATAACAAACATTATCTCCATCATTGATTTCGATGTACTTTACAGCTCATCGATCCTTAATGACTAAACTAATCATTTAATTATTTTCTCCTGCTTGGTTAACAAAGAAATGCATCGGTGAAGACAAGCTCAGTTTATACTGTGCTTGGTATACACTACACTTCTCGGTGTATACTGTAATGCTTCATCAACCTAGCACACTTCCTTGTGTCTTTCATCTCTTTTCCTCATCATAGATGAATGAAACATAATCAAGTCAATAACATAAAGTCATAGACACATCAACAAGCTACTCAATGTATTCCTTATCCTCTCTTGTCATATACATCTTCCTCATGTAGATATTTTTGTTCTTCATCTCTTTTACTCCTTTTCTACAGATGTTAAGTTATAGTAACTTACAAAATAAGTGTTGTCAAACTAGTTGAAATCAATGACCAAATATTACTAATTTAATCATATTCCATATCTAATCAGCAACTCGGTGATCTCAAATCACATATCTTCAATTAGGTTCTAAATCAGTTGTAGTTCATCAATCTCTCCCTTTGGCATTGATGGCAACTCAAGTAATATGAAATGTACCATACACATACCAAACATGTATTCTAAAACTTTGTGAACAAATGCTATACAAGCTCTCCCTAGCTTAATATGTTTAATTACTATGTTACTCAATAGCATTACAAATGTAGCTTTGACATTCTGCAGATAAAATCTTTTCAGCTTTCAGATTCCTTCTTATGTTCTTAGTAATTGATCTTCAGTGCTCTCCCTTTCTTCAATTTGTCTCTCCCTTAGATATTTCTCATCGGTGCATATTGTCTTTCATATGTTTCATATTGTTTATCTCTCCCTTTGATAACAATGCCAAAGAAACAAATAAACATATAGCTCTGTAGTAGCCAAGTAACTCTTTGTTGTCCGGTGCATACTTTGTATCTTTGTATACTGACATGCCAATCTGTTCCAGTTCTCCAAAATTTTCAAAACCTTAGACATGAGCCAAAGTGTGAACTATGTTGCATCAACATGAATGATCTTCTGATAAGATTAGACTGATGCAACATCCAGATCACATTAGTGACTAGTAGACAGGGGATGGACCCCAAGTCTTGTCCTCAAGTATTCAAATGTATCCTTCAGTAGAGGCTTTGTAAATATGTCTTCAAGTTGTTCTGTTGATGTAACAAATTCTAGCTTAACTTGTTTCTCTTGTACTTGTTCTCTCAAGTAGTGATGCTTAATTGATATATGCTTTGTTTTAGAGTGCATCACTGGATTCTTTGAAATGTTTATTGCACTAGTGTTATCACAGTATATAATCACTGGCTCAATGATTATCTCATTCATACCTTCTAGAACTTTCTTAATATATGTAATCTTTGAACAGTTTGTAGTAATAGAAACATACTCTACTTCGGCTGTAGACTAAGAAATGCAAGCCTGCTTCTTACTTGTCCATGTAACAAGTCTTTCACCAAAGAAAAATGCTCCTCTGGTGGTACTTTTTCTCTCATCCATATTTCCAGCCCATTCAGAGTCGGTATAGACTCTGAGTTCAAACTTGGCTTCCTTAGAATACCATAATCCATAATCTTCTATTTTCTTTAGGTATCTTAGGATTCTGTTTGTAGCAATCTTGTGTGACTCTCTAGGGTTTGCAAAAAATCTTGAAACAATTCCCATAGCATGTGCTATGTCTGGTCTACTATGCACTACATACATTAACTTACCAATCAATGATCGATACAATGTCTAGTTCACTTCTATAGTTTCATCTTCCTTAGTTAGTTTACATCCAGTAGCCATCAGTGTTTCCACAGGTTTAGCATCTTCCATGCCAAATGTCTTCAATACTTCCTTGATATATTTGGATTGTGTGATGAATATACCATCATTCTGTTGAATCACTTGTAGTCCAAGAAAGAACTTAATCTCTTTGAACATAGACATTTCAAATTCAATGCTCATTTCATCATCAAATGACTTATAGATTTGATCTTGACCTCCAAATATAATGTCATCCACAAATATTTTAGCAATAAGAATTGTATCATCAGTATCTCCTTTCATATACAAATTTCTATTCTCAATTGTTCTTACAAATCCTATACTTAACAAATAAGTATGTAGCCTCTCATACCAGGCTCTTGGTGCTTTCTTTAGACCATATAAATCTTTATGGGATCTACATACCATATCTTTCTTTTCAGGATCAAGGAACCCTTCAGGCTGTTCTATGTAGACTTCTTCTTCAAGTATTCCATTCAAAAATACTGACTTGACATCCATTTGGTAAGCTTTGAAATTTTTGTGTGCAGCATATGCAAGTAACATTCTGACTCCTTTCAGTCTAGCAATAGGTGCAAATGTTTCATCATAATCTATTCCTTCCTCTTGTGCATATCATTTGCATACTAATCTAGCTTTATTTCTTGTTACTTCTCCATTCTCATTCTGCTTGTTCCTGAATATCCAGTTAGTACCGATAACATTCTTATCATTAGGTCGGGGTACTAAGCTATAGGTTTCATTCTTCTCTATCTATTCTATTTCCTCTTTCATTGCATTCACCCATTCATCATTTTTTAATGCAAATTATACATTCTTCGGTTCATATTCACAAACTAGACATGACCTTGTCTTGCTTTACTCCTTGTTTGCATGCTAGCTTGTCTGTCTCCAATGAGTTTTGTTTCAGGATGGTGTCTTCTGACAAAAATCACCAGTATCCTATTTCTTCTTTCTTGTTCATCCTATGCAATTTCATTTGCTTGCTCGGTAGGGCCTTCCTACTCATCAGTTTCTTTGTTCTTTTCCTCGGTATTGTTCACCTGATGACCGGTTGTCACTATATGTCTCATCGGTAGGTACTCAGGTTGTTGAATGTAATTGAATCTACTGTAGTCCTTAGGTTCCTTTCTACATTAGTACTCTAAATCATCTTATTTGTAACTCTGTTTAGACACTTGTATGCTTTACTTTTACTGGAATATCCTAGAAATATCCCTTCATCACCTTTTGAGTCAAACTTTCCATTTCTCTCATCTTTTAGAATAAAACATTTGCTTCCAAAAATTTTGAAATAACTTGCAGTGGGTTTGTGTCCAAACCATAACTCATAGGGTGTCCTATTAGTGTCCTTCTTCAGTTGTACTCAGTTTAGCACATAGACAGCAGTGCTAACGGCTTCTCTCTAGTATGTTTGAGCAACATTCTTTTCTATCATTAATATCCTTGCGCAGTCAACAATTGACCTATTCCTCCTTTCTGTAATTCCATTCAGCTCAGGTGTCCTTGGTGCAAAGACATGTCTTTTAATACCATGCTCATTACAAAAATTAGTAAATTCATCAAAGATAAATTCACCTCCTCTATTAGATCTTAAGCATTTCAAATCTTTACCAATCCCTTTTTCTACTTTTTCTTTATGCCACTTGAACATCTTGAATGCCTTAGATTTTTTTTTTAAGAACATGATAGTCATTAATTTTGTATAATCATCAACAAAAAGAATAAATTATTTGTCTCCACATAGGTCGGTATGAACCAACTCAAGTATCTTCTTTGTTGAATAGTCTTTTCTTTTAAAACTAGACTTAGTCATCTTACCTTTCTGACATTCATGACACATAACATGATCTGACTTAGATAAGTTAGGCAGACCTCTAACTCTTTTCTTTTTACTGATTTTAATCATGTTATCAAAATTCACATGACATAACCTCTTATGCCACAACCATCATCTTCATATTTCATTAATAAACAAGAAGACTGATCATTATCAAGATAAAATAGATTACCTCTGGATTGTGTACCAGTTCCAAGAAGTCTTCCTCCATCATCAAAATTTTCACCTTTTTGCTCTCAAATGCAACTCGGTGACCTGAATTGTTTAGTTGTGCCTAACTTAACAAGTTATAGTTCAATCCTCTTACCCAATAAGATTTTTCACATTTTAATCTATCATTTATCATCAGGGATCATTTACCTCTTACCATACAGGGTGCATCATTTCCCATTCTTACAGATCCTCCACTGTATTCTTCAAGATAGTCAAATTTTTCTTCATCACGAGTCATGTGATGTGTACAGCCATTATCTATAATCCATGTGTCATTCTTATTAACTTTAGAGATAAGTGTTGTCTTTGCATATCTTTCATCTTCTTTGGAATCATCCTTCATTGCCACAAATACTACCTCCACATCATCATCAGTGTCAGTATCAGTATCAGTGATATCTTCTTCATCAACAATGTAGCAAACCTTCTTGCCTTTGTCATTCTTGCCTTAGTTATCTCTATTGTAGTGTCAGTATCCTCTATTGTATCTTCTCCCATAGCTTCCTTCAGATCGGTCCTTGGTTCTATCATCATATTTCTTGTGTGGACATCTAGTAGCAATGTGGCCAACTTCTTTACAGTTAAAGCATGCTAGAGGTAACTTGCCTCTATACCTTCCTTTTGCTTTTGGTAACCTTCTAGCCATAAGAGCTTCAAGTTCATCAAGCTCATCATCAGTATTGCTATCACTATCATCATTATTATTCCTACTACTAGACTTATCAATCTTTAGAGAAGTCATGAAGGCGGATTCAATATTGGGTGCAACACTATTATCATAGTTATTTATTTCAAATGTTGTAAGCTTTTCAATTAGATTATCAAGAGTGAGTGTTTTGTTAGGTGCTAACCTATTTTCATGAATTGCATATATTCTAATTGCATAGATAGGCAATAGGGTTCTCAAAATTTTGCTTACCACAGTGTCTTCATCAATAACTCCATATGATGCTCTAATAGCGTGAACTACCTCTTTTATTCTATTTGTGTATTGTACAATGTTTTCACCTTCTTTCATCTTCATGTCATTGAATCTTCCTCTCAAGCTTTCAACTCTTTCTCTTTTGACATTTGCATCACTACTGTAGACCTGAGCTAACTTATGCCACATCTACTTAGTAGTAGTACAGTCCTCAATGTCTTCAAATTCAGCATATAAACAAGCAGGAGCAATCTCCATCATGGTAACATTATGTTCATGTCTATCCCTTAGTTGATCAAGGGTCAAGGGACCATTGGGTGGTGCAAGGTATCCATTTGTCATCAGATCTAGGGCTGAATTCCCAATCCTAGATATATGCAGCTTAATTAGACTTTTCCATATTGTGAACTTATCCTTGTTAAGCTTTGGCACTTCCCTCTTAAACATTTTGAGACCTTTGTCCTAAAGTCCTTAAAACTCTGTTCCAAGCAACTTAGCTCTGATACCAATTGTTAGAATAACTGAGAGGGGGGTGAAATAGTTATCCACAGTCCCAAATCAAAATGTATAATCAAAAACAATTTCCTTAAACTTTTGCAGCTTGGTAACATAAAATACTTTACTGACTGTGCTTTTACCGATTAAGAGTCAATTAACAACTAATAATTATCGACCAAATCTAACATGTAATATGTAAAGTATGATAATAAACAATCACCACAATGAACACATAACACAAAAGATTTAACATGGAAACCCTATGAAGGGAAAAACCACCTAGGACCAGCAACCCAAAAATGTTCACTCTTCTGAAGTGAGGTCAGTGAAGACCCAACCCTGTTAAAGGTTACAAACACACTGTTAGGTGTGACCTTGTTAGAGGATTTTAGACCAACTGTTATCATCCAACCAGTAGTCACTCTGGGGTTGATAGGATAACAATGCACATTCTATGAATGAAACATATAAGACTTACAAGTCCACTTTGTTAAGAGATTTCCCTATTTAAAATGGTTAAAATGTAACACCAGTTTGATCTAATTACAATACAACTTCAATTGTAGATATTCAGATCTATATTATGCTCAATCAAATCCTCTAATCAGTATTACAATTCTATATCACAACAATCAATGACTTACTATCGCTCAGTAATAGCTTTCTGATGCTCGATAACTTTTGCAGTTCGGTTCTCCTTAACCAGTTTGATCAGGCATACATGAAGCTTGTTCATGTGATAAATCTGTAGTCCTTCTTCTTCTAGCATTAGTTTCCTCTATTAGATTTTGCCACTTATTCTCCTTCATCCATTTTGTCACTTAATCCTTCCTCGGTAGTTGTGCCAATAACACATTTTGATTTCATCCTTTAGATCTTCCTTGAATTATGCTAGCCATTGATCTTCATAACAAACATTATCTCCATCATTGATTTTGATGTACTTTATAGCTCATCGATCCTTAACGGCTAAACTAATCATTTAATTCTTTTCCCCTGCTTGGTTAACAAAGAAATGCATCGATGAACACAAGCTCGGTTTACACTATGCTCGATATACACTACATTGCTCAGTGTATACTATAATGCTTCATCAACCGATGACACTTCCTTGTGTCTTTCAGCTCTTTTCCTCATCATAGATGAATGAAACATAATCAATTCAATAACATAAAGTCATAGACTCATCAACAAGTTACTCAATGTATTCCTTATCCTCATCTATCATATACATCTTCCTCATGTAGATATTTTTGTTCTTCATCTCTTTTACTCCTTTTCTATAGATATTAAGTTATAGTAACTTACAAAATAAGTGATGTCAAACTAGTTGACATCAATGCCAACATATTACTGATTTAATAATATTACATATCTAATCAGCAACTCGGTGATCTCTAATCACAGATCTTCAATTAGGTTGTAAATCAGTTGTAGTTCATCAAAACACTCTATACATATTGGCCTTGGAAATGTGTTCTTCCCTTTTTATTGAATATATTTGACATATAGATCCTCGTATAGCGTGATTTGATGAGCATTTCAAGTACCCATTTTGAGTGGGTCACAAATGTGTGCACTTTGCACATTTTCAATTTTAATCTAGATTCCCACTTATGATGCATTCTATAAGACCCTGTTGAGTTTCATTTTAGAATGATTTTTCCCACATTTTATCAATATAATTTCTAGTCACAATGTCAATTTTCAAGCCCTAGTGAATATGTTTGCTAGGTTTCTTAGGCCCAATCCATGTGCAATTTTTACTAATTTCTAGTTTGCACTGTTATCAATCTTTAAGAGGGCCTATCTTTCATCTTAATACCTTGATGTCTTCTTGTAATCACGTTGAATAGATTGGTTTTCATATTCTCTGTATGAATATTTCTCCTATACTCAGTTATGAAGTCTCTAGATATGATTTACTATTTTTTGTGAAGACAAATCCGAATAGGAATTATTCAAATTTCAAAGTGCATAGTGGCAGATTTATCTAAGAAGCCAGCTTTAAGGGTTCGCATTTTCAAGCCAGATAAATTTCATGATTAAGGAATTGGTTCCTTGTATTGTGTGCATGCAAATGTGTCTCCTTAATCAATAGAAAATCTAGGACATGATTTGATATGTTTCATGGGCCAATTCTAAATTCAGTTTGCAGTGTTCAGTTTTAGAAAGTTTCAAGATGGTCATTTTTTACCATTAATATCTTGCGCCCAAAATTCAATTAGGTTATAGATTTTCTCACACATAGTCACTATATATGAATAATTCAGTGTACCAAGTGGTGATCTCTCCGTCTCATATTCAATATTTTTATATAACACTTACTTGACAAGGTTTACATGTGTTTGGACTTGCCCAGATACAAAATAAATGAAATGGATAAATTTCAGTATTTTTCAATGTACACTATGGTTGATATATAGTGATAAAAAAAAGTTATTCAAATCAAAATATTTAATTTAAATGTGATATGAGAAGGTTTGTTTTAAATCATTTTATTAATGATTTAAATATACTAAATGTGAAAGGAAAACCAAATGCTAGAAGTGGGCCCAACATTTGCAAACATAATATTTTTAATATTTACATGGTAAAAAGTTTTGGACCACAGGTCACTTTCTTTCTCAACCGCAAGAGAATGTAGAATATCCTCTAGAGAGTCATGGGTGAGAAAGTGAATAAAATTTCAAATGCAATAGGAAATGTTTTTAAATAATGTTTGAGCCTCTTGTCCTTGGCTCACACACTCACAAGGGAGAAGTGAATATTCTATATGAAGCTTTGAACATGTGGTAATCAAATATTTTAATAACTCTCCTACTCCCTTAGCCTCGCAAGAAGTCCCAACAAACCCTAATTTGGGTTGTGAGTGCGTAGTGGACAAGAAAAAACTTCATTGCAAGGTATGCACAATACAAATCTATTTTAATATTTAAATTGAATGCACTAGAAATTCGAGGTCATTTTCTAAAAAAAATTAGCACCCTCTCATAGTTGTGTCAATGGAGGTTTGTAGCAGAGTATGGACAACCATTAAAGCTGTAACAAATACATTTGTAGATTGTGGATTGTTAGAAAACATTCTTCAAAGATATATGATCTCATGGCTCCAATGTTTGTAGGAAATGCATGAAATGGATAATCTAAAAAGGATTTAGAAGCTTTCGAGAAAATGCATTGAAGTTCTACATGTTGGGATTCAATTGTTATTTATTTTACATGGATAACCAATAATGTGAAATATTGGCCCAAGAGCACCTAAGGGCCCAAGAAGGCCCATAATTCCATGAAGGAATGGAAATTGTAATCAAAGGTCCCTAATGACCTGAATTGATGTAATAAAGCCAATAAGGCTCATCAAATGTAATAGATAGGATCATTGGGTCAATAAGTCCTAATTGGCCAAATAAGGGTCATATGACCAAATAATGTAATAAGTGGACTACTAAGGTGCCATGGGATGGATTAGGTGTTTTTTATTATATTTTATGTAATAGGTTTAAAGGAAATCTTTTGGGTTGGTTGGATAGTATAAAGAGAAAAGTGCTAAAAGTTAGCAAATTTGAATTTAAATGCTAACGACTATTGAACCAAAAGGGTAGTTTTGATGGTTTAGTTGGTTATAGACGGGTTTGATTACAAATATGTTTTTAATTCATGGATCATGCCTATATAAGGCTATGGAATCCAATAATGAATAAGGGAGAATGTATGGAATCAAATTTGACAATATTAATACACAAATTTCTTGGAGTTTTTAACAAATTTTTGAGTTTATTGTCATCAAATTAGTTAGTTCTTTGTTCAATACAATAAGAAATATTATTTATGTTATGATAAGTGACTCACAAGACTTTCAACCCCTTTGAGAGACTTTTCAATTCATTTTTATTAACTTAGAATATTTTTTCTGTAATTATACCATGATTGATCATATTTCTTAGTTTTGAGTGTCTTATGGGCAATTTGAGCTTGACCCATTCTACTTTATCTCCTTGTTGTAACTTATATAATGGGTCTTTTCAATTGTATATTATTATTTCCTAACATGAATAACATAGGAGTGTAGGCTTAAAGATTTGGTGATCACCATTGAAGTCAAAATGCTATGTTGAAGGGTTAACACACATGATATCATGTACTGGATCTCAGGATTTATTTTAGTGAGGGTATATTTTTCTGATGGAATATGTTTAGGAATTTTGAATACAAGGTGATACAACTTCCATTTGAGTTTGGGAATATTTATGTGGTTCCTTTTGAGAAACCCCTAGTTTATGTTCCTAAAAAAGAGGGTTTGTTGTTTGGGCGACCAAATGGGCATGAAAACCATTAAAACCCTGAAAATCCTTTGATTGACATCATTTACTAAGACATCTTTTATGGTATGAAATCCTATTGAGAAGTCTTTTATATCTTTTCTTTGTAAATGAAGGCTAATTAAGCTTAAATATGAGACAACATGGTACTAGTCCAATTAGTTGGTCCAAAGGAGAAATATATGAACTTGAGAAATGTTATAGTGCATCCAAAAGGGTATTCAAAAGTGTAATTTTTTTGGATAGTGCTTTGGAGAATTTTTGAGAAAAACTTGGAATACTCATTGGACAAAGCTACCAGGAATAGGCCTAGAAGGTTACCCAGGTAATGGGTGTGATGATCTAGTTGGAATGGTGAATGTGACAAACTATAGTTCAAGTTTTTTGGAGCTTATTGAATTCATTATAAGTTTTGGAATAGTCCATTATATTTGGGAACCCAATTTGAGGGTATTGGTGAATGCCTAATGTGGGTGATGTTGGCAATTTGGTTGAGTCAGATATCTAATTGTTTTCATTATGGAAACATATAATCTATATGAAGACCACATATGATAGCATGCAGTTATGTTAGAGTGCAGAGTAAATTGTCTAAGTATTAGCAAGATTTTCTAGTCTAACCAAAGATAGTTTTTGATAGCGATGTTGATAGAAGTAAGTTCAGTGCTTGCGCACTTGAACATGGATACTTTGATGTATATTGAAGACTCACCTAAGAGAGGAAGTCTGTATGACATGTATGGAATAATTTATTGTAGTATTGCCGAAGACAGAGTTGAAGCCGACAGGATAAAGAAAGAAGACATAATCAGTATGAAAGTTAAGGAATTATTTTGTTTATCAAAATAAGAACTTAATCATTTAAGGGATGACATCCTAGATGTTAACCCTTGGGCAACACAAGTTAATATGTATTTTGTAAAGTACTTTATGTTTTGTAAGGCCGACTTTGAAAGGTTATTATTCTTAATAACTTGTATCAATGTAAGACATATGTAATGTGAAGTATGATGTATGATGTATGACATATACATGCAAAATAAATTGATGAGAAGTTGTAAAGAGATAGATAAGAATAGGAAAGCTATTTGGCAGCAGTGAAAGGTTATATACCTTACCCTTTTTGTTATCAAAAATCATTGTACATTACATGTTTGGGTAGTGGGATCATCTTGTAATCATTATATTTGTACTACCAACTCTTAGCAAGGTTGAGGCTTCTAACAAGGCCTAGAGTCCCTTAATCAAGACTGAGACACTATATGTATGTAATAGACTCTTAACAGGGTCAACATCCTTTACTAGATACTTTTGATTAGTGGATCATTGTGGGTATCATCCCCACCGGTGTTTTCCTTTGGCTAGGGTTTCCTCGAGAACAAAACATGGTGTTATGAGTTCATTTGTTTTATTGCTATGCATGCTATTTAGTTTGCATTGTTTTGCAAGTATCAAGTTAATCTGTTATATCCATAATTGGGAGAATAGAAAATTTTGTAGGATTCACCACCCTCTCAGTATTTCCTATTTCTAACAATTGGTATCAGAGCTTAGTTACTCAAAAAAGAATCAGTCAGAGAAAGCCTCGCAGCTTGAGTAAGATCTCTATGGATATGGATCAACTACAAAAGAATCTTGAAGAGGCTCTTGAAAAGATTGATATGTTTACTGAATAAATAGATACTCTGAAAGGAAAATATGATGATGCAAAGAACTTTATTGATAAACTGAAAGAAAAAGTAGAAGAACTGAAATCAAAGAAGGAACCTACAATTCAAGTTGAATATTGTGATGAAATTTGAAATCTGAAGAAAGAAAATGAGATCCTTAAGCATGAATTGAAGATTGTTGATATGAAGTTAAGTTTGAAAGATGGAAGCAACAAAAATGAACCAAATCTGAAGTCTGAAAATGAAGATCTAAAATCTAAATTATGTAAAGTCACATCTGAACTTGAGAAAACCAAATTACAGTATGCTGAACTTGAAAAATACAATACAATTGTGAAAGGAGAACTGACTTAGTCTAAGCAACATCTTGAAAGATTGTATCCCACCAATGAAAATATTGATGAACAAATGTCTTATAGAAAGCCATTCTATGACAAAAATGGTCTTGGATTTAACTCATCTAAGGTAAGTGAAGAAAGCAAGGAACTAGATCTAAAAGTCTCTGAGAACACAGATGAAAAGAAATTTGATGAAGCTAACAAATCTGAGGATATACCTAATCCACCTAAAGAAAATGATCAACCTAAAGGTACACAAAGAGAATTCAAAGGTAGATGTTTTGCATGTAATGCTTTTGGTCATATGAAGAAATATTACATAGGTAAGTAATTTAAACCTCTCAATGGTTATTGTTATAATTGTCATGGTTTTGGACATAGAGCTATTGATTGTAAAAAGCCTAGATTTAATGATAATAATAATAGTATAATATTTAGAGATACTAACCATGCAGATAAGAAACCTACTGAAGATACGAACAGAAGAAATGTAGTTGTGTGTTATAGATGCAACAAGATTGGACACATTGCCAGGAATTGTAGATCACAAATCAACCAGACAGGACCGAGATATGGAAACAATGGAATAGTTTGCCAGATATGTAACAAATTTGGTCATACAACAAGATTTTGTAGAATGAACAACATGAGAAATCCAAACAATAGGAACTACACAAGAAGAAATGAGAATGCAAGAAACAGTTAGAAAGGATGTTGTAGTAATTGAGAAGAAATGAAATTTGTTAAAGGTACAGATCAAGGAGACACATTCAACACACAAGGTAATCAAACAAGTGAAGTATCTGATAGTAAGTGTGAACCTCTTTCTAACCCATCTCAAAGCACTTAAATTCATAAAGAATGCATTAGAATAGGATTTAGGATAGTGCAGAAGTTAGTGTAGGATGAATTGAGTCTTGCATAGTTAATATGAGGTATTATATGAGGTATTAATGCTATGGTTAAGAGAGCATGAGCTAATATGAATGTATGTGAGTTCGCAAGAAGTTTGAAGTTTTGTAGGAAAGTAGGAACAACTTTTTGGAAAGAAGTGGCAAAAGAATTAAATGTGATGTCAGAATCTTGAGGTTAAAAGCTTATGATCGGTATTATTTAATCATTCAAGAGACTACAAGTGATAAGGAGATCAAAGCAGTGGTGATTGAAAGAAGTTTGCAAGATTTTGTAAAAGAATTTCATGTCAGATCTATGAAAAGCCCTAAATCATGAAATTGAGGTATTTTTCTAAGAAAATCTATCAAAAAGTTAAAGAATTTGCATAAGATATTGATGTTTCATTTGTTCACAACATAAGAGATACAGTTATACCTAAAATCAAAAGGGAACTAGTATAACCCTTAGAAGAAGACCCTAGTCTCGCTTTATCGACCATTCCAGATGGATTTTTGCATTTAGAAGATGTAAAAGGTTATTTGAAATGAAAGTTTGAAACCATCAATGATAGTAGTGTGATTAAGGAATATGAAAAGATATATAATCAGGATATGTCAGTGAAAGTAGGGTTTGAACACTTAAAGGAAAATGAAATTGTGAAATATTCATTAAACTATGAATTTGAAGATGAAAAATGCACAAAGATAATTTTAAGCCGAATTCACAATAGGAAATTTTGGTTAGATGATAGAGTAATAGACATCACAACACACCTAATTCATGAGGTAACTAGTTTGTCAAAATCTAGAGTTATACCTTTTAATGAGAAGAATGTTAAGAAGATAGTACGGATAACACTAAATCATCTTATTATGGTAGAGGAATTGTAATCAACAAGATAATTTAAGATGATGTTAGATATGTGTGTAAGATCTTAACATCTAAATTTTGTGCTAATTCTAGAGAAGATGACATGGTAGCTGGTATGATTCATGAAGCTTATTTGATGTGTGTAGAAAAATTTCAAGTAGATATGTGTGAAATCTTGAGAGTTCTATTATTTGAGAACCTTGAAAAGATAAAGAAAACCAAGAACTCACAATTCAGATTCTCAACCCTTATCACATATATGTTTTTTTATTTGTTAATAAGATTCCCATAGACTATTGGAGATGATTGGAATGACAACATGACTACTATGGAAAGAATTAACAAGGTGTAGGGTATGTGCAGGATCATGGTATGCCAAACCAGGCCCTTAAGTGGCAATGAAAATTCAAAAAATTAGGTTTAGGCAAGTTGACATAAAAATTTGAACAAGTTATGAATATTATATCAAAAATATGTAACAAGAGAAACTATAGAAAATTTAATTTAGTTTCTAAGATACTAGGCCTTTTTTGAAAAATAATTATTCTATATGTTGAAAATTTCAAATTTCAATGTAGTAGTACGAAACTTTCAGGAAAAAAATAAGAAGTAGGTGTATGTCTGACCACCTTAAACACAATCAAATGATAATTTTTTTACAAGATTCTAGATATAAGTAGTAGACTCATGTCTAGATGTGACACATGTTTTTTTGTAATTTTTTCCAACTAAATAATTATTTAAAAAAATTCTTCTACAACTTTTCCAATATACAAAAACTCTCGTGTCTGACCACATTAACCTGGTCTAAACTTTATCAAATTGAAAACTCTTTTTATTTTTCTTGTAGTATGAAAAGAATAGAATGTGACACATGTATTGGATTTCAAAAATGTTATACAGTTTGAAATTTATAGCTATTTTTCAATAAGTCTATCAATCAGGACTAGAAAGATAACAAGTAGGTGTATGTATGACCACATTAAACAAAATCAAATGATAATATTTTTTTATAAGGTTCTATATAAAAAGTAGTAGACTCATATCTAGATGTGTTGTATATTTTTTTATTATTTTTTTCCAAGTAAATAATTAATTATAATTTTTCCTCTACAAATTTTCCTAGATATAAAAACTCTCATGTCTAACCACCTTAACTTAGTCTAAATTTTATCAAAGTGAAAGAATTGTTTATTATTATTGTATTAGGTGAAGCATAGAATGTGATGTCTATTTCAGATTTTGAAAATGTTATATTGTTTGAAATTTCAAAGAGTCTATCAATCAGGACTTCTTTTTCACATCGCCACTTTTTGGCATACCATGATCCTGCACATACCCTGTATCTGAGACACCCTATAGACAAGGTTAATGAGAGCGCAACCTTGGTAATCAAAACATTTTAGAATCAGATGAGGAAAAGAACAAGGATACCATAGGCTATATTAGAAAAGTACAAAGATGAAATATGTTTCATGGTTGACACTGACTTTACCTTTGTTGAAGCAGTTGAACCTAGAGTACAATTCATAGATCCTCTTGGATATGAAGTATCTAAAAATCAGATAGAAGAATATGTAAATAGATTGTTGAAAAGAAAAATGGATGCAAGTAGTTCTAGATTTGGAACTTATGAGGAGAACTTTAACTATGCAAAGTCTCTACAAGAAGAGAAGTTATCAAAGAAAAGAGTGGAAAGCACTATCAAGAAAATTCTGAAGGATACAGGAATGTCAGAACAAAAATTTCTAGTGGCAAAGAAGACCACAATAGTAATAAGAGACATTGGATAGATGAAATTTTTGTCTATTCCACCCTTTGCATTAGTTGCAGCTCAAACTGAAGAAGCACAAGTTACATAAAGGGAAATAAAAGTTGAAGTGGTGCAAGAAACAAGGAAATCTACTAGATCTTCCACCACCCCTCCAGCAAAAAGAGTTAAGGAAATGGCAAGTGGGCCACAAAAGAGACAAAAGACTATTTTGACCCCTGGTCCTAGACATGTATCTGAAATAAAAGATGATGAAGAAATTGGAAGCAATAAGAGAAAATGGAAACCAAAGATAGAAAACGTGAATGCTTCAATCATTAATGATGGATATTTTTCAAAGATGAACAAATAATATGAGTTATATGATTATTTAGAGAAATTGAACTTAGAGAATGCATTTGTCAGACATATGTTACTGGCTAATAAGAAATTTGATAGTATTCAAGGGAAGATACCAAATGAACTTTTAGAGAAATTAGTGAACAAAAAGAAGAGAGTAGCTAAAGAGGACAGTAAGATAAGAGAAACTTTTCTGAGAAAGCTCTGTGATATTAAGGATGAAGATCATTTCAAGGAAATAATGAAAGATCTTAATACTCACTTAAGAACAAAAAGAAGAAAAATTCTGATAATGGGAGGAAATTATGAAGAAGTTAACAAGGAAACAGAACATGTAGTTGTAAATGTAATGACCACAGGTGTTAGTAAGCACACAAGTGCAGCAGATCAATTTTTGGAAGCTAAGCACCGAAAAAGTCCCTCTCCACCACTATCAATTAACATTGAAGATGAAACAATGAATGTGGAAAGAACAAGTATTACACTAGATAGTAATGACAATCCTTTTCATAACCTTGAAAACATTGTTGACAATTCGACTATGGAAGAAAAGGACACAATAGTTGCAGAAGAAGAAAGGAAGGAAACAAGGAAAGAAGAGAAAAAGCAAGAAGAGATTCTAGTAAACACGGAGATAGAAGGTCAGGAAGGAGCACAAAGTCAAGCAAAAATCAGTCCCACTCCAAAGATAGCAGAAAAAAAACCACAGTTAGAATCAATTTTTGCAAATCTTGGAAAAGAATTTGATGATGATGATCAGATAGAGTTGATCTCATTCTTAAACAAAATCATTGGTAAAAACAAGAAAGCGAACAGCCTTGAAGGAGCATTTCTCGAAGTGACAGAAAAGTTGCAAATTATTGTAACCAGTCATATATCAGAGGCAGATCCACAAGTCAAAGCAAAGGAAGTTGTGAAAGCATTTGAAAGTGAACTCACTAACTTATCAGACATAGCTATAGTAAAGGCTTAGGCAGCCTATGAGGCCAAAATATTTCAAGACATATGTCAGAATATTAGGAATGATATTAATAATTTGGATGTATGTATCGAGGAACTTAGAAGAAATTTGGATAGATGTAAAGCCTTGTACATTTAGTGTACAAAAACAGAGAATCATGTATCAAATTTGACAGAAAAGATAAAAGCAAAAGAGGCAGAAATTCAAACAAAGGTAAATCTTTTATCCAGCCCTAATGTGAAGATTTCTGATCTTGAGAAGAAAATAAGTAAATTGTATGATGAAATAATAATTCTTAGTGAAGAGAAAGAAAAGAAACTAAGAATATTCACTCTTCTAAGAGAGCACATTTCAATTAAGATAAGCATCATTGAAGACCAATTAGAAGAATGTCTTTCATCAAAGACATCTTATGAGAAATTCAACTATGCAAACCTTCATGCATGTGAAATTGCATCGTATGGTTAATGTGCACTCCTTAGTGTTTCATACATTGTTAAGAAGGCATGGGAGAAGGAGATAGAAATTTTACAGGTAAATTTTGTAGATTGTGTTGCAAGCCTACCGGCTTTACAATTTTGAGTCAAAGGTAAACATTTTTGTTACATAATTTTGACACCCTTTTTTGTCATCGTTGTCAAAGGGGGAGTGATAGCAGAAAATTGTAAGATGTATAGATAGTTTTTTGTATAGCATATATGGAAGCATATTCCTAGGGGGAATATAGATGATATAAGATATTTTGGAGATATAAGGATAGTAAAGAATTTTTTTGGATGACCACAATTTTTAAGTTTTGTATGAGTTAGCCAATTTTCCTATATGTTACCACCAATGAAAAAGGGAGAGATTATTGGCAATTTGGCTGAGTTAGATATCTAGTTTTTCTCATTATGGCAACATATAATATGTATGAAGACCACATATGATAGCGAGCAGTTATGTCAGAGCGCAGAGTAAATTATCTAAGTATTAGCAAGATTTTCTAGTCTAACTAGAGATAGTTTTTGATAGCAATGTTGATAGAAGTAAGTTTGGTGCTTGTGCACTTGAACATGGATACTTTGATGTATATTGAAGACTCACCTGAGAGAACAAGTCTGTACGGCATGTATGGAAGAAGTTATTGTAGTATTGTCGAAGATAGAGTTGAAGCCGATAGGATAAAGAAAGAAGACAAAATCAGTATGAAAGTTAAGGAATTATTTTGTTTATCAAAATAATAACTTAATTATTTAAGGGATGACATCCTAGATGTTAACCATTTGGCAATGCAAGTTAATATGTATTTTGTAAAGTACTTTATGTTTTGTAAAGCCGACTGTGAAAGGTTATTATTCTTAATAACTTGTATAAATGTCAGACATATGTAATGCGAAGTATGATGTATGACATATACATGCGAAATAAATTGATGAGAAGTTGTAAAGAGATAGATAAGAATAGGAAAGCTATTCAACAGTGATAAAAAGTTATATACCTTACCCTTTTTGTAATCAAAAATTATTGTACATTACATGTTTGGGTAGTGGGCTCATCTTGTAATCATTCTATTTATACTACCAACTCTTAGTAGGGTTGTGGCTTCTAACAAGGCCTAGAGTCCCTTAATCAGGACTAATACACTATATGTATGTAATAGACTCCTAACAAGGTCAACATCCTTTACCGGATACTTTTGATTAGTGGATCATTGTGGGTATCATCCCCACTAGGGTTTTACCTTGGCCAGGGTTTCCTCGAGAACAAAACATGGTGTTATGAGTTTGTTTTTTATTGCTATGCATGCTATTTAGTTTATTTTGTATTGCAAGTATCAAGTTAATCTGTTATATCCATAATTGGGTGAATAGAAAAGTTTTTAGAATACTGATTCACCCCCCCCCCCCTCAGTATTCCCTATTTCTAACAGGTGAAGGGTGACTAAACCTTGTGAGATGGAACCATTAGTTGAACAAACCAAATAAAATTGTGTTAGAGGTTTCCTTGGACCAAGTAGCTCTACGTCAAATATATCCTATACATTTTACTATAAATAATAGTAATATTGAAAATTGATTATTTGATGGAGTTGATGATGAAGACTGACAGAGATAAGAGGAATGGATGATAGTAGAAATGTTAGATCAGTTATCATCTTGTCATTGATGTAATGCCCTCCAACCCTTAACAAGTCCTTGTTATGTTCACTAGAAATTAGGAAGTGTTATATGTGATTTCATGTTTATTTTGTAAGAGAATAATCCTTCTTGAGATGGTTGCTTCCTAGTCATTATAACTTCATATTTTAACAATGTTGCATAAGTATGTTCCTTTATATCTTCATGTGTGTCATTGATAGTATAGGACCTTAATACTAAAAGGATCACCTCATAGACTTAACCTCTTCTATACGATATGCTCATTATTAATGTTTAAGATTATCTTAGGTTAATTAATTATAATCACTAAAAGGGTTAGATGTCTTGCTTAATCTAATGATGTTACTTTTTATACTTGAGATTAGAAATGACAATTTCTATATTGAGGATTGTATGATTTGTTTATCTTGTTTCGATAATGAGACATTATGAGTACATGCCTGATGGTTAAATTAGGTTGTGAAAGACAATAGATGATTTATATTTATATGATTAGGTTTTGATGCAATATGGAATAGAGATTTTTCTAGTACTAATCACACTAATCCATATATGCTTTGTTGATGTCACTATCTTATGTGATTATAGGATGAGGGGAGGAGGATGTAGTTACTCCTACAGGAGGTCCACATGATTTCACACTCTCCCTCCTTGTATTTCTACTGTATGTTTATATATGTATGCATGTCAGTTGGTGTTGCAGGATGTAGGTACTAAGCATCGAATCCACCTGGCTACATAGGTCTAAGAGTGCCTTCAAAATCCTCGAATAGTTGTTGTGTGGAGATATTACAAAGATTACTCTCAAGGTTACATATAGACTTAGATTTATGTTTACGAGGTTACCCTAGTTGGGGGATTTGGAATGCAGTTTATGTTGTGGTCTTGTGATTTATGATTCGATGTTGTCCTAAGTTTCATGTTGTGAATTAGAATTGTCCTTATATATATCTATATTATTTATATCTATGTTATAATTGATTGTATGTTATATAGGTATGTGTATATATGGGTGCACACACATATACCCATGCGTATATAATTAATAATATTTGTATGTTTTTATTGATTGTCTAAATGGTATGTTATTTATAATAATTAAATATGGTGAATTAAATAAAGTGTATTTAATGAAATGTGTTAAATAAAAGTGAAAATAATAGTAATAATAGAAATATATGCTCTTTGTAGTAAAACTAGCTATCTAGGAGGGAGTCGAACTCAAGACCTAGAAGTTAGGCTAGTTGGTTTCCATGTGTGCTATGTGTGTTCCTTGCAAGATATTTGTTTGACTTCCTTGTTATGGTCTTCTTTTAAAGTTATTTTAATTAAATTTATTAAAGCTTTTTTGAGTGCTTAAGGGAATGATTTGTTGATTTTCCAACCAACTATGGAAGTTGGAGAAATTGCTTCCCATAAAGCAACTCCTCCAACCACATAGTTGGAGGATAAATATTTGCAATTTTGAGTGGTTTGGGGGAGGATAATTTTGTGGAAAAATTTGGGAATTGTCTGCAAGTATTTTTTCAAAGATTTATTTGAAGTTTTTGTGAGTGTAAGAGACTCTATTTTGTGATGACTAGTGTTTTTGGATTGCTCGGAGTTTGATTTCTAGAGGAATCTTTTTAGGAGGCTATCTACTCAAGGCATGAAGATCTACAGAGAGACTCCAGTCAAGAGAAGATAATTTCTTCGTAGGACCCTAGGTAGGGTCTATACTGGGATGAATTCTCCAATTCTCCTATTTGTGTGTTTATTTTCATAAATTATATGTTATTGGATTGATATGTGATAACTTATTGTGAATTAAAAAGGAAATGTGAATGTTTTATCTTCTATGTATTTATATGTATTTTTCTGGGAAGTAGAATATGTATATTTTTATGTTTTTTATGGTACTATGAGATCTTCCTGGGAAGTTAGGAATGCTTTTGACCATGTGAAAGGGTATGTTTCATTATTATTATGTGAAATAGGGAAGTTTAGGAAGAAATATGAAGGGCTAGGATGGTTTAGGAATGAGATGCAGTCATTTTTCCTTCTCTATTTCTCTTGCAGGCTTCTCTATGAATTATTGTTTTATGTTTGTTTTATTTAGTCTAAGGCTTAGGTAATGTTGAGGATGTGATTTGGATGTGGTACTAAAGTGCCTTCATCAGGTTGACCTCAGCGAACCTTTCCCAAGCACTCTCGTTGCCTTTAAAAGTCAGTTTTTGGCCTTTTCGGGTAATTTTGTATTAAGTTTTGAAAAAGTATCTTGCAGTGTCGTATGAAATTATACACTTTTTTATCTATATTGAGCATTTAAGGTTGTCATTAGTATCAAAGGTTTGTAAAGATATCATTCAGTCACTTACACTGAACAAATCGATAACTAGAAGCAAGACAGACTAGTCGATAAAGCAGTACACCAAGCATCAAATAGTTTACCGAGCACCAGCAGACACCAACACCCACATACAATAAATGATGAAGGGTGCTCCCCTTAATACCACAAACACATAACAGAAACATAAAAACAAAAACAATAAGCAAGAACAGAAAATGGGCTTCTTATTATCTCCACAAATGTGGAATTACAAACTTTCAGAATTACAATATGCAAAGCCACATGGACATTCCCTTACAATATTCCGTAGGACAAAGCCTCGAATCAATACCCAAATCTACTACCCAGAACTGCCTAGACAACACTACGGACCTTCTTTATATAGGCAATTTACATCACTCGAGAAGGTTCCAAAAATTTAGCCCTTAAGGCCGACTATACATAGAATTATTTTATTTTCACAATTTTTATAATAGGGTCGACTCAAAAGAAATACAAAATATGCTTTTAGGTAGCCCAACTTCTAGAGGCCATAACTTTTTAACCATAGCTCTATTTTTCTATTGTAAACACTTTTCAGAAATGCCATGATGAGATCTACAGTGCCTGACATGTGCTAGCGCTAGTCAACTAAGGGTCAATTGTGATCCGGAGCCTCTAAGGCCTTCAAAATTGACCTGAAAGATTTCATACCCAAAAACCGCAATAACTTCACCAATACTGATGATGTGGCAATGAAACTCAATTGGTAGGCTAAAATGACTGAGATGAACCTCCACCTATGAAATCAAAACATTTCGAGATCATATGACCAACTTACTAAAAATAGTAAGTTTCCATAAATAGCAGCTCTGCACAAGATAGCCCTTATTGAAAACAAAAACAAAAATATTTTTGGGTGATGCAAGATTACTCGTACACCCAAGATGCTCCTGCATCAGACACCCGGGGTAATTTGAGAAGTGACCCTATCATGACTCAGGTGTGCAAAGGAAAACCAAGACGATTAACCTCCTCCTTCGTTAGCCATGATGAATCTTCAACAGGACATCCTTTCCATTTGACCAAATAATCTTCATATGTTCGGTTCCTTGTGCTTCTACCAACACAACTATCCAGTATGTCTTCAATCTCCTTGATATCTGAACTAGTTGCTGGAATACTCCACTGTGCTACTATAACCTCATCTTCAACACCTCCTTCATGATACTCTATCATATGTGAAACATTAAATACTAGTGAAATATTCAGCTTAGTAGGCAACTCGACCTCATATGCATTTCCTGAATCATGCTTCTTCAATATCTTACTGTATCATCTTAAAATGGAAGCACTTCCATGGTAAGAGCATTTAGCCCTCTAAGTAAGTGGTTTAGGGTCATGTCGAATGCCTTGAATGGATATTCAACTTGGATTTTCCTTTTCCCTCTATTCTACCCCATTTTCCACTTCTTCCCAGCACTTTCCTGGCATTCTGGACTATGAACCTAAGGTTTTTGACCCTAAGGTCAAAGTCGACCTTATGGGATCAAAGTTGACCTCAATCCTAACTAGGTTAGGATTGACCTCGACCCTGACCTAGTCAGGTTCAAGCTCAACCTTGACCCTAGGGTCTGGGATCTTCAAGGTTTGCTTTCGATTTTGGGATTTCATCAAAAACTTGTCTTTTCCCTCTTCGGGGCCACTATTTCTCAGATTAAGTGTCGAATTCTCAAATTAATATTTAAGGTGGACCTTTCTTGATATTTGTATAGGATTCCTAATTTATTATTGGAGATTAGCTTTTCTCAATTTTTGTGCCTAACGCTCAAATTAATTTTGGGGTTGGCCTTACCTCAAATTTTGTAATAAGGCTCTTAAATAATTATTTTATCTCTATGTTAAGGGTGGTCCCCTCCTAGAGTTTTGTGTCAAGACTTTAATTTAATTTACTCTCCATGTGCACCTCTCTAAAATTTTGTGCCATGGGCCCTTAATTATTGTTTTCTACGAGGCCTCTCTTGTGCCCTAGATCACTATAAAAGGGAGCCTTCCTCTCTCATTTTCTCATCCATTCTCACCAAGAAATCTCTCAATCAAGTTTTGCAATCCATCTCTCATGTTCAAGAAAGAAAGAAGATCAAGCATCCAAGCATCCAATTCATCAAGAAGATCCATTAGAAGCCATTGAAGGATTCAAACTCTATGGAGCCCTCTTGTTGAAGATCCATTCATTCAAGCCTCTTCCTATTCGAAGATCCATTCAAGATTGGTGTTGAAGATCTAAAAGACAATTGATTGGAGACATCCTACATTTGATTCTACTTTCATCCATTCTTGTGGAATCAAGGATTCAAATACTCCACAAGGGTTTCAACTCAAACAAGGTGAATTGTTCCATTTACTTTGTTTATTCCAGCAATTTCAATTCAATTTCAAGGTTAATTCCTAAATTGGGGTTTGACTGAGGCAAATGCCTTCCTCCCAACAAATAAAACTATTTTTCTTGTAGGTACATGTGTGGAATTTCAGATCTGAGATCAGATTTGGATACCCTTTTCGGTGAACTTCCGAGATCCGTGAACAAAATTTGAATCGGACTTCAAATAAAGAATGTAGTATTTGACCTTTTATGAGGGTCAAACTCAACCTAAGCTCATCTTGGAAAAATATTTCTGGGTTTTGTAGATCTCACAGTTTCAATTTTAGGGTGTGAGAATAAATAGTTTTTGAGATCGTTTGATAGGGTTTTCAACCGATTCTTTTTCAAAGGTAAGTACCTTTATTTCTTAATTTCAATATTAATCATCTACATTTACTTTCTATATCAATATAATTCAAATGTAAATCTAAAATATTGGTTTTAGGGTCTCTTTTATGTGCAAGCCATTACCCTAGGACCTCATCCATAGTTTATCCTTTACATTTTAATGATCTTGATTTTATGAAGAAACAAAGAGAGTTTGAACAGCGAGTTTTTACATCTAAACCCCTTTGTAAGAACTTTGTCGCTACTTCCACCCACAATGAACCTATCAAACCTACTAATGATGATATAGTGACTACTGAAGTTCCATTGACTTCTTCTGATATGGCTTCTTGTTATGGTCCTAGTTATCACTTCCTAGTTAAACAAGGATTTAATGCTCAAGGATGTGGTAAGCATAAATAGGGAATTCAAATGCCCTTACACACTGGGGGGCATAAGCATTCTTATGGATTAGGATTTAATCTTTGAAAATAAATCAATGTTAACAACATCTCAAATAATACTTCAAAACATGATGAAACTATGAAGGAATTTGACCAAGAAGTTCTTTTGCCTAAACTCCTTTGTGCTAAGATGATTACTAGACCCAAACACAAAAAGAAACGTAGTCCACACTTGAAGACTCTTCCCTTTTGTTTATATCATAGATTTCATGATCACTCTACTAATGAATGTCAAGCTTTACATCATAAGATTAGGCAGCTCATTGATAGTAATGTTATTTATATATCATGTGGCAATGAGTTGTATTTCAATCTTGTTTTCTCTAAATAGCATTTATGTTCCTATTATAGAGTTCCACATTATCTAAACAATAATAGCCTAATACTTGGGGGCTCGTTGTCTTGCATAGTGTTGCGAGTGATATAATAGGTCTCTTTCCATCCTTGTTCCTACAATTTGGGGGCAAGGATGTCATCTCCTTCTTTTCTGTCTTTCTGGGATTCACCTCTTTCCTTGGTTAAGCAGTATCTATCTATTATGTGATATCCAATCATACATGAAAATTTTTGGTTTGGTTTTCATTGAGGATCTTTGTCCTTGATCACAACCTATTTCATTTTTTGACATTGGGTTTCCATGGTGGATAAATATCTCACCTTGGAAATTGAACAATTTTTTATCCCTCACAAGGGTTACTTTTTCACTTCTTGCATGATATCTCTTTGCATTTGTCCTTTCCATGGCTTCATAGGAGTTGTGACCTTCTTGGCTTGGATTGGGTGTTGTCTAAGGATATTGTCTTGATGTTGAAGAAGGCTTTATCCTTGTTCTTTTCTTTCCTTAACATATCAAAATAGTATGTTTTTTCCATATTAAGGAGGGGGGCATATATATAGCCTCCCTTGCTCTATATTATGTATTTTTGTTCTAACGTTTTGTTTTGCAGCATGCTAACTCTCAGAAGGTAACGCACATAAGTTGCTAAATCCTGAAGGGACACATCTTTCCAATATCAAATATGCTAAATCTTCTGAAGGTAACACACATAAGTTGCTAAATCCTAAAGAGACACGCATTTTCAATATGCTAAATCTTCCGAAGGTAACGCACATAAGTTGCTAAATCTTGAGGAGACACACATTTCATATTCATGGTGATACAAGAAGCTGGATCCATGGGTACTTTATAAAAGCCATCAAAAGACACACTACATACATGCACAAAGCTGCCAAAAGGCACACAACATTATGGGGTGACTATCAAATGTTTTCTTGGTGGGCCATCCTATCCTTTTGTGGTTCACAGTGAGATACACACATCTTACTGGGTGAGCTAACCACTCCTCTGTCTCTTTTTCTCTCTATTCTTTAGTGATGTCTCTCTTATTGCAATCTTGGAGTTGATGAAGACTCGAGTCCCTGGGGGCTTGAGGATTTCTTTGTCCCTTTGATTTCAATAAGATTATCTTTTTCTTTATGATCTCCTTTACCAAGAGTTTGCATCAAGTCCATACTCTTGCTAAAGTGGGGGCTTAATGTATCATCTTAAAATGGAAGCACTTCCATGGTAAGAGCATTTAGCCCTTTGAGTAAGTGGTTTGGGGTCATGTTGAACACCTTGAATGGATATTTAACATGGATCTACCTTTTCCCTCTATTCTACCCCATTTTCCACTTCTTCCCAACACTTTCCTAGCATTTTGGACTATGAACCTGAGGTTTTTGACCCTAAGGTCAAAGTTGACCTTATGGGGTCAAAGTTGACCTCTATCCTAACTAGGTCAAGATTGACCTCGACCCTGACCTAGTTAGGTTTGAGCTCGACCTTGACCCTAGGGTCCGAGATCTTCAAGGTTTGCTTCCGATTTTGGGATTTCATCAAAAACTTGTCTTTTCCCTCTTCGGGGCCACTATTTCTTAGATTAAGTGTCAAATTTTCAAATTAATATTTGAGGTGGACCTTTCTCAATATTTTTATAGGATTCCTAATTTATTATTAGAGATTAGCTTTTCTCAAATTTTGTGCCTAATGCTCAAATTAATTTTGGGGTTGGCCTTACCTCAAATTTTGTAATAAGGCTCTTAAATAATTATTTTATCTCTATGTTAAGGGTGGTCCCCTCCTAGATTTTTGTGTCAAGACTTTAATTTAATTTCCTCTCCATGTGCACCTCTCTAGAGTTTTGTGCCATGGGCCCTTAATTATTGTTTTCTACAAGGCCCCTCTTGTGCCCTAGATCACTATAAAAGGGAGCCTTCCTCTCTCATTTTCTCATCCATTCTCACCAAGCAATCTCTCAATCAAGTTTTTCAATCCATCTCTCAAGTGCAAGAAAGAAAGAAGGTCAAGCATTCAAGCATCCAATTCATCAAGGAGATCCATTAGAAGCCATTCAAGGATTCAAGCTCTATGGAGCCCTCTTGTTGAAGATCCATTCATTCAAGCCTCTTCCTATTCCAAGATCCATTCAAGATTGGTGTTGAAGATCTAAAAGACAATTGATTGGAGACATCCTACATTTGATTCTACATTCATCCATTCTTGTGGATTCAAGGATTCAAATCCTCCACAAGGATTTCAACTCAAGCAAGGTGAATTGTTCCATTTACTTTGTTTATTCCAACAATTTCAATTCAATTTCAAGGTTAATTCTTAAATTGGGGTTTGACTGAGGCAAACCCCTTCCCCCCAACAAAAAAAATCATTTTTCTTGTAGGTACAGGTGTGGAATTTTGGATCTGAGATTGGATTTGGATACCCTTTTTGGTGAACTTCCGAGATCCGCGAACAAGTTTCTAGAAAAGTTGAAGTTCCTAGCTGAAAAAAAATATGTTACCAAGATTCAAATCTAAGGTATAATGAATTGAATGTTCAATATTGATTAAAGGAAAATGTAATAGATGAGATTAAGAAGAAAAATATGTATATATAAAGGATGATCTTGTATGGACAAATGGCTGGTGAACTGAATAGTTGAAGAGTTAGTGACTATTGCAGTGAATAACCAACAGAGAGATTCCAAGTGGAAAAGAAGGATTTGATGAAGTTTTGATGCCAGTGGATGATGAAGAATTGAAGTAAATATTGAAGAGAGTACAAAGGATCTGACTGAGAAAAGATAGTTGCAAATCTACAGGTCAATTTTATTACTATTGCTTACTAGCATTTGTAACAAAGAAATTTGTTAACAAAGTAGACCTAATTGTCTTATTGTAAAATCCTTGAAAAAGGTGACATTCTAAAGAGTGTTTAAAGCCCTCTAATAAGGTCACTCCTAACAAGATGAAGATCCTAATAGATTTAGGTAAATCCCTTAACCGGGTCACACCTAACAATGTGTACTGTAATCTTTAACCAGATTGTCTCTTAACCAGGCGTACTTCTGAAGAGTATTTTCTTAGTGGGTGAAAATTTCCACAGTGGTTTTTCCCAAAGCTGGGTTTCCACATTAAATATTGGTGTTACATGTTGTGAATGATTTGTGTGAATGATTTATTGCTTGTTATAGTTTATTTACTGATTTCGTTAAATAGTGAATTGTGTATCTATCGAGCTTCTACCGAGTTAATCAATGAAAAGTTATTAAGGTATTTGGAATCAAGGATTACTAATTCACCCCCCTCTCTGTAATCCAATAGTGAAAACAATTTTGGTAGAATTTTGGGGTTGTATGCAAGTTGAAAATGATGATTTTTTCTTTCCAATGGCTACCCAAACTATTTGCCTTTCCTTGGTAAACATTTTTTCTATTTTTTTGGTGTTTCTAGAGTGTTGGTAAGCTCAAAATTATCCTAGTTTTATAAGCGATGACCCAAAAAAAATGTTATAGGAAAAAAAAATGAGAATATAAAGGGCTTATTGAAAATGGTTTTTAACAAGGATAAGAATTAAAATGTATTTTACTTGTATGAGTTGATAAATAAAATGTGAATGTTGTGATGGCAAGGAAAATATTTCTAGAACATAGAAAGATACAAGAATTAACATCTTCATTACATATTGTATTTTCATATGAAGAGGAGACTAATCTCAATAGAAGCTTAAAAAGGGGGCTACTGATGGTACAAATAAAATTACCTAGACATTTTGAAATAGTATATGCTATTGATGTCTAAAATAATTTGTTCTAAAATTGAAATGTTAGAATGGCTAAATTTGGATGTGCAGAGATAAGAGTGAAAATAGGAGCGATTTGTATTCCTAGGACAATGTGATATTTATTCACTTAAAGGTAAATGGTGAAAATGGATTTATTGCGCTGGGAAAATATTGTTCTCTGATGGTGGAAATACTTTCATAGAATTTCTAAATGGACACATTGGAATTGGTTTTTAGTAAAGGTGGTAATAGAAAAAGAAAGTGATTTCAGTTTGGGGTGAATATGTATTGAGATTTACATTCTTTATCTTAGTAAAGAATAGAAGTGTTTTACAGAGAATACTTACAAGGTAATCTACAAGAATAAAAACTTATCACCAAACAATGTATTTTTGCTTGCAAATTAAGAAATTTATTTCTTCAAGTGAAAGGGGATAGTGAGATTTAAGTTGTTGTAATAATAAAATGGGAAATAAAATTCTATTGCAATCATGAGGCAAAATATTCAAAGTAAGGATCAGATTTCATGAAGGTGAAGAAACAAATAAAAAACTACTTGAGAATATTTTCAGTTGAAAGGAGGAGATGATTATTCATAAAAGATATATTGTAGTCCAAAAATAGGTGAATAAAATGTTCAACTGAAGATAAAAATGCAGATCTAATTTGTTTTTAGTTTAAAAGAAATGAAAAGTGTTCAAGAGAAAATTCACATTATTTCAACTAAGAAGCTCAAATAGAATAAGATTTTATGTTGAAGCAGAGTGATGTGTCAAGATTAGTTCAAGGTCAAGTTTGAAAGAGGATGTTTGTAGGTTAGATTGTGAAGAAGAGGGACAAGTTTCCTTAACAAATCCAATCAAGACTCTTCTTTTCTTCTTTTTATTCTCTTCTTTTTTCTTTTGTAAAGGGTCCAATTTAAGTTCCAATTCTGAATTTTCTCTTCAAGTTTGTACATAGTAGTCTGCTTTCAGTTCTTAGGTTGTAGATAGAATGTGTTCTTGTAATAGTTTTGTTGTTATGAACAATAGTAGACCAATTTGTGTAGGTTAATTTCTTTTATCATAGAGTTGTCTCCAGTTTTGTAAAATTAGATTGTTTGGGTTGAATGAATCAAGCATTCACAATTCATCTCTGTAATTTCTTGTAGTTGTGACTGTTTCAGCATTGATATCTTTCAAGGAAAGAGATAAGTTAGTTCATCTAAACAATAATGATGTCAAGTGACTATATTTAGATTAATGTACTATTGAAATATCGAGGATATTAAAAAAATTATGCACATCTATTATTTATTTTGTAATACATATTAATGGGTCTCTTCCAAGGGAAAAGTTAAATTTTGAGAGAAATTATTTGTGAGTTTTGAATACTAGGTTTGATTCATAAGTAGAACTTTGTGATTATATATGTAGGTTTTTTGATGTAAAGTAGAAAAATAATGAAAAATTATTGGTTGAGTTTTTTGTTCATAGAGATGCTATTATGGTTGCATGTTTGACTCTGTAGCCCATGAAAGAGGCACTGTTCTATGTGGTCTTGGAGTACTTTAAAAAACAAATCAAAATCAGAAGTCTATTTCAGTTTTATGTTGTTAAAAGTAGGACTATATTGTTCTGTTCTCATTATGCTTAATGTAAGTGGGATTGTGCACAAAGAGTGGTAAAATATTGAACACCCATAATCTATAAAACTTAGAACTAACCACTATAGTAAATCTGCAAGAAGTAGTGTGTCAAAAGGATAATTGAATGTTCATATTTGTGCTATAGGAATACCCTCCTCAATGTTGTGGAGATCAAAGTGAAGAAGGATAAATGTCTTGTAGTTGTTACATTTCTTGTCCTCAACTAAATAGAGTTGCTAGGACCTCTAATTGTTTATAAGAGTTGATGGTAGCAAGAAAAATGGCTAACATGAAGAGCTCTTGTAAAAATATAGCTCTAAGCATAGACATAGCATGATTGTTCTTTGATGCAGTCAAGCTCAGTGGATCCAATTAAGGACTGACCAACCTTGCAGCCAAACCAATATACAATGGAAATACACCACAACAACAACAGATCTAGAATCAAACAGAAGTCTTTATTCATGAAAACACCGATTACATGCAATCTGTTAGGTTGTAAGGCCTTCCTAGTTACGGCCAATTACAAAGAAAGTAACAGTCTACAAGATCTTGCAAGATGCAAATCTTTTCCCCAATATCAGCATTCAGGTAGCCCAGGTCTATAACACACAGCACACTAGTAGGTACCCAGGAAAGATCTAAACTTGTACTCAAACTTCCAAGCAATCTTCCTACTCCTAAGCTCATAGGATACTAACCTTCTTCCCAAAAATATCCTTCCTAAACATCTTCCTAGGCATCCTATAAATACTAATTCCTGGCCACAAGTCGGCTAATGAAATAATAAATCTTTACAAATAAATATTAAATGCTAAAACATCAGTCGGCTCTCACATAGCCTCAGAAAATTAAAAAAACTCTCAAAGATGGCCCCAAGCGGTCATCAAATTTGCATAGAAGAATGCAACATGTTAGATCTAGGTCCCCACACATCTAATGATTAATCCATAACATGAGGAGCACGACCCAAATTAAATGCACCAGTCGCCCAAGCTGATCTATCCAAACAATCCAATCGGTAAGAAAGAACATCGAGCAATAGAAGAAATAACCGAGCACCAGTTGACCGACCATGCCAGGCATGACTGAGGAACACAGTTATCACCGAGCATCGGTGAACTAACTCTTTCAGTCACTAAGCATTCTTCAGAGACCAAGTGCTTTGATAACCACATAAACTAAGCAACCAGTCTCCCAAATCGAGCATGAAATCCACCAAACAAAGATCAAAACCAACAATCTACCTTCAAAGACAAACATATTTTTGGTTTATATAGGATTACCAAGAATCCTAGGATGCTCCTTCATCAGAAACCCCAGGAAAGAAATAATTTCTCATAAGGAAATTAGGAACACCTCAAGGGAATCAGAACAGGTATGCCGAATATGTTCTTTACCCATATCTCTTCTTGTCCTTCATCCTAAGTAGTCTTCACTTCATTCACTATCTCATGTAGAAAGTCCTTATGCCTTCCACTATGCTTATCCCTTCAATCGGCAACTAATAGCAACCTACTCTGACCACTAACGACCACATCAGTGCCTCGGTAAGGTTCATCAACTTTAGACTTCTCAACCAGCTCAGTATTATCTACATCTCTCTGTGTCACAAATGTCACCATCTATTGTACCATCTCTGGCAGCAAGACCATCTACTTCTTAATCTCAATAGACTCTTCAGAGATGTCATTCTCCTTCTCCTTCAAACTAGACTTAACAGGAATAGGTTCATCAACCTTCTTCTCTTGAGGTTTGTCACAAGGACAACACCTGATAACTCCACATCCCTTAACCCCTATCTCCTATAAGGGTATCATCTTATTTCAAGCTCTTTCATGCCTAACCACATAGGTACTAGCATGACCATCAAACAAAACATTTATGTCAAACTGCCAAGGTCTACCGAGCAACAGATGACAAGCATCCATAGGCAATACATCACACAATATCTCATCATGGTAAAATCCAATCTAAAACTTAACCAATCATTGTTCTTCAACTCTAACCTTAGAAACATCTTATATCCAACTAATCTGATAAGGATTAGGATGTTTCCTTCTTTCCAAATTCAACTTACTAACCATTTCATCTGAAATAAAGTTTTCAGAACTGCCACCATCAACTATGACATTAAATGCCTTATTCTTGCACTTACATCTGCTTCTGAACAAATTCCTCCTTTGCACTGGTTCATGAACACATGTAGCTAACCTTCTAGTGATAAGACATTCACCTTTCTCTAGAACATTGTCAATGTCTTCTTCAGCAACTAATGCAACTCTTTTCTTAGGACATTGCCAACTTCCCCATAGTTATAACAAGTTTTGGTGAACTCATACTTCCACCTTCCTCTTTGTCTAGCATTCTTAGTAACTTGACCACTGCTAGATCCTGCATCATACTTAGGATTCTCTGTTACATTACTCTCAGCAACTGTCTCACTAGCTTTACCACTTTGGTTCCTATTGTTCTATTTTCCTTCATACTTCGTATTCAGCTTCTCTTCAATCTTCAATTCCATCTTATAAGCATCACCGATTATTGTCATCCGCATAGTAAGTAACTCTTCCTAAATACTATGTCTCAAGCCATAGACTTACCTAGCAACCTTCTCTTTATCAGCTTCAGAATGACCAGTCCTAATCAAGATTCTATAAAACTCCTTGGTATACTCCTGTACCAATTTGTTAGTCTTCTTCAAAGCTTGCATCTTCTTAAACATGTCCAATTCATAATGCACCGTAATGAATTGCTTCCTCAAATTATCAACCATTCAGTTCCACTTAGTGATCGTCTCTTTTCCTCTTCTACCTCTTTCCAACTGAACTTCTCTCCACCAGATATTTGCATGACCCTTCAACTTAGTCTTTGCAAATCTAACCCTATCAGGATCTTCTATTTCTTCATACTCAAAGTATTCATCAATCTCATTGATCCAATAAATTAATTCTTTAGGCCTAAGGGTTCCAGCAAATGCAGAAACTTCAATCTTAGGTCTTTTCCCAATCTTAGACATAGCTTTCAGAATTTGATTCTCCTCAGTATCTCTAGCTTCTTCGACAACTTCTTCAAAATGATCTCCCTTAGATTCATCATCACTATCCTCTTTCAAGGTAGGCTTCTTCTTTCTCAACTCCTCTTGTAGATCTTGCACTTGTTTCTGCAAGGCCCTAAAATCATAAAGAAAAAATTCTCTAGTAGTTTCTTCTTCTTTAGAGATCTCATGAACTCTACTCAGAGGCATCTTCAAATCAAGATCTAGACATGAACACACAAGATCCACTTAGCTCCAATAGGAATAGAAATTTCTCAAATAGGTAGAAACTTCACTTTGATACCACCTAATGCATTCAAGCTCAGTGGGTCCAATTAAGGACTGACCGACCTTGTAGCCAAACCAATATGTAGCAAAAATACACAACAACAATAGTAGATCTAGAATCAAACAAAAGTATTTATTCATGAAAACATCGATTACATGCAATGTGTCAGGCTATAAGGCCTTCTTGATTATGGCCAATTACAAAGCAAGTAACATTCTACAAGATCTCATAGGATCCAAATCTTTTCCCCAACATCAGCATTTAGCTAGCCCAGGTCTGTAACACATAGCACACTGGTAGGTACCTAGGAAAGATCTAAACTTGTACTCAAACTTCCAAGAAATCTTCCTACTCCTAAGCTTGTAGGATACTAACCTTCTTCCCAACAATCTCCTTCCTAAACATCTACCCAAGCATCCTATAAATACTAATTCCCAGCCACAAGTCGGCTGATGAAACAATAAATCTTTACAAAAAAATATTAAATGCTAAAACATCAGTCGGCTCTCACATAGCCTTATAAAATAAACAAACTCTCAAAGATGGCCCCAAAAGGTCATCAGATTTTCATAGAAGAATGCAACACTTCAGATCTAGGTCCCCACATGTCCAACGGTTAATCCATAACATGAGGAGCGTGACCCAAATTAATTGCACTAGTCGGCCAAGCTGATCTATCCAAAAAATCCAGTTGGTAAGCAAGAACACCAAGCAACAAAAGAAATAACCGAGCACCAATTGACTGACCATGCCAGGCATGACCGAGGAACATAGATATCACTGAGTGCTAGTGAACCAACACTTTCAATCACCGATCATTCTTCAAAGACCTAGCACCCTGGTAACCACATAAACCGAGCAACCAGTCTCCCAAACTGAGCATGAACTCCACCAAATAAAGATCAAAACCAACAATCTACCTTCAAAGACAAACATATTTTTGGTTGATACAGTATTTCCAAGAATCCTAGGATGCTCCTACATCATTCTTCTATCATTAGAAAACTACTATAAGCATGGAAAATGTCCTTGGTTAAGTATATAGATCTTGTGGCAGTAATGGAAATGACTTGAATTGGATAGAAAAACTATGCATATGATTAGGGTTTCCATCTAGTAAGCATTCAATTTTGACCTGCTATTTGACAACAACCCTCTACTTGTCTTTCAAATTATCCTTGCACTCTAGTGGTTGATGAAAATACTCACACAAAAATAGACACCTAATATCCCCCTGAGAAGTCTCATAGAAAATTATCAAGTCCATTGATAATCAAAGAGATGGGAAATATGTCTCTTCGATAAGAAATCAACTTGTCATTACTATTGGGTCCATCGTTTGTGCCATTTATTAGGTGTCAAAGAGACATTAAATATTTCACACCAATAGAATAAGTCACATTAATGAAGCTTGGCCCTTGGTAAGATCTGTTTGAGGTAGAAGGGACCAAATAATTTTATCTTTGATGGTTGATGTATTTTTACAGCTTATGTGAGGAAAAAACTTTATCGAGGATCAGGAAGGCTAGAAAATTGTCTCCCCGATCAGAAATGAGGATCCATCAACTGGTTTACATTGTGATTGATATGAGTAAATGAAGAGATGCAAAAGATTTCTCTTCGACACTTGTATTCCCTTTTTTATCATGTATAATATCCTTTACTAGAGTTTGAAGCTACCCAAGACATGTTTACTTGACACCTAATCAATTATGTTCCACCAAAGATTGGGAAGAAGAAAACATGATCTCCCTGATGACAATATATATTCAACCTTGTTGGACCACTTGACTATTTTCTTAATGGTTACCTCTAACCTATATTGGGGATCTAAGAGACTCAAACACGGTCTCTTTGATGGCTAA
Organism: Chamaecyparis obtusa; assembly: GCA_027943335.1. Lineage (NCBI taxonomy): Eukaryota > Viridiplantae > Streptophyta > Pinopsida > Cupressales > Cupressaceae > Chamaecyparis > Chamaecyparis obtusa. The sequence continues at coordinate 43,069 of BSBK01005921.1, read as the reverse complement.
TAAGCTTGGAATAAAAGGGGATCATCGAGAAGACTTCTTAAGCATAGAATCGAGGTTTAAAGTCTTGGGCTTTTTTTGATAGGGGTGAAGTTGGCCTACCCCATTTGGGGTATCTAAGATTGGTTATTCAAGATTAAATAATGGATACATAAAATACCAACATATTTCATGATAGGTCGGTCCCCTATGCCTACAAATAGTCACCTATAGAAATGGCCAACTTCACTACCACCTTTAACACTAGTTAACATAAATGCCACAATGCTAGCTAGTATTACTATTCACCAATCTCATAGGGACATCTTATTCTCAGTCCTGCTTCAACATATCCTATGTCCTCAAAGAAAAGAAATATTTTCTCCTTCTCTTGGCATTTCAAAGCTCACAACTACAAGAGGAAGTATCACTCCAATACCACATATTGATGCAAAATAATAGACCACAACTTGATGTCAATTCATTTAAACAAGATATATATAGGAGGGATCAATAGAACATAGACTTGTTAAAAATACATAGTAAAATAATAGCTAGTTATGAATGTGTTACACTAACACCAAGTCCTCTACCAAAACCTCTTCTATTTTTCGATGTGTAAAATACATTTTAAAATGTTCTTCTTTTCCTACAATACAAAAATCATGAGAAAAATGACCCATGCCTCTTTTCTTCAATTCGTTTCTCTTTGTGGCTATTTTATATTCTTTGCTTCTATTTTTTTACTTGCTACTCCTATTTTATAAATTTATCTCATTGCTTTATAAAATAAATCCAATAAAAAATTTCATTTTTATCTTTCTCTTTTTCATCTTCAAGGCCTCTCAAAGACTCAAAATAGACCACCTTTTCAATTCTCACATGTTTTATTGAAAATTCCCTTACTCATAGATTTCTTCAAAACCTCAACTCCTCAATTCTAAAATAAATACTATGGTAAATTGCACATAAATATTCTCTAAAATAGTCTCACATATATATCATCTACCAAAAAAAATATTTCTAAAATGTATACCTCTCTATGCACCATCTACCTAGCCTCAACCTTTATTCGGAGGATATAACAAACTCATGCACTCAACCCACAGATCCTAGTGTCATATTACCTCATGTTTGTAACTCTATCTGCACACTCAAGAGAATTGAATCTAATACCATGATATAGGATACTCCTCTAACACATCCAAAACACTTGCCCTTTTACACTATATGAGGATTATTCCTCCCAAGATTCATGCATATAATAGAAACTGGAATTGCATAAAAATTGAAAGAATAGAAATAACTCATTCTCTATTATCTAAATATAATGAAATGAAATTATTTATAAATTACAATTCCCTCATGAAATTTTCCAATCCAACAAGGTATAAATAGCTCTCAAGACCAAAATGAAGGACTATTCTTCTCAACTTTTCATGATCACTCCCTCTAAATGATCAACTCCACTCTAGATGATCCACTAAACTATGGATGCCAACTTTGGATGATCCACTCAACTTCAGATGAATAAACTATAGGACAAACTTCCCTTTTATAGTATTCATGTTCCTCTTGGAAATTGTACCCCCCCCAAACCCCCACTTAATGAAAAACACATGGGCATCAAGGAATGAGACACATAGCCTGTAAATGTCTCTTTAACTTCCCAAGGAGTATCCTAAATTATCATCTCTCCAATTTTCTAAAGTGGTTTCTTAAAAAAGTGTCCTTTTTTTTTTCTATATAACTTCGGAGTAGTTTTAAGATCATGGCTCTTTTCCTTCTCCATAATCACACCTAGATGAGTGTTTATCCATATTTATCCTTGTAAATGACAAAAATATATTCCACTTGCAAAAATTACATTTTCCTTTATAATTGGACCACAAATATTAAATTATTCAACCCCCACATGTCCTTATGGACATTTTCCTAAGTACATGGAGACCCATAGATGCTTTCATTTAATTTTATTCACTAACATCCACAATAATTTCAAATAAGAATATTTATTGATGAAGTGGGATTTTCCTACACCTCTATATTCTATTGCATCACATCTTCACTTGTATTTACTCATTTCTTTTGGAATGTGGCACAATAATGTGGTTTTTGGTGCCTCTAAACCTTTCTTTGATCACTAAAAAAATATTGCCATCATGGTTTCTTCATAGAGGCATCTTATATTTCTCCTCTTACGATTCCATTAAATCTTCTTAGTATAAAGCTACCTCAAATTTATGATTTTGCTTCAACTTGACATGCACAACCTCTAGTTCTTGGTGAAAATTAGCTCAATTTTTAATGATTTTTCTACACACCAAGGAAAAGATCACTATAATACTATCTAATATGTTTTATATCAAACAAAAAATAACATAGATTTCACATATGCAAATATAATCTTTTTAATTTAAAATGTGATTGATTTCATAGTAAATAAAAAATGCAATGTGCAACAGACTTTGACACATTACAACCTCATTCTCCTTGCTTCAAGTGAGAATTTTGCCTCTATGTGGCTTCTAAAAATGAATCTAATTCTCACCCATTTTCTTGTTTATAACCTTCAACTTTTCTCTCCTTTTTCCCTGCCTTGGGATATGTCAAAAATATGCTTTAAATATGTTTTGGTACTTTTAGGTGAGTTTTAATTTGTTATTTTCCTCTTAAAAGTAGCACAATTTTTTTATCTAAATACTTAATTGAGTCTTTTTTGGAAAAAAAATGTATTGAAAATATCTAATGTTGGTGTATTTCATTAATCAAGTTAGTTTTAGGTTAGTGTATATTTATAAATACATTATATTTACATGGTTAGTAAGGAAGTTACATTCCCATAGATATTTTTCATAAGGGAAATAATGGATTTAAATAACCAAGCTGCTACATTGTAAGATCATTGGATTGAGTCTGAATGTACTCATTGAATATCAAATAATCTTTTCTACTATAATCACTTTCATATGGTATAAAACAAATTTTCTACTGCTCTAACATTGATGGAATAATAGTTGATGGAGAGAGAAGAATTAAATATTATTTTTACAGGATTGACTATATATGGGTATATGCTTTATGTAGCAAAAGATATATAGCATAATACATGTTTAACTATTATGGCAGTTATCAACAATCTTGTTTTGCAAGCATTTCTCATGAGGCAACTAATTGTTGGCTAAGTGAGTATTTTATCAATGCATTATCTACAATTATGATCTAGATTTTTATTTTATCCTAAAAAAATTTTAAAATATTTCAACGATGATAGCTTATGTCCCATGAATTGTGAGACCCTTTGAAATCTGATTGTTCTTCATTTCATGGAGATTGATCCAATCTTTGTTTTGATTATAATCAATACAAATATGTATTCAAAAATTAAATCAGAAGAGGTTTACTTGTGGAGTTTTCATCTCACTTAGCGGTTGAGAGGATTATTCAAACATATAATGGGAAAGCATTTTTTAATGAAATGATCACACTAATTTTCCACATGATATTTCTCACTGACCATTATTTTTACAAGCTATATAGCCTGTATAGTGGATGCAAAGATTTGGTTGTTCTTATTGTTAGTTAAGAGTATTGAAATAATGAAGTGTTTCTAATCAATTAGGTAGGTTGTCCCCATTTTTTCTTTCATGTAAAGTCAGAGAGGAAACAATGTCCATATGAAGTCATTGCATGTTTTAGTAATTCTTGGGGCATGATTGTCTAGTTGCATTAGTTTTTCTAGCATATGTTATATTGATGAAGTAGAGTATGGCTTGGAAAGTCTCTAGTATCAATCACCTCATAGAGGAATGTTGAGCTCTTATGATCATGCATCAATATTTTTACATGGATGACAAGTTTGTGCATTTTATAATTGGATGTCCTTAGGCAACTATTATGATTGTTTTTAAGAATAATGTAGATGGAGATAGTCTTTTGAAGAATGTGACTGGCGGTAGTTATCTTCCTAAGTGTGATCTTCCTAATACTAATGTGGATATATGAGTACCCATAGGGAGGAATTTACTTTTTCTAAATCTGATAATTGTAACAACCTGGAGCCCAACATGAATGTGTTGTGGGCTGCTAAGGAAGGGGCAATGGATTTTTATAGGATTGTTAATTGGGTTTTCAACAAGGTGAGAGAGATGGAGAAAAATCATAGGGCCTTTTCCATCAAATTAGATTTCCTGGAGGCGATTGGTGCTAGTAAGGATAGCTCCTTCCCTGAAGACCTCAGTGTGAGGCCTCACACTGATCCATCATAGCACTATTGACACTTTTGCATTTTGACACTTTATGATTTGATACTTTGATATACTTTGATCATTTTCACAAAGACTCGTGATATTATGTTTGATCATGATGATTACAATATGCAGACTATATTTTGATGTGGATTAGAACCTAGAACATGTAGTTGATTTTGGTTATACATGCTTAGATATGTGAATCGATGAGAAATATTTAATCATGATTAGATTTGATTATTTCATGGATTATCCTCTACATTAGGAAGTAACATGGATAATATGTCATGATGATTTATGAAGAAACTATTGCTAAACATTGCTGAATGAAAATTGTGATTTGGAATTGAATTCTGCATATTGATTGATGTTGCTAATTATGAATTGTATATGTACATATATATTTTCATGTGATTTTATTGCCTTGGACTACTGATGCTCAAGTTTAGTGTGCAGGAAAGAGAACCATGGAATTATTTGAAGAATCAGGGATAAACACATTTGAATCGAGTAAGCCAAGGTTTAATCCAATAAGGGATTGAAAACCTCATTGTAATGTGATCCTTTTTGTAAACGTATGTTGAATGTATGTTAATAATTCAGATTCATGTTTTTAATTGGACATGTCAATTGTGAATGTGATGTGTAATTCTATTAGAAATAGGGAATACTAAGAGGGGGGGGTGAATCAGTATTCTACAAACTTTTACTTTTGCCCAATTATGGATATAACAGATTAACTTGATATGTGCATAACATAGTAAACTAAAGAATATGCATAACAGTAAAGAAAATGAACTCATAACACATTATTTGTTCTCAAGGAAACCTTGGCCAAGGGAAAACCTTGGTGGCGATGGTACCCAAAAAGATCCACTAATCAAAAGTATCTTGTTAAGGATGTTGACCCTGTTAGGAGCCTATTACATGTGCATATAGTGTCTCAGTCCTAATTAAGGGACTTTAGGTCTTTTTAGAAGCCTCAACCCAGCTAAGAGTTGGTAGTACAAAATATGATTACTAGATGAGTCACTGCCCAAACAAGTAATGTACAATGATTGTTGATTACAAAATATGGCAAGGTACATAACCTTATACTGCTTTCTTTCTTTCAAAACTTCACATCAATATCTCTTCACTATATGCTCACTATACCATCTATATCATTACAATTGCTTGCATGTTTCGCATTTACAAATGCCTCATATTTATACAAGTTATTAAGGCTAATAACTCTTATAGTTAGCTTAACAAAAGCATTATACAAAATACATATTTACCCAAGGGTTAACATCTAGGATGTTGTCCCTTTATATTGTTAAGACATTATTTTGATAAAAAAAATAATCCCTTAACTCTTTACCAATTCTATTTTCATAAACTGTCTTGTCGGCTTAACACTGTCTACTATAAAACTGTCATAACTTCTTCCGTACATGTTGTACTAACTTATGCTCTTAGGTGAGTCTTCTATAGTCATCATAGTATCTATGTTCAAGTTTGAAAGCACTGAACTTACTCCAATCATCATCATTGATTGAAACTATCTCTGGGTACACTGGAAAAACACTGTCTCATACTTAGACAATTTTTCTTTGCGCTCAGACATACTTGCTCTCTATCATATGTGATCTTCATGTAGATCATATATTTCCATAATGACAACATCTAAGTATCTAACTCGGACAAATTTCCAACAATATCCCCCTTTGTCATTGGTGGCAACATATGAGAAACTTGGCTAAGTCATAACACTTCAAAAACTCAAAATTGTGGCCATAACAAAAATATATATCTGTTGTCCTTATAAATCCATATATCTTAGCTATATCCTATACTCCCCCTAAGAATATACATTATTATCATCTATAACAATTTTCTGCTAAATATTTCTCCCCCTTTGACAACAATGACAAAAAGGGTGCCAAAATTGTGCTAAAAAAAATGTGTTTACCTTGATTCAATATTGCAGAGTGGGTAGGCTTGCAGCACAATCTGTAAAATTTCACTTGATGTTCTCTATCTCCTTCTCCCATGCCTTCTTAATGGTGTCTGCAATAGTGAGTAGTGCACACAATCCATAAGATGCTATTTCACAGGCTTGAAGGTTTGCAAAACTAAACTTCTAAAAAGATGTCTTTGATGAAAGACATTCTTCCAATTGTCCTTCAAAAATGCTTAACTTAAGGGAAATATGCTCTCTTAGAAGAGTGAATATTTTCATTTTCCTATCCTTATCATCAAATAGAATCCTTATTTCATTGTTAATCATGTTGATTTTCTTCTCAATGTCCAATATCTTCACATTGGGGTTGGCTGGAAGATTTACCTCTGTCTCAATCTCTGCTTCTTTGTATTTAATCTTCAAAATTTATTCTGATACAAGATTCTCAGATTTTGTACACTGAATGTACAAAGTTTTACCTCTATCTAGGTTCCTTCTTAAGTCTTTTATATAGATATCTAGGCTGTTGATATCATTCCTGATATTCTGGCTTATGTCTAGAAGTAATTTGGCCTCATAGGCTTCTTGAGCCTTTACTTTAGCTATGTCAGATAAGTTAGTAAACTCATCATCAAATACATTCATAATTTTCTTAGCTCTTTCAACAGGGTCTTCCTCTATTATCTGTGTAGTCACAATGCTTTGCAACTTCTCTGTTAGTTCCTTCAATGAACCTTCAAGGCTTTTCACCTTCTTATTCTTCCCAATTATCTTGTTCAGAGATGTGATCAATTCCATTTGATCAACATCATCAAATGCTTTTCCAAAACTTTCAAATATAGATCCAAATTGTGATTTCTTTGCAATCTCAGGTGTAAGACTGATTTTTGCTTGACTAGGAGCTTCTACTTTTTTCTCTGTTTCCTTTTCTTCTCTCTTCTCTTCTTCTCTTGCACTGTCATGCTCTTCAAAAGTTGAATTGTCAATAATGTTTTCAAGATTCTTGAAAGGATTATCATCACTATCTAAAGTAATCTTCATTCCTTCAACATGCATTAACTCATCTTCAATGTTTATAGCTGGTGGAGAGGGAATTCTCTAATGTTTAGCTTCCTTATCTTGCTCCATTTGTCCTACTACACTAGAGTGTCTTTCAACACTAATTGTCATTACTTTGACTATGGCTTGCTCTATTTCTCTATTGATCCCTTCATAATTTCCTCCCATAATTTGAATGGTCCTTTTCTTTGTTCTCGAATGGGTGTTTAGTTCTTTCATAAGATTTTCTCTGATCTTATTCTTTTGTTCTACTGCTCTTTTCTTTCTGTTTACTAATTTCTCATATAAGTCATCATGTATCTTGCCCTAAATTGTGTCAAACTTCTTATTAGATTGTATCATGTGTTTCACAACTACATTTTCAAAATTTAGTCTATCTGAATAGTCATAAAGGGCATAATACTTGTTCATCTTAGAGAAGTCTCCATCTAGTATGATTTTTTCATTCACTTTTTCAATCTTAGGTTTCCATGTTTTCTTTTTCACTAGAGTATCTTCATCATCTTTTATTTTTTCTATCTTCCTCTGAGCTGGTGGTACTAATGTTTTCTACCTTTTTCTTGGTCGAGTAGCAATTTCTTTTATTCTTTTACAAGGTGTAGATGAGGATGATCTTGTGGATTTCCTAACCTCTTGATCTTTCTCAACTTCCTCCACTTCTACCTTAATCTGAATGTATGTTGGCTATTTTGCAATTGATGAAAGGGGTGGAACAGACAAAATTTCCTTTTGTCTTATATCTCTGATGGCTGTTGTTGTCTTCTTAGCAATTACAAATTCTTATTATGTCATCCCTGTGTCCTTCAGAATCTTCTTTATTGTACTATCTAATCTCTTCTTAGAATTTTTCTCTTCTAAGATAGACTTTGCGGAGTTGAAGTTCTCCTCAAAAGTCCCAAATCTATTAATGTGAATATCCAACTTTCCCTTAAGCAATCTGCACACATACTCTTCTGTTTCAACTTTAGAAACTTCATAGCCAAGAGGGTCTATGAATTCTACTCTAGGTTCTACTACTTCAATGAATGTAAAGTCAGTATCAACCATGAAGCATATCTCATTCTTATATTTCTCAACTAAGGACTTTGGAATCCTTGATCTATTTTTCATTAAATTCTGAAATGTTTTGATTACCAATACTGCACTCTCATTGACCTTGTCAATAAGATGTCTCCTAAATACTGTGTTTATCTTTTCCATTGAGGTCTTTCCATCATTCCAATCATCACCAATTGTAAATGGAAATCTTCTTAACAAATGAAAAAACATATAAGTGATCAATGATGAGAATCTAAACTGGGAGTTCTTGGTCTTCTTTATCTTCTCCAAGTTCTCAAACAACTGAATTCTCAAAATTTCACACATGTCAACTTGAAATTTGTTAACACACATTAAGTAGGCTACATGTATCAATCCTACTACCATGTCATCTTCTCTAGAGTTAGCACAAAACTTAGTTGTAAGGATCTTACACAAATATGTAACATTATCCTATTGTATCTTGCTAATCACTATGCCTCTGACATTGTAAGATGATTTTGTGTTGTCTAATACTATTTTTCTCATGTTCTTCTCATTCAATGGAATGAATCCAGTTTTAGATAAACCAGTTACTTCATGAATTAGGTCATCTATGATATCTATCACTCTATCATCTAACCAAAACTTTCCATTGTGAATTCTTCTCAAGATTATCTTAGTGCATTCTTCATTATCAAACTCATATTGTATGGAATACTTTATGATCTCATTATCTTTAAAGTGTTCAAGCCCTAATTTCAATGACATATCTTGATTGTAAAGCTTTTCATATTCTTTGGTAAAATCACTATCACTGAGGGTTTCAATCTTTCATCCCAAATCACTTCTAACATTCTCTAAGTGTAGAACTCTGTTTGTTATGGATGATAAGGCTAATTTAGGGTCTTCCTCCAAGGGTTCTACTAGTTCCCTTTTGATCTTACATCTATTCTTATCTCTTACATTATGAATCAATGAAACATCCATGACTACTGCAAATTCTTTAACTGATTTATAGATCTACTTAGTAAAATACCTCAATTCTGTGATTTAGGGCTTGCGTAGATTTGGTATGAAAATCCTTCACCAAATCCTTGCAAACTACCTTCAATCACTACTCTTTGATCTCCTTAGCACTTGTATTCATCTTAATGATCAAATAATACCAATCATAACCTTTTAACCTTTCAATCTAACAAGATCTAACATCACATTCAATTCCTTTGCCGCTTCTTTCCAAAAAGTTGTTTCTCCTTACATGCAAAACTTGAAACTTCTTGCGATCTTGCATAACACAATATTATCCTATGCTCTCTTAACCATAGCATCAATACATCATATAATACCTTGCATTAACTATGCAAGACTCGATTCATCCTATACTAACTTCTATACTATCCTAAGTTCCTATTCTACTGTATTTTTCATGAATTAAGTACTTTGAGATGGGTTAGGTAGAGATTCACTCTTACCATTAGATACTTCACCTTTTTTATTACCTTCGGTGCTAAATATATCTCCTTGATCTGTGGCTTTAGCAAACTTCACTTCTTCTGAATTACTACAGCATCCTCTTTGACTATTACTAGCATTTTCATTTTTCCTTGGATGACTTCTAGGGTTAGGGTTAGGATGAGAAACCCTATTATTCATTCCACAAAACCTTGATGTATGTCCAAACATGTTACATAGCTGAAAAAATATTCCATTGCTTCCATATCTTGGTCATGACTGGTTGATTTGTGATCTGCAATTTCTGGCAATGTGTCCAACTTTTTTGCATCTATAACATACTACTCCATTTCTTTTGCTCATATCTTTAGTAGGTCTCTTATCTGCATGGTTAGTATTTCTAAACATTCTACTACTATTATTATTCTCAACAAATTTAGGTTTTCTACATTCAATAGCTCTATGTCCAAAACCATGACAATTATAACAATAACCATTAAGAGGTTTAAATTGCTTACCAGTACAATATTTCTTCATATGACCAAAAGTATTACAAGCAAAGCATCTACCTTTAAATTCTCTTTGTGTACCTTTAGGTGACTCTTCTTGTTTAGGTGGTTCATCATCTTTAGGTGTATCTTCAAATTTGTCAACTTCATCAAACTTGTTTTCTTCTATGCTTTCAAAAACTTTCAGATATGGTTCCTTGTTCTCTTTACTCTCTTTAGATGAGTTAAATCCAAGACTAGTTTTATCATAGAATGGATTTTCATAAGACAATTGTTCATCAATCTTCTCACTTGTTGAATATAGTCTCTCAAGTTGTTGCTTAGATTGAGTCAGTTCACCTTTCACAATTGTATTGTACTTCTCAAGTTTCTTTAGTAAGCATATCAATCTGTTCAAGAGCTTCATCAAGATTCTTTTGTAGCTGATCCATATCCATAGAGATGTTACTCAAGTTGCTAGGCTTTCTTTGAATGATTATTTTTCGAGTAATTAAGCTCTGATACCAATTGTTAGAAATAGGGAATACTAAGAGGGGGGCTGAATCAGTATTCTACAAACTTTTACTTTTGCCCAATTATGGATATAACAGATTAACTTGATATGTGCATAACACAGTAAACTAAATAATATGCATAATAGCAAATCAAATGAACTCATAACACATTATTTGTTCTTGAGGTAACCCTGGCCAAGGGAACACCCCGGTGGGGATGGTACCCACAAAGATCTACTAATAAAAAGTATCAAGTTAAGGATGTTGACCCTGTTAAGAGCCTATTACATGCATATAGTGTCTCAATCCTGATTAAGGGACTTTAGGCCTTGTTAGAAGCCTCGACCCTGCTAAGATTTGGTAGTACAAAATATGATTACTAGATGAGCCCACTGCCCAAACAAGTAATGTACAATGATTTCTGATTATAAAATATGGCAAGGTACATAACCTTATACTGCTTGCTTGCTTTCACAACTTCACATCAATATCTCTTCGCTATATGCTTGCTATACCATCTATATCATTACAATTGCTTGTATGTTTCACATTTACAAATGCCTCATACTTATACAAGTTATTAAGGCTAATAACTCTTACAGTCGGCTTAACAAAAGCATTATATAAAATACATATTTACCCAAGGGTTAACATCTAGGATGTCATCCATTTATATTGTTAAGACATTATTTTGATAAACAAAATAATCCCTTAACTCTTTACTAATTATGTCTTCATAAACTGTCCTATCGGCTAACACTGTATGTGGTAAAATTGCCATAACTTCTCCCGTACATGCCGTACTAACTTGCGCTCTTAGGTGAGTCTTCTATAGTCATCATGGTATGTATGTTCAAGTGCACAAGCACTGAACTTACTCCAATCATCATTACTAATCAAAACTATCTCTGGGTACACTAGAAAAACATTGTCTCATACTTAGATAATTTTTCTTTACTCTCAAACATACTTGCTCTCTATCTAATGCAATCTTCATGTAGATCATATGTTTCCATAATGACAACATCTAAGTATCTAACTCAACCAAATTGCCAAGAAATTCATGGTGTCACCTGACACTTGTATTGTACATGTGGATGGTGACATGTCAAATTAGGGCTTGGGAAAGAATCACCTAACCTTATAGGATATTTTATTAGTCCCACTTGCATGTAGATGTCTTGTAGGAGTCACATCAAGTTGGAACTCGGATTTGGACTTTAGGGGTACTTTAGAGGGTTCAAAAGTGACCCTAGAGTGTATTTTGGCCTAAATTAGCTAACCCTAGGGGGTACCTTGGGTTGGGCGCTAGTTTTTACCTATGGGAAAGCCTAGATCACTATTATGGCCCTCCAAAAAGCCTACTTTTCAAAAGTGGCGAAAATGGAGGTGGCCACATGCAGTCTAACTTGTCCCACACTCCTTGCTAAACCCACAATTAAGAGGGGGGACAAGAAGCAAGACCAAGGACTTGGTGTCATGTCTCCTTTAATGCTAGATGTTGAGTAAATTTTTAGAGGTCTTTTTAGAGGGCTTGGAGAGACTTAGGGGGTGTTCACCCACTCTCAAACTTTAGAGACAATTAGGGTTGGAGAACGGAAAAAGACAAAGGATAAGGAGCTCTTCTCAACTATCTCTTGCCATTTTGCTTGGACCAAGGTTGGTGAATTCTAGCCATGAAGAAATGCTCTTGCATTTTAGTTTTTGTGTATTGTTGTTTAAGATGAGCATGTAAATTTTGTATGGTGTTCTTGCATTTAATCTCTTGTTATGTTTTTGTTGGGTTGGGGATTGCATTTGGGTTTTGTATCATTCTTTGTTCTTTGTTTTGGGAGTTTTGTTCGTGGGAATTTAAGGCATTACTCACCCTTTGGGAAGGGAAGAAGTGGCCTTGGGTGAAGGGGTTAGTTGGCCTCTCCATTGTAGTGAGAGTCTCTTCTCTTGGAGAAGAGGGATAATTTCATGGAGTATGGGTTCCATGAAGCCATGTGTAAATATTTGTATTTGGAATGGAAATGACAAAATGTGTATTTGGAAGGAATGTCCATGTAGCCTTGGAAAGGCATGGGAAAAATCTTGTTGAAAATTTGAATAGGCAATGGCATTCTCCTCCTTGGAAAAGCCCACCTTCACCCTACTTTAATGGGTTTTGGAAAACTCATTTGTGAATCCTTGGTTGGGATTTATTTGTTGTTTTGTGTATATATGTTGTTTGTGAGAATTTGATTGTGTATACCTATTTAGCCTTAGTTCTCCAAGCTCAAGGGTGGTCTCCTTGAGACCTTGGTTGGGAGGTGAGCTTCCCATGGTTTTCCCCTTTTCATTTGTAGGTTTTGGAGCCATGTTCTTGTGGGAAAAGCTCTTGGAAAGGTCTTCTTTGATTGTCATATTGAAGCAAAAGAAAAGTATTATGTTGTTGTAATCTTGATACCACTCCAAAACTTGTATGTTTGTAACATTGTATTTCATGCCTCTTTAGTCTTGAAAGGAAGGTCTTTGATTCTCTTTGTAATAAATTCATTGTGCAATGTCGTATATTTACTCAAAATTATAGCTTCCTTATTACTTATTATATTGAGAATCAATGGAATTCAATGTGGAAATCTTGCTTGAAGTTGAAAAGTAGTGTTCTCAAGTTTTATTAAAACAATCTCTCATCAGCATTTTAATTCAATACTATGTAGAATTAGTAATCATGTTGTGAATAGCAAGGAGAAAGAATGTTCAATAGTTTAGTTGAATTAAGGTTAATGGTAACCTTTATTTGAAAGTATTATTTCAAATCAATCTATAAAGTTCTATCTATTCTTGTGTAAATTAATCAAATGGATAAATCCGTCTTTATTGTCTTAAAGCTTTAAAAAAAAAACTATGTAGAAGAGACAATAAAAAAAAACAACAAAGAAAATGCTCCCAAAAGAGACCTACAGGTCTCGGAATTTGTATTTTTAAAAAAACACACAATCAATAAAAAAATACTATTTCCTCATCCACTTGGAGGAAAAAGAATAAATTAAGCAATAAGCCATTCAGACTATAAGCTGGTCAACTTGGGTGGGACCCACATGGGTCGCCACCCAAGAAGCCCTTTAAACAAAAAAAAAAGATTATTATATAAACCCTGTTCAAAAAATATATTAAATAAAAAAAATTATATATACTTGTGTTTCCAAAAACACATACCTTTGTTGTATTAAAACAAAAAAAATGTTTTAATAAAAAAAAAAATTTAAAAAAAAATTAATATGAAAGGAAGGGGGGGACGCGTGGACCCCACTTCACGTGGGACCACGGCCCCCATGGCCTCCACGGCCTGCCATGGATAGAGCCCTGCCACGGCAGGGCAATACACTACCGCAAATAGTTCACCCTACCACGACAGGTAAGGTGGGCCCCTGCGCCTGTAGTTCCCGACGGGGACTTTAAAAGGATAAGCACTTTTTGGTTTTTTTTATTTTTTATTGTATTTTTTTATTAATTTTTTATTTATTAATTAATATCAGTATTAATTAATATTTAAGTTTAATTTTGTTGGTTGTTATTTAGTTTTATTAAATTTATTAATGATAGTTAATTTAGCTTAATTTAATTAGTTATTAGTTAAATTATTTATAATTGAATAATTATGTTTTAATAAAGTTATTTAGAATATAATTTTTTAGTTTCGATAAATTTATTTAAAACCTTTGTTATCGAGTTTTAATAAATTTAATTAAAAATTCTATTGGTTGAATAGTACGATGCCTAAGATGTACATTTTAAAGATGCTAAACAAGGTTCCTATCATACAATATTTCTTTTTTGAGTTAATTATCAAAATGGACTAACCATTTTAACAAGAGGTTGGATGAAATAGAGACTAACCATTTTAATAGGAGGTTGGATGAAATAGAGACTGGAGGATATCTATCATCTTGAGTTATCTTCTCACTCAGAGATGATTCATTTCATGATAAGAATTTTATTTGTGTCCTTCGAGAAAAAATGGGGTTTGACATATTTGTCCCTGAAGGAAAGAGGGGGCTTAACATATTTGTGTTCCTGAATAAAAGAGGAGGCTTGGCATATTTTCCCCTTAAGAAAAGAGGGGGCTTCACATATTTGTGTCCTTGAACAAAAGAGGGGCCTGGTAATTATGGCGGTCCCTTCAAGGAGTGAGTGGGGGGGCAGATTTAGTTTTTGTCAATAAATTGAGGCATTCATCAGTCTTGGAGGAAGTGTGGACTTTAAGAGAAAAGGTTGTCTCATAAGCATCCATTTATTGCTGATTCATGCAACAAAGGGATGATTTTTTACATAACACTTGAGGAGACATTAGACACACTCGAAGAATATGTGGACTTTTAGAGGAAAGGTGTATCGTGTGCAGCACTAGAGGATGCATTAGACACACTCAGAGGAGATGTGGAATTTTAGAGGAAATGTGTCTCATTGTTGTGCGAATGGTTTTAGGTTCCACAATTAGGATATCCATTGGTGTAGTTATTTTGGTGTCTCTTGGATGAGGAAGGAAGTCGGGAGATCCACTAATGTAGATAGTTTGATGTTTCTTAGGTGAGCGAGTGTGATTAGTGAAGATACTTCATTAAAGTCTCTAGAAGGATTGGGCTCAAAAACCCCCTTCCAATGTTCTACTCTTGTTCAAATTAATGTAATAAGGGGGGAATGTTGGCACATTTCATTAATTAGGTTAGTTTGTTTTAATAAATACATTATAGTTACATGGTTAGTTGGGAAGTTACATTCACATAGATAGTTTTTGTAAGGGAAATAATGGATTTAAATAGCCAATCTTCTACATTGTAAGATCATTGAATTGAATCTAAATGAGTTCATTGGATATCAAATAATGTTTTCAACTATAATTTCTCTCATCTACATAGGTTTTTTAAACTTTTGAAGCCCCAAAATGCCATTCAAAGTCTCTAAACTCAATTTTTTTTTAAAAAGAACTTCTATGACTTCTTCAATCTTAAACATTTATTGTATTCAATTCTAGTCTTTGATCTATTTTTAAATTTTTAAAATTGTATAATTGTTTATTATAGAACTAGGGACAAATTTTTAGGCCCCTACATGTTCAAATGTGAAATTTTTGTATGTGAAAGTCCTATAAACTCTGTCCTTTCAATAATTTTTTAAGAAATGAGTCTTACAGATATCAATAAAAAAAACTAAAATTTAATATAAAATATTCTTTGGGTGATGCAAGATTTATCTTACTCATTTAAATAATCCTACATCAACAATGAAGTATCTTTAGAAGTTGACCTTGTTGATTGTCTCTTATGACATTATATAGTTTCAAGTAGTTGACATCTAATTTCTTTACTCTAACCTCCTCATTTAAAAAATACAGAAACTTGCTCACCTTTTGTAAAAACTCCCTCCAAACAAATTTTATTCTAAATAAATTTTTTGATGTTAAGATTAATAAAAATAAAAATAATTTTAATCATGCCACTTACCGATACATCCAAATGTTCATCACAGTAAACATTAATAGTTCACAAGATGAATAGTGAAATAAACAGCTCCTACTATTGAAAAGCTTCGATTATTGTTATAATTATCTATTTTTATATTATTGACCCTTATTTGTAGCCTCCATTATTATGATTATAAACAATAAAATATTTTATTTTCCTATTTATTAAATATCTAAGAAACCAACATGCTCGTCTATGTCTCAAAAGACACAAATGATATAATAATATTCATATAATCATTACATAAAGATATTACCATATTTTTTTCTTAAAGATTATGGGAGGAAAAGCAACTATACTAACATTAAGTTGTCATTCATGTGTTGGTCTTACCTTTTTGATCGATCTTATCATTGAATTTATGATCCACTACCATTACGGTATGGCCTTCCAATTTTTAGACAGATACAACTGATGGGATCCAACTGCGTTATGAGCCTATTGCATAGTTTTTAGAGAGATACAATTGAAGGGATCTCAATTTTTATAGAGATATAACTGATGGAATTCAACTGCGTTGTAAGCTTATTGTAGTCCTCGTCCCTTTCAAACCTAAAGTATGGGATCCTTTTCACCTTACACTACTCTCACTCAAAATAGACACATTCTACTACTATTGGATAATACAGGCTTGTCATTGATATTTCTTTGAAAGATCAGAGCACCATGGATACATTGAAAAATCATATCTTGGATTCTCTATTAAGATATTTATAAAATCAGATTTTAGATGACGCTGAATGAACGTGAAGGGTGATGGGAAAAAGCATACTAAACAATAACAAAAGTGAAATATATGTGTAATTATTGTCCCATTTTCATTTCCAGTGTAATATATGTATGCAACACTTTTGTATGCCTGCAATAGCCAGTAATCTACGGTTCCTTGACAGATGAACTGTGATATGTGCTCTTTCGTTCTTTCTTTCTTTTCTTAATGCAATATGGAAACTAAAAAGTAATCTACGTATAGTAGTACAATTATTTTCCAAAATAATATTGAAGGTAGTGCTTATTATTCATCTTGGTGGTTATTCTTGGTCCTTTTCAAGCACCTTTTGAAGGACAGAAAGAACTTTGGTAGGGACTATGAAGTGATGTAGATAAAAAATATCAAATTCCATGTATATCTATGCGGAATGATAATAGTTTGAAAACATATTACATGAATAAGAAGATAGCAATGGGAACATAATAATGTATGTAGATAAACAAACAATGTTTATAATAAATGACTATATCTAGAGGAAAACAGGTTAATTTATATTTTATTTATTTTATCTATGACATTAATTAAAACTAGTATATATATATGCATACAACATTATTCAAGTTTTTAAAGAAGAAATGAAGTGTAACGTTCCACAAGGAACCAGGAGAAATTAAAAGGTTTAGAGAAGGAAAATATAGAAACTATCATTCATTGGTAAACCTTATGCAATGCATAAGGTACTCAAGAAAGGAAATTGGATTTATCAATGTTAAAGTTGATTAGAAAATTCATATAATAAGTGTTGTTGATAATATTATTGTAGACATTCAAATATTATCCTAACCTATTCAGAACAAGCGTAGACCTTCAAACATTATCCTAACCTGTTTGGAACAAGCGTAGACTTTCAAACATTATCCTAACATCATATTCCTAGCATATATAGTCGAAACAATTTACAAAGACACTCAGATAGAGCTTAACGGGAGCACCCTATCACTGTTTGATTTGCTCTCAAAACACATGGAGCATGTCCCTAATGCAGATTAGGAAGGTTTAGGATCAAATAAGGTTTTTAGGACCCCTTCAAAACATGTTTTCACTTAATCA
Organism: Chamaecyparis obtusa; assembly: GCA_027943335.1. NCBI lineage: Eukaryota > Viridiplantae > Streptophyta > Pinopsida > Cupressales > Cupressaceae > Chamaecyparis > Chamaecyparis obtusa. The sequence goes on along the minus strand of BSBK01005921.1, from coordinate 25,053 downwards.
AAAACTATTATGATCTTATTGAAGTTTCTTACACTGAAGAAGAAGCAAAGGCATTATTACAAGAGATAGAAGTAGTGGATGTTTCGAATCAAGTTGGCAAAATATTGACACAACCTAGAAAAAAAGTGATTTTTTCCCCATGACATATCTTAATAAGCAAGCAACATTGAAAAATTTTCCCATGATTAATTATAATAGTGGGGTGCTAACTTTAAGTGAGGTGAATAGTAGGATGCCTAAGATGTATATTATAAAGGTGCTAAACAAGGTTCCTATCATGCAATATTTCTTTTTTGAGTTAATTATCAAAATGGACTAAGCATTTTAACAGGAGGTTGAACAAAATAGAGACTGGAGGATACTTATCATCTCAAGCTATCTTCTCTCTCAGAGATGTTTCATTTCATGAGAAGAATCTTATTTGTGTCCATAACTTGAAAAAAGGGGCTTGACATATTTGTCCCTGAAGAAAAGAGGGGGCTTAACATATTTGTGTCCTTGAATAAAAGAGGGGGCTTGGCATATTTGTCCCTCAAGAAAAGAGGGATTTTAACATATTTGTGTCCTTAAAGAAAAGAGGGTTATGTTTGTCCCTTCAAGGAGCAAGATGGGGGGAAGATTTAGTTGTTGATTTGCTGAGAAATTGAGGCATTCGTCACACTTAGAGTAAGTGTGGGATTTCAGAGAAAAGGTTGTCTCATATGTAGGCATTTATTGGTGATTTGTGCAACAGAAGAAAGATTCTTTATATAACACTTGACAAGGCATTAGAAACACTCAGAGGATACGTGGAATTTTAGAGGAAAGGTGTATCATGTGCAGCACTAGAGGAGGTCTTAGACACACTCAGAGGAGATGTGGAGTTTTAGAGGAAGTGTGTCTCATTGTGCATGGGAGATGGGAACACTCATGTTGTGTAGATGGTTTTAGGTTCTACAATTTGGAGATCCACTGATGTAGTTAGTTTGATGTCTCTTGGATGAGAAAGGAAGTCAAGAGATCCACTAATGCAGTCAATTTGATATTTCTTGGGTGAGCGAGGAGGATTCATGAAGACACTTCATCAAAGTCTCTAGAAGGATTGGGCTCAAAAGCCCCCTTCCAATGTTCTACTCTTGTTCAAGTTAATGTAATGAGGGGGGAATGTTGGTGCATTTCATTAATTAGGTTATTTTTAGGTTCGTTTGGAAGTTACATTCACATAGATAGTTTTCATAAGGGAAATAATGGATTTAAATAGCCAATCTTCTGCATTGCAAGATCATTGAATTGAATCTAAATGATTCCATTGGATATCAAATAATGTTTTCAACTATAATCACTCTTATCTACATAGAATTTTTTTAACTTTTGAAGCCCCAAAATGTCATTCGAAGTCTCAAAACTCAATTAAAAAAAAAAACTTCTATGACTTCTTGAATCTTAAACCTATATTGTATTCAAATCTAGGCTTTCATCTATTTTGAAAACTTTAAAATTGTATAATTTTTTATTATAGAGCTAGGGAAAAAAATTTAGGCCCCTACATGTTCAAACGTGAATTTTTTTTATGTAAAAGTCTCATAAACTCTATCATTTAAAGAATTTTTTAAAGAAATGAGCCTTATAAATATAAATAAAAATAACTAAAATTTAATATAAAATATTTTTGGGTGATGCAAGGTTTATCTTGTACTCATTTAAATAATCCTACATCAACAATGAAACATCTTTGGAAGTTGACCTTGTTGATTGTCTCTTATGACATTATATAGTTTCAAGTAGTTGGCATCTAGCTCTTTACTCTAACCTCATTTCAAAAATAGTGAAACTTACTCATCTTTTATAGAAATCCCTCGAAACAAGTTTTACTCTAAATATATTTTTGATATTCAAAATTATCATAATAGATGTTGTCAACTTATCAAATATATGACCACCACTTCAAAATAAAACTAAGTTTAACCATGAACTTCTATACATCCAAATGTTCATCACATTAAACATTAAATAGTTGACAAGATGAATATTGATATGAACAACTCTCACTATTGAAAATCTTCGATGATTGAAATCATAATCATGATTATGATTAAAAACAATAAAATATTTTATTTTCCCGTTTATTAAATATCTAAGAAACCAACATGCGCGTCTCTGTCTCAAAAGATACAAATGATAAAATCATTACATAAAGATATTACCATAGTTTTTCTTAAAGAGTATGGGAGGAAAAGCAACTGTACTAACATTTAGTTGTCATTCATGTGTTGGTCTTACCTCTTTTATCGATCTTATCATTGAACTTATGATCCACTACCATTACGGTATGGCCTTTCAATTTTGAGAGATACAATTGATGGGCTCCAACTGCGTTATGAGCCTATTGCATAGCTTTGAGAGAGATACAATTAATGGGATCTCAATTTTTGTAGAGATATAACTGATGGAATTCAACTGCGTTATAAGCTTATTGTAGTCCTCGTCCCTTTCAAACCTAAAGCATGGGATCCTTTTCACCTTACACTACTTTCACTCGAAATAGACACATTCTACTACTATTGGATAATACAGGCTTGTCATTGATATTTCTTTGAAAGATCAGAGCACCATGGATACATTGCAAGCCGGGTACCAGATAAAATCATATCTTGGATTCTCTATTAAGATATTTATAAATCAGATTTTAGATGAAGCTGAATGAACGTGAAGGGTGATGGGAAAAAGCATACTAAACAATAACAAAAGTGAAATATATGTGTCATTATTGTCCCATTTTCATTTCCATTGTAATATATGTATGCAACACTTTTGTATGCCTGCAATAGCCAGTAATCTACGGTTCCTTGACAGATGAACTGTGATCTGTGCTCTTTCGTTCTTTCTTTCTTTTCTTAATGCAATATGGAAAATAAAAAGTAATCTACGTATGGTAGTACAATTATTTTCCAAAATAATATTGGAGGTAGTGCTTGTTATTCATCTTGGTGGTTATTCTTGGTCCTTTTCAAGCACCTTTTAAAGGACAGAAAAAACTTTGGTAGAGACTATGAAGTGATGTAGATAAAAAAATATCAAATTCCATGTATATCTATGCGGAATGATAATAGTTTGAAAACATATTACATGAATAAGAAGATAGCAATGGGAACATAACAATGTATGTAGATAAACAAACAATGTTTATAATTAATGACTATCATATGTAATTTCTATTTTATTTATTTTATTTCTGATATTTAATTAAATCTAGCATATATAGATGCATATAATATTATTTAAGTTTTTAAGAAGAAATGAAGTGTAACACCCCGTTAAGGATCAGGAGAATTTAACCTAAAACATGTAGTATAACTCTCAAAAGTTCTATGACGGCCGTTACATGAAGAGACAATCAAAAGAGGGAAAAAACAAATAAGTTAAAGGATTTAAGGAAGAAAAATATAGAAAGTATCATTTATTGGTTAACCTAATGCAATACATAAGGTACTCAAGAAAGGAAAATTGGATTTATCAATGTTAAAGTTGATTAGGCAATTCATATAATAAGTGTTGTTGATAATATTCTATTAAGAATTTTTTTAATTTGTTTGTTTCATAATTATTAGATAATACGTTCTTTGAAAAATTTCAAATCAAGGGAAGAGAAAATGAGAATGATTGATTTGGATGAAATTATGAAATTCTAGTAAACAACAAATTTTAGTATTTATAATTGTTGATGATAATTATTATTTTTGGTAAAATTATATTAATACTTTTTTGCATATCTCAACTTGATTGAAATAAATTGTTTTAATTTGAAAGATAAATGTTTCTCCCAATATCTTGATATATTTAAGTAAATTAAAGGTTAAAAATATAATACAAAGTCATATTTTAATAAAACCCTAATCAACACATAAGATTTACAAATTAAACATATTTAGTTTAATATTAATTGTAATATATTCAAACATAATGTTCATGTACAAATTGACAATAACAAAAATTCACATCTCAAGAAGTTTAATAATAATGGTAGAAGTTTGAAGTCAAATTATTTCCTTTGAACACACCAATCCACACAAACTTCACCATTAAAAATTTATTATGAAACAGACAAATCATAGTTATCTTATTTTAATGAATTGCATATACCAATTTAGAATATCATGATTCAACTTAAAAGATTAAAAAAAAAAAAGCAAAACAATGTAATATTCAAATATAAATTTATAAAGTAATAGTTTTCAACTCTTTACAATATCAATTGAACAGTTATAAATATTCTCAAATAAGAAGAAATGTGGTAACTTTTCCTAATTGTATATATTTCAAAGAAAAACCATTTGAATCAATTAAAAATTCTAAGATTACCTCGTCTCCTAAATTCTCAATTATAAACCATAACTAAATTCTAAATAAAAATAAATCTTTCAAGATCCTTAATATGATGGTGAATAATCCATAGAATTTTTTTCATCGAATCCTTTGTAACACCTCAATTAGAGAAGGTTATGTTTTTGAATATTAACTCCAAAATCAATCATCTAAATAAGTCTTTATTTAATTATGTCTATCAATCCATTTTAAGAATTGAATAACTCAATAATATAAATTCAAGAAATCTACCAAACTAATGGTATGTAATCCGCACTTGTTTAAAAAAAAAAATTAATATTAACTTCCAATTAAAATATTACGGATAAAGAACATATCAAATTTTAATAACAATTAAAAAATTATCTTTCTGTTAATTTATATAAAAAATATTTTTAAAAAGTAAACTAGTAATATAATAATCAATAATAATAATATTGTATTGATTATTTCTTTATAATTTAGTCTAAAAGAATTGAACCATTTTATATTATTTTATTTTCATAGTATTTATTACTCTATTTTAATACATTGTCAAAATAGTTTCTATGACTATTTTTTGACTGAAGCATCTTGAAGCTTCAATCTGATTTAGAGGAAAATGAATCTCACCATTGTATCTAGAAAGCCCACAAATTCAAAAATAAACTACCAAATCATCAGATTTAAAGATTAAAAGAAATAGGAAAAAAAATTGGGCATAGAAGTTAAGGTCAAAATCCACAGTGTGTATGGAATCCATACAACCAAACAAATTCATATAGTCATGTCACACCATATAGTATAATTACCTTTTTTTATGTAGGTGTACACAAAAACCGTTGCAAACATTTAATTTTTTAACAAAAAATTGATTTTAAGGGTTTTTCTAATAATTTATGATATTATTTAATTTTTATGTCAAATGAATTGGTACTGAGCTAAAGTAGCTTCCTAATTGTTGATGTCATCTTTTAGGCGCTACTTTTTTATGCTAATTTATTTTGGCGCCTACTCATTACTTGTCATTAGCTACAAGCTAATGCCATCTTCCTCTACTACTAAAGCAATTCCCAACTCCCACGCTTAGTTTTATGAGTCACTAAGGCCTATTAGCTTAGTGTAGCCCCTAATACCTAATGTTTGGTCATCTAGTTGATCAAGGAATAGAATTTCTAAGCCCCTTACTTGACTTTCAAACAAAACTGGAGTACTTAGATAAAATTAATTATAAATTAGGTGTACAATTTCTATTTTTATTTTATTTTAAAAACATATTATAAAATCTAGTTTATTGAGAAATTCTCATCAATGCTTGCATTTTTCTATTATTCTTTTCTCATGAATTGTATCACCTATTAAAGTCATATTTTTGAGCTTAAACTTTCAAGACCATAACTTTGCCTTGTGTTCTTTATGATTCTTATGTCATTGGAAAACTAGTGTAAAATTATACACAAATCTTAGGCCTAGGTTTTAAAAAAAAACTTATTTTGGCACCTACTCATTACTTATAATTAACTACAAGATAGATAATGCTTTTGCATCTAGCTCCATGCAGAAATTCCCTCTAGAAACTAGTTCAAAAATCTTTTGCTTAGGGGGAGCTACAATGAAGATCTTATAATTCCACAGCCAAAGAATTAGTGTTGTTATCACATCATGTTGATATGATTGATAAATTAATAAACTTGAACTCTTGGTGAAGATTGTAGCAGAAAATATTATCATGTTGAAGTTTGTAGAGCGACAAAAAGTGACTATACACATAGACAAAACAATTTTAGCATATTTTTTTGTGATGACAATTTTGGTAGAAAAACCCTAGGTTATTCAACAATATATATAGAAAAGGAACTATGTTCATATTTATATCCAAAAATTGGCAAATATAAGGAGTGAAAAGAGGTTTCGAGCATAAATTACTACCAATTGTACTAAGGTATTTGCAAACTTTTCCATCTCATGGGTTCAAAAAAGTTTGTTAATTGCAAAGATGAATTGTGACCAGAATGTAAGAAGTTTATGAAAGACTTGATAAGAGATATCTTGGTTGGTGCATTTTTGTCACTATCATATAGGGTAGTATGTCTTGAGGATATCTACAAGTCTTTTGATGTAAAAATTTACAAATATGACAATGCAAAGATAAGGAATTTTGAAGGTTCTTTCTGTAGAGAAAATTTATAGTTAATCATTGATTTAGTGCACAAGGAGTTTGAAAGTTTGGAGTGAATTCTCAATGATAGTTGATGAAGAATTAAAAAAAAATTATTGACCAGAATTCGTGATGGTCCTTCATTTGGTTGGATAGACTGTACCAAATTAAAAATGAATCTCTAAAGGCTATTACTGGCATTGATTCAGTTGGATTAGTACCTATGATTAAGTTAGCAAGAAAAAAAGAAGTTGAATTATTGATAAGATTGGTTGGAGATTATGAATTTTTATGGATTGATGCCATAATTGACCCTCTGGTAAGGTATGCTACTCTAAGTACTATATATAATATTTTCTTTTGAAATAGAGAAGGTTCCACATCTTCTATTTCCATATATGTTGCGCATCAAATGGTTATAGATGGAAAAGACTTTTATTTATGTGAATTATTGAGATAGAAAGTATTGAAAAATATAATGCTAAAAAAGAATGAGGATATTAAATTCATCTTGGATCATTTCTTTTATGCTCAAGGTGTTTTACTTTCTAAATTCAATACCCATGAAGGAGAATATTGTATGGGATGAGAACTTGCCAATAGGAAAACAAGTTAATGGATACTTGGATGATTTAAATAGAAAGCACAATGCATGCAAAGAGTATTTCATTGAACTCTAGAAGAACTTGATTTCAAGAATTAAAATCTTGAAAAATTATGTTGAGATATACATAGATATCATTACATTTTTGGTTGATATAGATCATTGTTTCATGGAAGCAATGTTGCCCTGGAAACTCTAGTTGATAGAGTTTAGATATGAGATAAGTGCAAAAGAATGTATGATGTATGCAAAAAGAACTTCTTAAATATCAAATGGATCTTATAGAAGATAAGTTTGGTACCTATTAAAAATTCACCAAATCATATGATAGTGCACATGTTGCTCTGAAAGAATCTTCCATCGATAAGAAAAGACTCAAAAAATTTATTGAGGTCTCCTCTTTTGTATGAAAGAAGAAAAATTTATATAACAAAAAGGAAAAGACGAAAATCATTAGCATTGATGATATTGAACTAGTTGAAGTTGATGTAAAGTAGAAGAAAATAGTTTCTAAATAAGAAAATCCTAAGGAACCCTCTGGTTCTTCTAATGAAGACCCCTTTAAAACTGAGAAAGTTCTCAAAATGCTTGATCATCTCAATGGCATAAAAATTTAATAGGAAACATATGATTATCACAAAATCCTATGAAAAGGAAATAATTGAAGAAGCCTTGATTATTTACTTTCTCTAGAACAATCTTGTTCCTAGTTTTATTGAAGGACTAGTCCCAAATGTCTTTCTTGAATAGATAAATGAGCATTTGACCATGATGACCACACAAAAGGAAGAATACGATCTAGAAGAAATATTGGAGAGATGTGAGAAAAAAGTGTGTTTCTACAAAGAAAACATTAATTAAATGTATAAAGGAAATGAGGAAATATGGTGTTATAGTTTCTAGAGATTACAAGTATTGTCTCAAGTGGCTTGCTACCAATAAAAAAAAAGTGAATATTGAATCTATTGATTCTTGTTTGAAAAAACTAGCTCAATCAATTGATATTTTTAAAGATAAGGATGGCACAAATAGGAAGAGGATTAATTCATTACAATCAAGACTTATATGAATACAAAGACAAAGAGATGATTTGTCAAATCTTCTAGAAAGTCAAAGAGATAGTTGAAGAAAAAATGGGTCACTTTGGAAATATACTAGAAGATGTAGATAAAGATCAATTGAGCTTGATTTTACTAGATGACTTTAATTGTTCTATCTTCAAACTACTTGTGCAGTGTAATAGTTAATGTACAATGTGGCTATCTCCTATCAATTCCTAGAAATCCTTCCTCTCGGAACTAGCAAAAAAAAATACAAGGAGATATTCCATTAAAAAAGAAACTAAACATTTTTTCTCTATTGTTATTAGGGGGGGCTATATATTGGTATCTATCTTTTAATATCATTTTTCCTTGATGGAAAAGGGTGAGAATAGTTAATTAGTGGCTTAGTGGGAGAGTAGTAGAAAAGAAGAAGAATGATGGTGAAGGAAGATAGTAATAAGATATTTTTGATAATTTTTAATATCTTTGTTGAAGTGAAATATTTTTTGGAGAAGCATTTTGAAGAGAGTAACTTTTTGGCATGTTTCCATCAATAACAAAGGAGGATATAGTTGGAAATTTTTCATTGATGATTTGTTAAAGGACAATCTTGTGCATATACTAGATACCATTTTTCAATGATCTCAACATACTCCTTGTACATGGTGAAAAGGGAAGCAACATGTACATAGGTAGATCACTTCTTATTTTTATTATTTGCACATTTTAGAAGGAAGATTCCCCACTATGTTCAAGAGGAGAATCAAACACTAAGTGGGATAATGATCCTTCTCAAAAATATGCAATGGTGTAAATTTTTAAATGATAAGAAAATATAATATAAATGCCAATTTAGGGAAGTTACTAAAAACCTAGAAATAACAAACTGAGACAGACTGATAGAGAGCTTAAATATATAGAAATAGAAACCAGAATGTAGATCTGACCTATCATTGAAATTAGGGAATAGAATAAAGTGTACATAATGGGAATGGTGACCTGGATACCTAGGTACATAAAAAGATGGTGATCTATACTTGGTGTTTTTTACTGAATTTTATAAGGATCTTTAGATAATTTTTATCTTTCTAAATTTCATCTAACAACTCTGTAACATGTTCCTACACATATAAAAATGGGTAAAAGGTTGTCTAAAGGGGTTTTCCTTGGTCAAACCTCTTTTTAGGAATAAAACTTGAAAATAAAATGAAATTGCATAAAGGAAAGTATGTGGAAAGGTAAATATCTGATTCACCCTACATAAACCCTCATGGATAGACATAGAAATTTCTCATACCCATGAAGATTCTTGAATGTACTTGAAATAAAGGAGTTGACCTTGGAATGTAATGTAGAATCAAGGATTCCATCACAAATGCACAAATCTATCAATATCACACCTATATCTTTAATGTAGATATGCTTGATAATCATTTGCAATGAAGAGGGAGAATGTGAATGGAAGGAAGGATTTCTTTCTTGATTGAGAATTCCTCTACTTGGCCATCATGGGAGAGAAACTTGATTCAATTGGAGAAGGTTTCCTTTGAATTTAATGATCTTTAAGAATTATGTACTTGGATAAACTTTATCATGGATGCTTGTCTTCAAATCTTGCATCCAATTGCTCAATTTCTTTTGATTTCTTGAAAGCCTTGATAGCTTGAGTGTAAAGTTGTACATCATTAATGTATAATAATGGATGTGAAAATAAGGTGAGATAACGTGCTTTTTTACTCAATTCATCATTTCAGGATTTAAAATTAATCCAAGCCAACCACGAGATCAAATTTATCACAAACACCCCAGCATAGGGCCTAGAGCCAAATTTGGACCACAATCCTAAGGGACGGAATATCGTTAGCATTTTGTACCTTGGAGAATAGGCCATAATTTGGATAGGATGTTGGGATAGTTGAAAATATTTAGGAGGAAAAATAACAGGTAGTCAAACCTTGCAATCACCAAAATAGGATCTAATAGGTCCTAATAAACCATCCAATTATGGGTGCTAACTTTTTAGGATGGTACATAAAGCCCCAAATTTATTAGGAGTATGATATAAACTCATGCTCATGGTAAAGTAGATAAATGCATAAGAATAATTTTATCAAGGTCAAGGAGACAAAGAAACATCAAGCACCCAAGTCACTTAATTCCTCATCAAATCCAAAACCAAGATAAAAAGAGGAATCATGAGAGAGAGAGAGAGAGAGAGAGAGAGAGAGAGAGAGAGATTCCTTAATATGGATCATGAAAAGAAAGAGTGATGTAAAACATGGCATCGAAAGTCTAGTAATCTATGTTATTCTAGTCAACCCATCAAAGAGGATCAATCCTTAAGGCCAAAAGCATTTTCTCTATTAAGGGATCTAAAAGGGTGATCAATCCTAAGGAAAGAATTGTCTCCAAAGGGATAGAAGAAAGAAAGATTAGTCCTTAAGGAAATCACTACCTCCATTTAGGGATCTAGAAAGGGAGGATCAGTCGTTAAGGAAAGCATTTTCTCCATTAAGGGATCCAAGAAAGGAAGATTGGTCCTTAAGGATAGTATTGTCTTTATTAAGGGATCTAGAAAGGGAGGAGCAGTACTTAAGGAAAGAATTATCTCCATTAAGGGATCCAACCAAAAGGATGAACATGAGGAAAGCATTGTCTCCTTATCCATCTGCAAGAGATATTTCATTGAATTGCTATGTATGTGTGTGCAAAATGTGAAATGAGTAGAGTGTATGCCCCCACATTAAAGAGATTAAAAATTCCTTAATGGTAGAAATGGATTTAACGAAGCATACATGCACCCACAAGAGATTTTTCCACTATGAGATGCCCCCAAGAAAGGAAAAATCAAGGTAAATGAAAACATGAAAAAGGAACACGAAGGGATCTACTATCTTAGGAATCAACATGATCACCAAGATGATATTGTCAGCATCTCCCAAAATGTAGCATAACTAGAATAAGAGCAATTAACAGTAAAAAAGAAGAGTCTTTTTGGGTCAGCATCATAGATTAAAAAAAAAAATTAAAAAGAATAGATAGCTACCACTTTGCATCAGACAAATCTGACAACACAAAGGAACATCTATGAAAATTGGCACATGCACAACATGTAACAACATATAGAATGAATTATATGCAAATAGAGGGATTTCATGATAAATAAATTTCTTTATCACATTGTGCTAACAAAGCAACAAGTTTCATCTAAATAAATCTAAACAAAACATATATATCAAGAAACACATCATAGAGGAAGTACATTACAACAAGAAAACAAAAAGGGTTCACCATACAAGAGGGCTCATCAAGCATATCGTGTATCCCCCATCTCGGTATGTAGTGTTTAGGGAAGGTGGGAAAAATGAAAGAGCGGAAACATCCAACATGGTAGATGGAACAATAGCCAGTTCCAAACAAGGACCATGCTATGCATATGGGTAAATTTGTTCCTCACTAGGCCTAAGAGATAATTGTTGTGCAAACATAGCTGGTAAATCATGATTAACATCAATAAGATCATACATATCATTAGAACCACTAGCATGAATATAATTATTAGTTACATTGGGAACACAAAAATTATCATCATCAAGAGTATCTTTTTCATCCAAATTAATTGTAATAGAATCCAAAATATGAATATAATTATCATGTTTCCTCAATTTCATATTTTTAAAATTAACTTCCTCCTTTAGATCAAGCATAGGATAATCAAAGGGAATCAAAGTATCAGTAGGTGTTTTAGAGAAGTAAATGTTTTGGGAAGCACGTCCTTGAGTTCTATGATGATGTTTACAACAAAAATCATTGGCACAATATTTATTCTTTGTTATACTAGAGATTTAGTTTGCTTTATGATCAATCAACATCGAGCCCTTTTCTTCTTTAGGAGGAAGAATGGAAGGAACCTCACTAGGTTGAGAGATACTACTGTAAAAATGTTTATGAGATATGAAGTGGAATAGAAGCATATATAGGAGGTTTAGGGGGTGTGGGGAGAAGTCAAGGTGTAGTACAAGGAGATGAAACATCCCAAGGATTGCTAAACTCACAAATTTGTTGGATTTTTTATTTTTTATATGATCAAAAGATAGTCTTCGATGGATTGATTTTGGTGAGGCATATAAGGCCAAAAGAAGTTAAGGTAAATAAACTCTCAAGGTACTAAAGGTTGATAGAGACTATGATTAATAATGATTATTTCACCATTATGGGGAAACTTCAAACACTTATAGATAGGAGAGGCTATGAATTTGATGTACAAAATCCAAGGAAGACCAACTCTAACTTGAAACTAGATTTAATAATACCATGGATAGGATAAGTGAAAGCATTGCAAGTTTGGATCATTACATCAAATTTGTCATAGAAATCACATTGTGATTTTCTAGTGTAAAGATTCTCTTTCGTTATCACATTCACCATGCAAATAGGGTCAACAAGGACACCACACAAAAAATTATCATTAACATTTTCAACAATGTAAAGAGTACCATTGGGTTCCTTAATCATGTCATTGGGATCAAATTGAATGAAAATATTAGGTTCAGGTTTGAGTTTAGGTTAAAATTCATATTGATAAATAAGATTGACAATATTATTGGCTTTATTACATTTAACGTCATAGTTGACAATATGGGTGAAAGAAGGTAAAGACCAAACAGACTCAAAAGAATTGGTCAAATAAGATAGAAAAGGATTGCTATATATTTTCAAGTTTTTGTTGGGAGGTATCATGGATTTCATTCCTTGATCATTAACACCCTTAATAGATATAGTTTAGAATCAATGAGATCTTGAATAAAATATTTCAAATGGTCTTAGTATCATGACTAGGTTGATGATGGTATTGACAAAAAACTTTGTGATCAAAGGATTTGGTAAAAAGGTTTGGATTTTTCAATTGGCTTAATAGGAGGAAGATTTAACACTTTAACATTAACCAACTTTAACGTCACATTATGAAAATATTCATAAAGTTGTGTAAAATTATGTGAAGGTCTAAAAATATAAGAGAAAGGAGCCACACCTTTAGATGTTTTGCCACTTTCTCATCAACATTGTTTGATGAATTATTGATCTTGATGAAGTTCTTGGACTTCTAAAACTTGTTATAAGACTGGGATGCAACATCACTCTTATCAACCAGAGCCATTAGAGTGGTTCTCTCAAACTAATTCACTTGAAGAAGATAATTATGAAGCACTACACACAGTTGAGTAAAAGAAGAATATTTAGAAAGTAGAGTCTTATCTATAATATATTTTTGTAAATTAGAAATAAAAATATGTTGCACATAAATATCATGCATATGATAAGAAATATAAGCATGCAAATAATTAAATCTACCAATGTAATCAGTCACTTTTTCTTTAACACCTTGTTTATAATGCATTAAATCAATCAAAGAAATCTTAGGACCAATTTTTTTTCTGAAATTGTTCAATGAAAGAATTAGCAATATTTTGAAAGGAGTCAGTAGAATAAGGAGGCAAAGAACAATTCCATTGCAAGGATTTATCTCATAAGGTTCTAGTAAAAAAAAATAAGCTATGAACCTATGATCATGAGATAAATAACTACATAGTGTTTAAAAGATTTTTACATGGGTCAAATGATCACCTTTACCATTATAAGTCTCTATGTGAAGAATTTCCACGTATTGAGGAATAATGGTATGGATGATATCCAAGGACAAAGGACTAGAAATACCACAAGTAGGAATGTTGAACTTAGATTGAGTCATGGAAGAAATTTTATTTTTTTAGGAAGACACGGTTTGAACCAAGCTACTAGAAGTAGAATCAGTAGAAAGAGTGGTAGAAGATATGTGTGAAATATTTGAGCCATTATAAAAAATAAAATAAATAGTGGAATATGAAAAAGGAACATTATTGTAATTGGGCACTGATGAAGGTAAGGAAGCACATGGAACACTTAGAGGAAAAGTGTAAACAATAGGATTAGGAATGATAACATGTGTAGGGTTAATATTTTGAATGCAAGTAGTGATAATGGGTGGAGTATAATTCAACACACTAGGAATGGAGGTCTCAATGCTAGTAGTAGGTGGAATGAAACCTAGCTCTTGGGAACAATCTCTAATAGGATTGACATTTTTATCAATGAGATGAGAAATACTGTTGGAAACTACAATTGAAGCAATTTTGGTATTGTCATTGATGTCAAACCTTAACTGGTAAGACTATTGCTATTTAAGAAAGTACTATATCTATTTGAGTGTTGCTAAGCGGATAGGCAAGGTTGGTAACAATAGCACCTAAGGAAAGGTTGAGTTATCTTGATACTTTAATGAGTACTTGATTATGTGGCACAATGATAAGACAATGTATTGTTTATCTAAGTAAGAATGAAGACTAAAATGGTAGGCTTAACCGAGAAAAAGTGAAGAAATCTAGTTTAAGCTGAGTGTTGTTTGTGTCGACCGAGCTAGTATGTGCCGAGTAAAATCAATGTTGACCGAATACTAGTTAACTGTCGAGCAAGACAGTGTTAGCCAAGGAAACAGTTTATGTGGTGATCGAGCTTTCCAGAGAAGACCGAGAAGTTGGACACAGTATTGACCAAGCGTCAGTATTTTGCATTTGATGAAGAATTTAAATTTCCAGCCGACATCGTTGAATTCTTTCATTATGTAAAACATGTTGACTTTATTTATTGATTGTATGAAAGCATTTAATGCACTATAAAATGTTTTATTGTAAATCTTTAAGAGATTCAAGATATTTCAAAAGGATAGCTGAAGAACATAATGTAGGATGGATTCAATGAATCTGACCTAACCCTAAGATCTACGAAGGAGATTAAGCGGCAAAAGATGTATTGACCTAATAGAGGTAGTATTAAGGAAACCTAAGCAAGAAGTGAAAATAGAGAGAAGTAGATGCTGGAAGTATTGTTGATGTTATTGACTGTCTAAGCAGAAAAGGTTGAAGGAGAAGTGTTGTGATTGCTTGAAGGGTTCCGAGCAGATTAGTGATGGAGATGGAAAAGATTCACAGTTAGTAAGCCAGCATATGTGTACAGAATTGGATCAGATATTTGCAAAGTGAGTTGTATGTTTCTCAAATCAATATTATTGCTACTTTCTAACCATTGTAATAGTCAAAATCCTTTTAACAGAGGTTGACCTAACAGTCATAGGTATAAATCCTTTGAACAAGGTTGCATTCTAATGGAGTGTATGTAAGTCCTATAACAAGGTGCACTTTTAACAGAGTGGTTTAAATCCTTTAACCGGGTCACACCTGACAGTGTGTTTGTAACCTTTGACAAGGTTGGCTTTTCACCAAGCTCACTTCAGAAGAGTGAACATAATAGTAACATGTTACAAAGTGGTTTTTCCCAAATTGGGATTCCACTATAAATTATAGTGTTGATACTTGTGTGAATGTTTTGGTTTGAACATTTCTGTGTTTTACAAGTTAGATGCTATTGGATAAGTGGACTATTATGTTTCTGTTATGTAATCAGTAATGACTGAGTAGGTGTTGGTTATTAGATATGATTTGTTGAAGAGTTTAAAGATTGTTTTTATACATCTAGACCTAAGAACAACTTGTTCTAAATCATATTAACAATTGGTATCAGAGCTATTGGTGCTTACAGAAAACAATTTTGAAAGTACTTGAAGAAAATGATCAAGATGTATAAGAAGGAGGTACCAAAGTTGAATAAGGAAAACTTTCCTGCATGGAAAAGCTTGATGAAGCTGCATCTGGTTGGTATTGGTGATTCTGTTAAGTATTACATTGAGCATGACTATGTCACACCTATTGCACCTCTAACTACCGAGGAAATGAAAGCTAAACAAGAGCACAACCAAACAATGTTGGAGATTGTGTCTGTCCTAAGTTATCCAGAATTTGAAGACATCAAAGACTATAGTAATGCAAAGAAAATGTGGGACACCCTTACAAGCATTTATGGCAGTGATGTGAATGTGTTGAGAGCAAAAGTCGAGAGCCTAAGAGGTAAATTTGATGAAATGAGAATGCAAGAAGGTGAGAATATTGCACAATATTGTGGTAGAATAAAAGAAGTTGTAAATACTATTAGAGGAGTAAATGGAACTATTAAGGATGAAATTGTAATAGGAAAAGTATTGAGAACTCTGCATCCTATCTATGCAATCAAAATTTCTACAATCTAGGAATCTAGATGTAACTCTCCTAATGCCTTTACTTTAGAAAGTTTCATTAGTAAGCTTACTACTTTTGAACTTTCTAACTATGATAACTTCACTGTTGGTAGTATTGAATCTTCTTTTAAGTCACAAATGGTTCTGAATAAGTCAAAGAAGGAAAAAGAAAGATGCATTAGTGAAGTGAAAGTGAAAGTGATAGTGATAGTGGCACATCTAATGAAGAACTTGAGGATCTAGAAGCTCTTATGGCTAGAAGACTAAAAAGGGGAAAAGGAAGGTGCAAAGGTAAACTCCCTATTATATGTTTTTCATGTAATAAAGTTGTTCATATAGCTACTAGATGTCCTGACAAGGATAATAAGGATGAAGAAAGAGACAGCAAGCATAAAGACAAAAGAGAAGATAGAGGTTACCGAAGATACAAGGACTACAAAGGGAAAGGTAAGAAATCCTGCTACATTGCTGAAGAAGAGACTGACACTGATAGTGATGATCTTGAAATTGAAGTTGTCTATGTTGTAATGAAAGATGAATCTGATGGGGATGAGAAAAATGCATTGATATCTTATGTGAACAAAAATGATAAAGGGATTATTGATAGTGGTTGTTCACATCATATGACTAGAGATAAGAGTAAGTTTGATACCTTAAACCATTATAAAGGTAGGAGTGTGAAATTTGGAAATGATGCACCATGTCCTATTAGAGGAAAAGGATTGATTAAGCTGACTAACAAGATCTCTTGTGAAAATGCTTATTGGGTTGAGGGTCTTAATTATAATCTACTGAGTGTTGCATAGCTTAATAGCACTGGCTACCAAGTGGAATTTCATCACAGGAAGGCCAAAATATTTGATGCCATAGGTGAACTGATTGGAAGTGGAGAATAGACAAGAGGTAATTTGTTCTGTCTAGACCTATTTGAAGAAACATGTATGATTGCACAACTTGATGATATTTGGTTATGGCATAAGCGGCTATGTCATGTTAACTTTGATAATTTGGTAGAAATTAGCAAGAAAAATAAAGTAAGAGATCTACCTAGATTGAAGAAACCTGAGAATGTAATGTACAAATAATGTCAGTTGGGTAAGATGACTAAGTCCAGTTTCAAGAGAAAAACCTTTACTTTTGAGAATATCTTAGATTTGGTTCATACTAACCTTTGTGGACTGATGGGTGTACAAAGCTATTGTGGTGCTAGATATTTTATCCTATTTGTTGATGATTATACCAGAATGATGCATGTAATGTTCTTAAAAGAAAAATTTTATGCTTTCCAATTCTTTAAGTGGTATGTGGCTAAGGTTGAAAAAGAGACAGGTAAAAACCTAAAGTGTCTGAGATTTGACCGAGGTGGAGAATTTACATCAAATGAGTCTAATCTATTTTGCAATGATAGAGGGATCAAAAGATAGATGTTTGCACCTAGAACTCCTCCACAGAATGGTATAGCAAAGAGAAGGAACAGATCTATCTTGGACTGTGCACAGACATTAATGATTGAAAAGAATGTTGCATAGAATTATTGGAAAGAAGTTGTAAGTATAACTATTTATACTCTTAACCGAGTACAGATCAAAAAAGGTACAAATCTAACACCTTATGAATTATGGGATGGGTATGCACCAAATGTAAAGTACTTTAGAATTTTTGGAAGTAAGTGCTACATATTGAAGGATAGTCAGAATGGAAAATTTGATGCTAAAAGCGATGAGATTATATTCCTAGGCTATTCCACAAAAATTAAAGCCTACAAGTGTTTGAATTCCAACACTAACAAAATTGTGGAAAGTGTGAATGTCAAAGTTGATGAGTATGCAGAGAAAAATGAAGCTGATAGTAACAGAGTACCAGAAGATTACAGACCTTTTGTGTATATAGAAGAAGAAGAGGCAAGTGAAAGACTTGCACCTGATGCTAAGTCTCAGGTAAGCAATGCTGAGCATCAGGATAACAATGCTGAGAGAGAAGAAGAATGTGTCGAGCGACAGGAAGAAGCTGTCGAGTATCAAGAAGAGGTTTTCGAGCATTCAGAAGCTAAATTTGACAATCTTGTTGGTGAACCTGATGAGCCAAATGAAAGAAGAGCAGAACCTATTCTAGCACAATATGTAAGGAGACATCACAAGCTTAAACAGATTATTGGAGATAAAGATACTGGAATTCAGAAAAGAAGCAAGGCAAGAGATCCAACATGTTTACTATGTGAATATGAGCCTAAGACAACAAAGGAGGCATTAGAAAATGAAGACTGGATAGAAGCAATGAATGAAGAGATTGACCAGATAGAGAAGAATGATACCTGGACTCTAGTGCCGAGACCAGAAGATAAGAATGTCATTGGGACAAAGTGGGTATTTCATAATAAGCTGAATGAACATGGTCAAATCACAAGAAACAAGGCTAGGCTGGTATACAAAGGCTACACACAAGAAGAAGGAATAGATAATAGGGAAACATTTGCCCCTATAGCAAGATTGGAAGGAGTTAGAACTCTTCTTGCATATGCTACCTATAAAGGTTTCAAGGTATACCAAATGGATTTCAAGTCTGCATTTTTAAATGGTATATTGGAAGAAGAAGTATATATTGAACAGCCAGAAGGATTTGTTGATCCAAACAGAAGACACATGGTTTGCAAACTGAATAAAGCATTGTATGGACTAAAGCAAGCTCCTAGAGCATGGTATGAGAGATTGCACAACTACCTAATACAAATTGGATTCTCAAGAACAAATGACACAAGAAATTTGTACATGAAAGATGAAGAAGGTAAAGGAATCCTGTTAGCCAAGATCTTTATAGATGATCTTATATTTGGTGGACAAGATGCTTTGTGTAAGAAATTCTCAAATGAAATGCAAACTGAATTTGAAATGAGTATGTTTGGGGAGATCAAATTTTTTGTTGGTTTGCAAGTATATCAGATGGAGAAAAGAATTTTCATCACCCAATCTAAATATGTTCATGAGATACTAAAAACCTTTGGTATGGAAGATTCAAAGCCAGTAAGTACTCCCATGGATACTGGATAGAAGTTGTCTAAGAATGATGATGTTGTAGAAGTTAACCAAACTTTGTATAGATCTATGATCAAAAAGCTACAGTATGTTGTACATAGAAGACTAGATATTGCATTAGTTGTTGGGATTGTGGCAAGATTTTATGCCAATCCTAAGGAAACTCACATGATGGTAGTTAAAAGAATCATGAGATATTTGAAGGGAACTGCTGACTATGGATTGTACTGCAAGAAGCATGAAAAATTTGAACTGAGAGTTTATACAGATGCTGATTGGGTAGGAAATGTAGATGATAGAAAGAGTACTAGTGGTGGAGCTTTCTTTCTTGGACAAAGATTAGTTTCCTGGACAAGCAAGAAAAAAAATTGCATTTCCCAATCTACTGTGGAAGCTGAGTATGTGGCTATAGCTGTGAATTGTTCAAATTTGATATGGATAAAGCAATTGTTGGTAGACATGAAAGAAGAAATCACTGAACCAGTTGTCATCTTCTATGACAACACAAGTGCTATCAACATCTCTAAAAACCCAGTGATGCACACAAAGACCAAACACATTGCCATCAAGTATCATTACTTGAGAGAATTGGTACAAGATAAAGAGGTCCGCATGGAATATGTGAATACCAAGGAAAAATTAGCAGATATATTCACTAAAGCTTTACCTAAAGAAGCTCATGAATACCTGAGAAGTCAATTAGGGGTCCTTCCCCTAATTGGGGCTACCTAGTCAAGCTAGAGCACTACATCAAGTGTGCTGCAAAGAACATCTAACAAATTGATGCAGAAATAGGTCACACTTTAGAAGCAGCCTAGAGTTGTGAAGAGCACAGCAAAGTTAGAATCAGTCATAAGCAAGATGACAGAGGGAGAAATATTCTACTGAACTAAAAGGATGATATCTACATCTACAGGATGTGTGTTTTTGTTGTTGCTTTGGCATTTTTGTCAAAGAGGGAGATGATGACAGATGAATACACAGAGTAAGAAGATCAAGACAGTGGGAGAAATTCAATGGACAATCAAGCATGGCTAATTGATTCTATATCAGAATGAAGCTAAGGATATTATAAATTTCTCTAATGGACAGATAATTTTTTGGATTGGTTGGTAATTCATGTGATATTCATATGGTGTTGCCATCAATGCCAAAGAGGGACATTGTTGGAAACTCCAATTGAAGCAATTGTTGTATTGTCATTGATGTCAAACCTTAACTGGTAAGACTATTGCTATTTAAGAAAGTACTATATCTATTTGAGTGTTGCTAAGGGGATACGCAAGGTTGGTAACAATAGCACCTAAGGAAAGGTTGAGTTATCTTGATACTTCAATGAGTACTTGATTATGTGGCACAATGATAAGACAATGTATTGTTTATCTAAGTAAGAATGAAGACTAAACTGGTAGGCTTAACCGAGCAAAAGTGAAGAAATCTAGTTTAAGCTGAGTGTTGTTTGTGTCGACCGAGCTAGTATGTGCCGAGTAAAATCAGTGTTGACCAAACACTAGTTAATTGCCGAGGAAGATAGTGTTAGCCGAGGAAATAGTTTATGTGGTGACCGAGCTTTCCAGAGAAGACTGAGAAGTTGGACATAGTATTGACCGAGTGTCAATATTTTGCATATGATGAAGAATTCAAATTTCCAGTTGACATCATTGAATTCTTGGATTATGTAAAATGTGTTGACTTTATTTATTGATTGTATGAAAGCATTTAATGCACTGTAAAATGTTTTATTGTAAATCTTTAAGAGATTCGAGATATTTCAAAAGGATATTTGAAGAACATAATCTAGGACGGATTCAATGAATCTGACCTAACCCTAAGATCTATGAAGGAGATTAAGCGGAAAAATATTTATTGACCTAATAGAAGTAGTATTAAGGAAACCTAAGCGAGAGGTGAAAATAGCGAGAAGTGGAGGCTAGAAGTATTGTTGATGTTATTGACTGTCTAAGCAAAAAAGGCTGAAGGACAAGTGTTGTGATCGCTTGAAGGATTCTGAGAAGATCAATGATGGAGATGGAAAAGATTCACAGTCAGTAAGCCAGCATATGTGTACAGAATTGGATCTAATATTTGCAAAGTGAGTTGTATGTTTCTCAGATCAATATTACTGGTACTTTCTAACCATTGTAATAGTCAAAATCCTTTTAACAGAGGTTGACCTAACAGTCATAGGTATAAATCCTTTGAACAAGGTTGCATTCTAATGGAGTGTATGTAAGTCCTATAACAAGGTGCACTTTTAACAGAGTGGTTTAAATCCTTTAACCAAGTCACACTTGATAGTGTGTTTGTAACCTTTGACAGGGTTGGTTTTTCACCGAGCTCACTTCAGAAGAGTGAACATAATAGTAACATGTTACAAAGTGGTTTTTCCCAAATTGGGTTTCCACTATAAATCCTGGTGTTGATACTTGTGTGAATTTTTTAGTTTGAACATTTTTATGTTTTACAAGTTAGATGCTATTGGATAAGTGGACTGCACTGTTATATGTTTCTGTTGTGTAATCAGTAATGACCGAGTAGGTGTTGGTTATTAGATCTGATTTGTTGAAGAGCTTAAAGATTGTTTTTATACATCTAGACCTGAGAACAACTGATTCATCCCCCCTCTCTATTGTTCTAAATCATATTAATAGATACTGCACAAGATATTAACACCACGTTCATCATTATGAATTATCTTCCTCAAAACCTCTAAAATGGATAGGACTTTGTGATTAGAGTTTTCTTTTCCTAATCATTACTCAAAGTTTTCAAAATGATAGGAATTTTTTTAAATTTACATAAGATGGACTCATAAATTCTAATCTTCATCATGAGAAGAGTGGGAAGAGTTGTTCTCAATAATATTATTAATGTCATTGGTAGGCGTATTGGTCTCATTAAGAATCCTAGGAAGTATAAAGGAATCTGGATCAAAGGAACCTATAAGTCTATGGATTCTCCTAGCTAGAATTCTATAGGAAGGACTCAAGGTAATAACACTCATGCACAAGATAATTAAAGAGAGTTATATTTAATAAAAATAAACAAATTGAAAGATCTATGCAATTCAATTAAGTAAAATAATAATTTTAACGCAAAGCACATCTAACCATCAATTATATAAAGATCTAATGTAAAGAATGGGTAAGTGCACCAAGATGGTCTACAAAAAAGTGGCTACCTCCTTACAAAAACCAAAACTTTTCATAACCTGGTCAGGTTATTCAAAATTTGAAAAAACTAGGCTTGGCAAAGATGAACCTTTGCCAAGTCACAAAAAATAATAAAAAACCTAAAGTTTTTGAAAACTCGTACGGCTTTTGGAAAGAAAAAATTTCTTTACAAAACCCACATGGGTTTTGACTGTCATAAATGTTTTTTTTAAAAACCCATGTTTTGACTATTTTTATTCATGCCAAAATTGAGTTTGAAGGAGAGAGGAGGAAAGGAAAATGAAAAAACCTAAGTGGGTTCTTGTTGCTATTGGATTTTGTTTCCATATTGATCATTTTGCAAACATGCGATGTCGTCAAACAAGTAAGAATTTATTTTTTTATAAAAAAATTTATTTCAATTTTGATTGAGTAGGGTTTTTTGAAGTGATATAAGTTTTTTTATTTAATTTGATGTTAGATTCGAAAAAAAATCACCCAACCATGGAAGAGACAACAAAGACCTCTTCAAACACATGAAAATATTAATAATTTTGGAAATGAGCAACAAGAGAACCCTCAAAATGTAGCCCCACAATAAGAAAACCCTTAGAAAAACCCAAATCCACCACCAAACCCAAATCCAAACTATTTGCGTCCTCCAATAGGTCATGGTTGATGCCACACAAGAGGACCTTATCAATCACCTTCAACAAAAACAGTGCCCAAATATCCATATTGGTTAATAGGTTGAGGTCCTCTAGTTTTGAACACCAGTCATCCCTCACTACCCCCCTTAGAAAGAATGGTCAATAGTGTGAATGAGGTCTGTAGGGAGGTTACAACATGGGATTCATGGAGGAATAGATGTCTTTCATTTTATGTTGATGGTTTTTCATATGATCAAGTGAAAAAAAAAAGAGAATACAAGTAAAGATAACATATGTGTTCATAATAGGATGAGATTTGCATTTTGGGATAGGTGGTATATGATCTTTGACCAAGTACCCTATAATAATTGGGATACATGCCTTTATATTTTTTGAGAAAGCTATATTGTGATTTTATCCTTGATGAGAAGTCGAACTACTTTGACATCCAAAAGTTTCAGGGTAGAGGGAGAGGCTTTGCATAGGATAGAGTGGGGCCCATAGGGTGGTAGAGCCGCAACATAGGAGGCGTCTAGCTAAAAAACCCATAGTTCATGTTCCAATCCTGGTAGTAGTGAAGGAGTATATGTATTTACAGACCCTTCAGGAAGCTACGTCATTGACTGATGTCATTATTAAGCATGACACACAATTAGTCGAGGTAGAGGATGGATCGGCACTCTGGACCACCTCCATCATCAGATGCTCCATTTGGCTCTGCCCATCCCATTGAGCATATGTGCCCCAACTATCAGGGTATATGTGCCAAGGTAGATATCAATGTGAATGAGGATGGTTCAACATCTCATTCATGTACACATTGTGGGACTAGATTCTAGGCATTCACTGCTGAGGATGTGACCCTCACAAATGACCTATTGTCGATGGTGTTTTCTACGAGACAGATGTGGATATGTTTATTTATGTTTTGACATGTTATTAATTAATCACCTAAATCTTATAAAAGTAAATAAATATCTATTTAGAGAATAAATTAAATTAATATATGAATAATATGCATTGCAGGGTGCAGCAGGTGATACTACGAGAACACCACAAAGTGTTCATTTGAATAGATGCACATGGGTAGTGTCGACACTGAGGTATAGTTTTTAAATATTCATAAAATTGAATAATTTCTTGGTCTCAAGATATATTTTCTTAATTTTTATATTTATTTGATGTTTTATAGTGCTTGTCGGGGGTTCAGATGTCCAAAGTTGATGATTGACACTTTTTGCGATTGACTTTGGCCTAGAAATATTTTTGGTATCATATTTGTCACACCACTTGTTTATAATTTTAATTGAACCCATTTTTTATCATATTTTTTTCTCTTGTGTTAATTTTGTTTCTACTAGGTTACCTCACCTAGCTCCAAGACACCGGGATGAAAAAGAAATCCTCGAGGACACCCAAAGTAAAAAAAGGTAATTTATTACAAATTTAGTTTATTTGTTGAAATATATTATGATAAAACATGTACATCTGTAATGATGATTGCATATGTGTTATTTTTTCTATATATAGAAACAGTTGGGTTTTTATAGAATTAATGAATGCACCAGATGTTGTTGATGTTCAGGAGCAAGATGAGGTAACAATTTTATATTCATGTTTGATTGCATTCTTTTTTTGTTCAAAATCCCTTAGAAATCCTTCCCTCTATGACTATGATATATGTTATGATTTTCATACAGGAAATGGTCATAGCGGCCTCATTAGCGACAATCCCTCCTAATAGTGCAGGAGAGCTATCTGAGGCTTCAGTATGCATTATGTGTATATATATATATATACATATATATATATATATACATATATATATATATAATATACATATATATATACATATATATATAATATATAGTATATATATATATATATACATATATATATATATATATATATGTATATATACTATATTTATATA